>LNAC01000228.1:1256841-1278901 GCA_002007465.1 Ailurus styani | reverse complement strand
CCCCGCCCCCCCCCCCGCCAGCTTTATTGGGTAGAAACGAATGTAGCCCCGTTTTATAGACGAGGAAACTGAAGTTGTCGTGGAGTCTAGAGACAGGCCCGAGATCCAGCACAGGTAGGAAATGGCAAAGCAAGGACCAGAAGTCAGGTCTTCTGGCTCCGAGTCCAGTTTTTTGTTCTGTGTGGAAGCTGGCTGTCTCCTCTTAGCACTGGTCCAGCCACTGTACCCAGGTTTCAGAATACAGATGAAAAGTCATCCTCCGGAAGGAGCGGGCTCTCGGATATAATCCGGATTCTCCTAACTCATGGGAGTTTTCCCCTCTCTGCTGGTTGTACCCCACTCCCTCCGTGTCCTCTAGGATAATTGGAGATAAAAGCTGAAGAGCTTCCTAGACTAATACCATCTTAAGCCAGTGAAGGTGTTGATGGCGGGGTAGTTTGGATTATTATTCCGTAAATACTCCCGCGCCTCCCCCCTCCTTTATGGCGGAGTGTGCTCCCTTACTCCGTCCCTGTCGGCCTTGGTCACGGGACTCTTTGCACCCGTGTCACTTGGTCAGAGATCGGAAATGTGCTCCCGTCACTTGGTCCCTGCGCTTGTGCAGTCATTGCAGGAACCAGCTGGCCAGCTGGTCCTCGGATGGGAGACGTGGGGCGCTCGCCTGGACCCAGCCCGAAGCTCAGCCCCGAGCCAGGTGAGCCCAGCGCCAGCTCGGCCTGGAGCGGTGGTTCCAGCAGAAAGTGAGGCAGCCCACCAGGGGATATTTGACAACGTCTGGTGACATTTTTGATTGTCACAGCTAGGAGGAGGGTGCCCTGGACATCGAGTGGGCCTTTGTGGTCAGGAGCACTGCTAAACATCCTACTGTGCGCAGGAGAGCCCCCCCCCACCCCCCTGTAACAGAGGATTATCTGGGCCAAACCGCTAGCAGTGCTGAGGTTGAGAAACCTGGGGCTAGCCGAGCAGACTTCCAGTCTGTCTGTCGACATGTGAGCAAAACCAATTGACTGTTATTTGAAACCTGAGTTTGGGAGGGGGCGGGTAATGCAGCATTATTGGGTAATAAGTGGCAGATATAATGGCAGATGAGGGAACCACGTTTTATGACCCAAGTTCCTAGATGGCTTCTCCCCACTAAACTTCATCCTCTCACTGGCGCTGGTCCCCCGTCATTTCCTGCAGTCAAGGGCGGCCGAGCACAGCAGCCTGTGTTCTTACTAGTTACCAGACACCCCCTAGGGAAGGAAGGCACCGCCCTGGACCCCAAAGATTCCCCCCTCAAGCCTCACATCACCCTCTTCCTTGCCTCCTGAAGCCCATCATGACTGTTGGCTTCGCCAGGCCTGGCCCTTCCCCTCCCTGTCACATTCAATTTGTCTGAAGAATTTTCTCCAGCTGGTTATCACTGCTTGTTTTCTCCTGTAGGAAAGCTCAGCCTTTTCTCTCATCATTTCAGGCTGGTCCCTCCAGCTCGACGACTTGGCGTGTTCAGCGGTGACTCGAGTCTCCGAGGGGCCTAATTCATTCTGTACTTCCTCAGAAAAGATGAAAATTGTTCCTTTTGGTCCTTTATAAAATCCTCACATCCCCTAGGGTCTTTTTATGTAGTTTGGTTCCCAACAGAAAAGGATCGGGTTCTGACTAATCTGCCCAAAAGAAATTATAGAAGCAATTTTTTTATACCTACCAAACAAGCAATTCCATTTTATATCAGCTTACCTTTTCCATCCACTTTGAAGGATGTTTTTTAAATTGAGGTATAATTTGCATACAGTCAAATGCACCAAATCCATGGGTACGGTTGGATCAGTTTTACATCTGTATGCGTCCGTGTAACCACGACTCACATCAAGATCTGGAACATTCCATCACCTTAGGAAATCCTTTTGTGCCTTTCCAGGCAGTCACCACCCCTCCCCCCGAGGTAATCACTGTTCTGTCTTCACCACCCAAGATTAATTCTGTCTGTTCTCAGGACTTCACATAGCCTGAACTATATGACGTGTCGTGGAGTATTTACTCCTTTGTGCCTGGCTTCTCTCTGTCCGTGTATTTGAAGGACTCTCAACAGCTTCTTCCACAGGGAAGAGAAACACTTCTCTTGGTTAAGAGAGTAGAAGGTAAAAACTTCTACTGCTGCCATTTCAGGAGGCCGTGAATGGGAAAAAGAATTCAGGATTTCTGGAGAAGACGGGCCCCAAAGTCCCCCCCCCCCGCCTCCCCTGTCCCCCCACGAGCATAGTCAACACAATAGGAGGAAGTTCTGCATTGGTTTTGGATACTTTTCTAGGAATAGCTTTACCTGTTGGGTAGACACTTGAAGGCATTTCCGCTTCGCTGGCAGCCGTGAGGTTGGTCTGAAGGTAGCAGGGAGGGCGGCGGCGCGTTCCCCATCCTGAGGGGAGGGGAGAGGCCGCGGGTGGGCAGGGATCGCTAAAGCAGGAGCCAGCGCGGCGGTTGGGCTGCCTCCCAGACGGGGCGGCTGCCAGGTGCCGAGCAGCTCCGTGGAAGGCATCTCCCGGCGCCGGCAGCCAAAGCAGATACAAATCCGGGGAGGTTGGGCATCCTCGGAGGCTGGCTGGCTGCTGGGCCCGAGCTGCCTGGCGCGCTTACCGGTCTAAGCAGGTTGACTCTTCTTGAGTCACTTTGGGTGATTTAGCCTTTCCTAGAAAAACATCCATTTCATCCAACTTTTTGTTTATACGCCCAGACATAGGTGCTGTGGTTTGAATCAGCTGATGACTGGCTGGAGTCTGAGTTTGGGAGCGTAGAATGGGAATATCGAACATTCTGGGCCTTCTGTAACGGAGGGACGGTCCTGTTGCTGCACACAGGGGCGGCAGCCTGGCTGGTGCGTCGAGCCATGGGGTCCGCAGGCTTCCAGAACTCTCAGAACTGGACGTTGCCTTCTGCCTGATGCCACAGAGGTGAAGTCTGGGGCCAGGCTCTTTCCCTGAGTATTCGTCCAGTTCTTTTCCTGGAAGGTGAAACTGTGCCAGGATGTGCGTCTAGGTTTTGGTGTCTGTGAACCTCCTTTTCTCCCCCCAGTCCCCCCAGTACGATCTGCATTCTTCTGAAGCAGGCTTTGGTCTTTTTCTTTAATCCAGGAGACTTTGTTTCTCGTATCGAATATTGCTCCTGCTGCATTTGTTTAAGTATCTTGTTCATAGGCACACATTTTCTGTGTGGGACGTCCCACTGCCTGTCTACAGGCCTCTCCCATCAGGCACTGTGGTCGCCTCTGAATCCTGGTGAACTTTCACGAGCTTGGCTTTTTTGCCAGGGAATTGCTTTTCTCCATTGCTAATTTAGCTGTTACTGGACCAAATGCATTGTTTAAACAGTTTAATTCCTTTCTGTCTCAAAACCTTAATCATTTTCATCCCTTTTTTTTTTTTATCTCATCTGCGTTTTTTATTCATGGTGTCTGCATTTCCTTTAATTTTATTGAAAGTACGAAATAAATGCTGTTGGAATTTATTTCTATATCCTGCAGAAAATCATTTTTAAAAGCATGTTTTTTTCCTGCCCATTTCATGACATAGACAGTTCTCACAGGCTTCAGGGGTTTTTTCCTTGTAATTTTTAAAAATTTTTAAATTTTTTTTAGCAAGCTCTTTGCCCACCGTGGGGCTTGAACTCACCTCACCAAGGTCAGGAGTCCCATGCTCCACTGACTGAGCCAGCCAGGCACCTTCTTGTCATTATTTTTAGTTGATGAGACTTCTGTCCAGGTCTGTCACATCCTCCCACACAGGGGTGACTGGGTTCTTCCAGTAACCCCCTCCCCCTCCCCCTCCCCCTGGATCCTGAGCTGGAAGTTTGTGCACATGCAGGGATTGAACATCCTGGGGGAAGAAGGAAGATAGGGCCACACACCTTCCAAGCACAGGACTGTGACTTCTCTGCATTGACAAGGGTACCGTGGCACGTTTCAAACGCCCTAGGTGTCCAGAGTCCTCACAGTGAGGGTTTTTGTGATGTTCAGGACTCTTTTGTGCGTGAATGACCTAAAAACAAACCCAGACTGGCTTAAGCAAAAGAGAGTTTATTGCTCATGTAACTGAAGCATCAGGAGTCATTGTGGCTTCAGGTATGGCTGTGTGCAGGGGTATCTGAAATAGTGCACCAAGTGTCTGTCTGTCTACCCTTCATTCTCAAGTTCCTTATCGTGGCATGATGCCCACTATAGTTTCAGCCCTTATATCCTCACAATTCCAAATACAGAATATTTTCTCTTCTCCCAGCATTTTCAGGAAAAGTTTGTTGACTCGTTGGCTCTGATTGGGTCACATGCTCATCTTTGAACTACTTGTGACATCTAGAGGATGGCATATGCTGCCTGGTTTAGGCATGGATTATATGTCCACTTCTCAAGCAGATATTAGAATCTGCCACATCCAAATCCTAAAAAGAAATGTTGGGGTACCATTACTGTAAGAAGGATGAATGGATGGTAGTGGCACAAATAATAGATGCCCGTTATAGAAGACTTCTCTACTTAATTTTATAAAACTGCTCTGTTTTCAAGAGTAGCAAGTGGTGAATGGACCCAGCAGGGTTGCTCTATACAGTTGGGCAGGTTGTGCACTATACAACCATGCCACATCTCAGGGAGCCCAAGTTACATCATAGACATTCTAGATTTGTATCACTTTTAGTTTTGTGACAGATGGAAGTATCAGATGGGGCATCTTTTGCTAACTGCATAAAGGTGCATTAGAGACTCGTATCAAAGAGCAGGCCTCTTAAGGTGCTGTTCACTTCCTTTACTTGAGCCACCAGGCCTGATGCAGTTTCTTTAGCTCGCTTTTGCATGTTTAAGTGTGTAAGTCCTTACTCTCGTGTCATTTCCCAGAAGTAGAACTCTTACTGCTAGTACAGCATGGTTCTCCTGTGCCCCCTGCTTAGCCCCAAGGCCTAGACCCTCACTGAGAAACCATGCTTTCCCCATCTCTTACCTCTTAGCATTCCTGGTGGTAGAGAGTGGTAGGAGGTCCCTTCTGGGGCCATTAGAGGAGGCTCTGGAAGAGCCACAGAGGCCCTTGTCTGCCTGCATGTGGCAGCTGATCCCTCCTCAGGCCGAGAATTACTTGAGTGCACCCAGGAGGTGGCAAACTTGATTTTTCTCTGCCTTGGGCATGTCGTGTCTCTTCCTTGGGCCTTTATAGGAGAGCCAGGGCTGAGTAATTTCCGAAGGCTTTCCCACCTCTCAGATCTGATGCCGGGGAGGATCATTCAGTTGTAAGAATAGCAACATTTCAACAAACGCTACATAATTTCAATAACCCTTTCTTCAGTGCTCATATGTAACGTCATGTACGAGGCCCTTCCCGGCTCTTTTAGATACACTATGTCATTTAATCCTTACAACAAACCCCAGATATTTATCACTGACAGCCTCATTTTATCAGTAAGGAAGGTGAGGTTCAGAGAGGCTAAAGAACACCTGGATGTTTCTTACTTTTTAAAAGATTTTATTTACTTGAGAGAGAGCAAGCCAGCACGAGTGGAGTGGGGGAGGGGCTAAGGGAGAAGCACACTCTCTGCTGAGCAGGGAGCCCAGGACCCCAAGATCATGACCCGAGCTGAAGGCAGATGCCTAACCGACTGAGCCACCCAGGAACCCCTAACGCTTGGATGTTTAAAAATAAGATTGTTTGGTCTCACACCCGTGACTTTATGTGATGTTTCCTAATGCTAAGTCCAGTGACAAAATAATAATATTAATTGTGGTGACTCCCATATGTACAACAAATGTGGATGACCGTGGGATGTGGTTTCGGACAGGGCTGGGTTCAGATTTTGCCTTTGTCTCTTGACCTTGAACCTTTATTTTCTCTTCTGTAAAGTGGACATGATAATACTTGCTTCCTAAGATGGTATAAGCACTCGGGGCACCTGGGTGGCCCAGTCGGTCAAGGGTCTGACTGTTGCTCTCAGCTCAGGTCTTGATCTCAGGGTCATGGATTCAAGCCCCGTGTTCAAGCCCCACACCCAAGATGGTACAAGCACTCAATAAAAAATGGTCTTCCTTGATTATGTACATGTATTTACTTGTTAACCATGGGTTTTCACAGTCCTAATTTTTTCACGAGAAAATGTGAATTCTGATTGCTTCGCAAGACCGTTTCTGCATCTGCATGTCTGTTATGCCGGATGACTTCCCTTTAAGAAAGCTCCCCCTGTTATTCCCACTAAAGCCTCTTGATGAGTATTCGAGATGATTTTAAAGCATAAACAGTTGAAAACGCGTTAATATCATTTCCTTTCCAGGCCCATTTCAAAATGAAAGGGAAATGTGTTTGGGGAAAAATTCACTTACAACTTTGGCCAAATGCCCAAACTCTCATAAGAGCCTGACAAACAGAACAAAGTTTAACTCTCCCTAAATAAAATCCCCATGTCTCTGATTCTGTGCTGGGGAGGGCTCTTACCAGTGACCCATTTGCTAATGATAGCCTGCACATCAATAATGGAATGTGAAAGACAATCTTCCAATCAATTTTTTTTCCCTGCTGGTTTAGATTAAAGTACAGAAAATGCCCAAATGCTCCATCTGCTTCCTCTAAGATTTCTGGTAGGCTGGAGCCCAATTATGGCTGCCTTATCCATTTTTAATAATCTACTTATGATCATGCAAACACAGGGTGTGATTATACCCACATCGGCTTCTGTTTCAGAGCCTCCATTCCCATCCATAATTAATAAGCCACTGGGTGCATCGGAGGGGAGCTGAAGGAGAGGTGGAAGGGACCATCAAGTAGGATGGCTTTTCTGTTGCTGCTCATTCATTCATTTTACAGACCCTCCCTGACGTCTGCAACGTGCAGGGCACAGTGCTAGACACTGATGGTAAAAGGATCATGCGTACCTTGGCCCTCTTGAGCAGCTCACGGACTGTGAAGGCGGATACGTAAACAGACATTTGCGGTGTGGATGGCACTGGCCTTTAAAGCAGAAAATTCAGCTGCTGAGACAACCGAGATGTTTTATATTCTCAAATCATGAAGTACGGGATAATTAGATTACTGTATTATTACGGATATAACTCTAGGAAGACCTATTTTGGAACCAGTTTCTTCTATTTGAGATGTGAGCTATTCTGGGGAGGCAGTCAATTTAGCAAGGAAACCCGATCAGCAAGAGCATGAAATGTACAGTCAGCCCGGGTTCAAGTCCCTACTTTGTACTGTGTGACCTTAGACAGGTCCCTTTACCTCTCTGAGCCTGTTCTGCATTGGAAAAGGAGGGAAATGCCTCCCTTGCTGGCCTTCTCTGGGATATGTTCATGAATTTGTTGTATGGATTGCAAAGTGCAACATCAGTATAATAAAACTCAAAGTCTTGCTGATCAGAAATAGGATAAAACCACAAAGTTCTTATTTTCTGACCCTGTGTCGCCTCCCAGGTTTTCCGGGCAGTGTTAGCTGTGCCATGCTTTGGGAAGGGCTGAGCCTTCGCATTAGAGACAGGTGCGAAGTATTTTGCAATAGTTCTTGTTTGCAAACAACGCAGACTGCCTCAAATAATTTTGGAAGAGATATTGGGGACTCGCAAATTTGCAGAAGGCCAGAAAACTGAATTTAGTACATACTCTGTTATTATTTGCTGAAAATGCAACTGAATTAAAACTTTACTGGTCATTCTCACGTTCAGTGTAGCAGGTGCCGATCTTGCTTAGCTCCTTTCCGGGCTTGGGTCAAGAATCCTGCACGCTCACCTTCCTGTCTTGGCCTGGAGCCAGAGCGGGCCAGGGCAGTCTTCATCTGCCAGAATCAAAATCCCCACTGCCCATCTTGATGGAAAATTCCAGCAATCTATAGCCGAGGTCAACCTAAAATCCTTATCTCCAGCCGTCAGTGGGACCTGACAGAAAGCACACCAGCCCCTCGGCGTCTCTGCCTGTGGCCTGCGGCGGCCGGACAGAGCTGAGCCCGGGGCTGCCGGGACAAACTGCACGAGCCCCGTGCCTGCCAGGCGGGTGGCTCTGGTTTCAGAGACGCCCGGAGCCTGGGCTCTGCCTCGGCCGTCTGCGGGGGGCGAGGTGACAGGGTGGCCCCAGGACCAGCCTTAGTCGTGGGCGGGCAGCTACGCCGTCATCTGACCGCTAATTACATTTTAGTCCGGAGCCGGGGGAGGGGGTGGGGAGCCTCCTTCTAGGAGTTGGTGGAACTTCAAATGATGAAATACAAACCCCTTGCCTCGGCCTCTCAGATCATGGCCCCCGCAGCCTCTCCCCCTGCGTCCCCCTTGCCCGCCGCGCTCCAGGCACCGGGCCCTCTCTGCTTCTCGAAGCCGCCCTCGGGCCCTCACCCTCGGTTCCTCCAGGGCTCTGCGCCCCCGGTCATCTTGAAAGCTGGGCCCAGCGCCTCCCATCGGGGGGACTCTTCCTGTTCGGAGCAGCCTCCCCCATCCCACTGAACTTCTTGCTGACACATTTCTCCTACTCGTCTGGTTTTCACTGCTTCTCCGCCCGCCCCCCTTCGGAGCAGGAGCTCGGCGACAGCGGGGCGCCCTTTGCCACCGGAGCCTCCCCACCTCGCGCAGCAGCCTGCGCTCCGTGGGGGCTCAGTGAGCATTTGTAGAAGGCAGGCATGAATGAACGGCCCAACAGGCCAATTAGGCATTCTTGTTTCGGGGTCCAAAGGCGACAACTGTGGGGGTGTCTCGTTCATGACACGGGCTTCTCCACTCCTTTGAAGAGAATCAACAGCAGAGGTTGCAGGCTGGCAGATCGTGGGGCGGGATGGAGCCTGTGGATTTGCTGAAGTGGTCTGATTGGCCTCCCACGGGGTTTTAAAGGCAAACTAACCAGGCACCGGTGTTCTCGCAGTCGCGGCGGTTGGCATCCATTGTCTTCAACTCGCATCTCCCGCGTTCCCGGGACGTGCCTGCTCACGCGGAGTCGAGCCTTCGGACCCCGGGCTGCTGGATCATGTAGACTTGGAACACTCGGGCACCTTCTGGGGCCTCCGCCGCCCTCCTCGTGGGTCAGATCGTTCTCGGGAGGCTCGCTGGAGAACCCGGCTCAGGGGGTGGCGAGGTGTGGCTGATGACGCTCGTTTTCCCGGCCAAGTTGAGCCGGGTGACGGCCGGGCGGAAAAGAGGGTGGGCTGGAGAGTAGAGCTGTGGGACGTCTCCCACGGGAAGGCGGAAGGCAGCCCAGGAGAGCGGGAGCCGGGCCTGCTTTGTTCACTGCAAGCCTCCTTAGCACCTAGCACAGCTTGGAAACTACTAGATGCCAAGGAAAACTTGAGTGAGATTTTTTAAATGGCCATGGCTAAAATGACAGTGTTTGCTTCTGAACTCACAGTGTCCCCACCAACCTGGTAGACGCAGGGAACACAGACCGTGGTGCCTTTAAGATGCAGTGGGACAGAGTGAGGGTGCGCGTGGGCGGCCCAGTACAAAGTCCAGCACACCTGCCAGTGTGTGGAGCTCACTGTGGGGCACACAGCTCCATGTGGGGTAAAAACACACACACGTACACACACAGCCTTTTGAGCCTCGAGATGAAGGCAGGTGTGGCCGCGCCTTCTGTAATGCATCACCCACCCATCCCTCCGACTGAAATCCCTAGACCTCTGCACCAGCGTCCGGCTGTCTGTCAGGCCCGGGCCCCGGGCGTGCTGTCCGCACCCTTGCAATTCTCTCCGCTTCCCGACCTCACACAGCCAGAGCGTCCGTCCCCCGGGTTGTGGCAGTTGGTTCTCGGTACAAGCTGAGCCGAGTGTCTGCTGCAGGATTTTTCCTGCTGGAGTCACGAGGATGACTGTATCCCTGCACAAGGATGACTTTGTGTGGGGCTGTTGAGCCCGTAGGAGGCCTCGTCCCGCCACGTGGACAGAACACTGAGGGAGTCAGATCTGGGAGGAGCGGACAGAGCCTGAGCTCTGAGCACATCAGCCGAGCCCCCCCCCCCCAGTCCAGTGGGGTCTGCATCTTCCCGTTGGGTGGCAGAAATTCTCTCCCCACTTAAACTCCTTGTTTTATTTGTGTTTCATTTTTCGCACAACCCGTCGTGGTCCGGGCCATGCAGGAAGCTCGGTGGCAAATACCCCCCACCCTCTTCTCTCCCCGGCCTTGACGCCCGGCGCCCATGACCGGGCTCCGCTGTTCCCTGCCGAGCTGAGCTGGCAGCACTCCTCGCTCCGTCTGAAAGGCCCTGATCGTGGAGCACATGTGACCACGTGTTAAGACTTTGCTAAATTAACATTTGTGAAGTGGAGCCCAGGGGCCAGATGGTGAGGAGGTTCGACAGAAGACCATAAGAGAAATTGGAATAGAGAAGTAATGACTCACAGGTCCTGGAGGGAGTACGTGGCACATCTCGAGGGGCCCCCGGGAGAGAGAGGCAGAGCCTGGGGCCCGTGTGGGGAGGAATCTGGGCTTCTGGGCTAAGGCCAGATCGGTCCATTCAAACCGAAAGGAGCAGGGTTTCGCTCAGCTCTCTGAGGATCTTATCTAAGGGGAGTACAAGGGGAAGGCCCTTGTTCAAATCAGGTAAAGCAGAAAAGGGGATTTCTTATAAAATTACAGGGATATGTCATGGAGCTAAGTATGGGAAACATGGAAGGACCTCACAGAGAATGGTAGCCAGGAACCAGAGCAGCCAGTGGCTGTTTGAGCAAACAGCGGACTTGAACTAGCACCTCTGATTCTCAGTTCCCAGTTCTTCAGGGAGATGGCTTGTGCAGCTGTCATAGCCTGACCCGAACAGCATCTGGTCCGGTCCCGGTGAGGGCGGCAGGCTGTTTAATCCACGGGGGATTAAACAGCCACGGGGGCCACGGGGGCCAGGCCTGGGGGTGAGGAGGCCACTCGCGGAAAGGGGGCATGTCAGCCCAGAATGTATCTGTTGTAGGGACTGAGTACATATAAATCACCCGTGTACTACTTTTTCCAGGAGCATGGCCCTCGAGACACTATAGTTAGTAACCCCAAGCTGCTTTTTTAAAAAGATTTATTTATTTATTTTAGAGAGAGAGCACGCACAAGCAGGAGGGGCAGAGGGAGAGAGAAACTCAGACTCCATGCTGAGCGCGAAGCCCCATGTGGGCCTTGATCTCACGACCCTAAGACCACAACCTGAGCCAAAAGCAGGAGTCGGGCACCCAACCAACTGTGCCACCAAGGCGCCCCTCAAGTGCTACTTTTTTTAAAAGGCAAAATAGATCTCTGGATGTACCTCTGCTGATCTCCACAATCAAGGGAGGGGGAAAAAAACCTCAAATGCACAATGTTAGAAAGACAAAACGGATTTTAAAAATACATATTGCATTTATTAGGTAAGATGTCATTTAAGCAGATGGTCTCCTAGGGGAAAAAATTGACTCAAGAAGATCTAGAAAAACTGAAAATACACTGATAACCATGAGTGTGTTTGAAAATTATGCCCCCCAAAAGCTGCTAGACCAGAAATACCTGATGTATGAATTCAGTCAGCTCTTCAGGGAACCAGATTATTTATGCCGTTCCAGACATATGTATGAAAAACATACTTCCCTGTTTGTTTTACTAGCAAGTAACTGGATTGCCCGGATACCGGACTCTGAGTACGGACACGGGAAACCCAAACGATACAGGAACAAATAGTATTTAGCTAAGTTAGCAAAAAGAAATATGTGTCTAGAGAATTGAGGGGACTGTGTTGTAGCCAACTAGTATTCCTTCTACGAACGTGAATGGCTTGTCATCACGGTGACTGCTAACACCACCGAGGCGCTGTAGCGGGTCAAAAGAAGGAAAAATGCAGAATTGGATGGCTTTAAGTTAGGCATTGCTGGAAGTCAGTGGTTGTGTCTGAAAACAAAATACTGAGTTAGGATTGAAGGATATTCGGTGTTATTTATCTGACCGGCTCCCTACATGATATTTAAAGCCCAGAACAACACTAGGATGACTGTGGTAACTTAGTGTTGTTCTGGATGGTATCGTCAATGCAATAAGAAAAGAAAAAAGAGAAAATAGACACAAATCATGAAAATAAGTCACATTTTTCTCCCCAAGAATTAGAGGATGATGGTATTTCGTGCCCACAAAACCAAAGAGAACCAGCTGGCAGTTTACTGGAAGAATAAGAACTGAGTAAAGTTTGGCACACACCCGCACACACACACACAGTAACCCATTCAGTAACGTGGTGTATGTTGTTATGGGGGGAGGATTGTTTACAACGGAAACAAAAATGTTAAATATTTAAATAAATATGCAGGAAGAATCTGTATGAAGAAAACTATAGAACTTTACTGGATGATGTAAACAGAAGGCCTGAGTAAGTGGACAGCATGACATGTACCTGGGTATCAATTCTCCTTAGTCTATTCCTTTTATTTAACTAAATGGAAACTCCAATGAAAAGAAAAAAACTTCACCTTTTTTTTTTTTAACCTTGACTTTTAAGGCTCATCTGGAGATCAGTAAGAACACTGGAGAAAATTGTTAACATGGGGAATAAGTTGATTATATTAAAATACAAGTTTGTCGGAGCGCCTGACTGGCTCATTGGTAAAGTATGCAATTCTTGATCTCAGGATCATGAGTTCAAGCCCCACATTGGGCGTGGAACCTACTTAAAAAAATAACAATAATAAAATATAAGTTTGTAATTAAAAGAATAGTACTGCTATAAAAGAAAGATCAGTGGAATAGAAGAGAAAATCCATTAAAAATTTCGAATTTAACATATGATCAGGTGGCATTTGAATCTGTGGGAAGGATTTATTCAACAAACGGTGCTGGGACAACTGGGTAGCCGTTTGGAAAATAAATCTTCCTTCACGTGTATCAGAATGTCTCAACGTGATTACAGATTTCGATTTAAAAATAAAACCACTTTATAGTTATGGAACGGTGGAAAATTTCAAAGCATGACACCCAAGTTGGGAAATGTAAAGGAAAGGGCTAAGAAATTGGACTACATAAAAACATAAAGACATTTTTACACTAAAAAGAAAATCATAAAGGAAAAGCAGAAGGTAACATGGGTCATGGTGTCCACAGCACATAATGTGTAAAAGCAGAAATTCAGATAGGCAATTTACAAATGAAGGGAAAACGCTCCACTCCGTAGTCATGAGAAAAATGAAGTAAAATAATGAGAAGTTGGGAAACATGAGAACTGTCCTCTTGCAGTGCCGTTTTGAATGTCAATTGGTGTAACCATGCTAGAAGGAAACTTGGCCATTTGTTGAAAAGCCTTAGACACTCAGTCACACCCAGAAATTCTGCTTTTAGAAGACAGTGTCAAGGAAAGAAAGAGTAGATGCTGTTTTGTAAGTTTTGTTTGAATATTAAAACAGATACCCAGCCTAGGAGATTGTCACAGAATACTACGGAACTGTTTATGGAGATGAGGTCCAGGAGTGCAAACTTTAATAAGGAATATTATCCAGTGTGTGTTAATAAGTTTTAAAAAGTTATGGAACACCACATTCATTGAGTGCGATTCTATTTGCTTTTTGAGAATACTCTGCATGCACAAAATCACCCAAAGAGAAACATAAAAAGTCTGGAGGAATCTACACCACACTGTTAATAGTGTTTATCTCTGCCTGGTGGGATTACATAGGATCTTCATTTTTTCCCCCTTTCTGCTTATCCGATGCATTATTTCCATGTAAATCAGCCAGAGAATGCCAAGTCAGGAAATATTTTAAAGTCAGTAGCAGTTAAGTTTCAGATCCATTTCTGAGCCCGGGCCCTACCCAGGACTGCTGTTAATCTGCAGATGAATTCATCCACAGCCAGGCTCCGGCTCACATGGCCCGGCATTGATTTGTTTCTTTTTGGAGTGAATTTTGCTGCCACAGCATCCTGAGGTCTCCTGAGTTGGGGGTGCCTGTTTCACTACCAGTACTTTGTGTCCCTGGCCAGATTTATTCAGCAATTCCTAATTGAATAAAACCCATAATTTCATTTTTAAAATACATGGGCCCATTAGTGTCAGTAATTAGACATTAACAAGTACGAAGATGGCCCATTAATGAAGCGGCAGTTTTAAGAGGCTCCACTGGTAGACTCTACAGGGGGAGTCTCTTATAAGTGCCGTCCCTCGAGGATTTTTGATGGACCTGTTTGTGATCATCTCAACAGCAGTGGGACCAGCAATGAAATTAGCATTTTCCTGACAAGTATTCACCAGGGAGGCCAGCGGCTAGGATTTAGTGGTTGGGGGAACAGGAGGAAGCCCAGTGAAGCCAGAGAAGGGGGTCTCTGTAAAGTGAGCCCTCCAAGGCAGGGCAGGTTCGGACGCTGCCTTCTGTCAGAGGCTTCCTGGGCAGCCCTGCTGGATGAGTCTTGGAGCAGAAGCCTTCCATCACATTCCGAAAGGCAACGTGGTATTGTAACGATGTGGCTTAAGCACCACCCAGCCATGGGTTCAAGCCTAGCTCTGCCACTTTCTAGCTCTCTGATCTTGGGTAGGTTACTGCGAACTACTCAGTCCACCCGACACTCGCTTTCCTGATTTAAGATTATAGAGTGGGACTGGACTACACCCCACGAATCTTCAGCCTGCTCTTATTTATTTTTGTGATTTTTTAAAGAAGATTTTATTTATTTATTGGACGCAGAGAGAGAGATCACAAGTAGGCAGAGAGGCAGGTAGAGAGGAGGAAGCAGGCTCCTCGCTGAGCAGAGAGCCCAATGTGGGGCTCGATCCCAGGACCCTGAGATCATGACCTGAGCCGAAAGCAGAGGCTTTAACCCACTGAGCCACCCAGGCGCCCCATATTTTTGTGATTTTTAAAAAAAGATTTATTTAGAGCATGAGCAGGGGGAGGTACAGAGGGGGAAGGAGAGGGAAAGAATCAAGCAAACTCCGCTCAGATTATGAGTTGGATGCCTAACCTACTGAGCCCCCCAGGCACCCCCAACCTGCTTTTAATTTGGGCCAAGGAAACAGAAGGAACCCTTTTTCATCACCTGTGGCGCAGCTAAGGTTGAAGGCAAAAGCCTTGGAGTCTCCACCTTATCTGGGTCACCAGTGCCTTCAGAAAACTGGATAAAAAGTAGCTAATGTGTATCAAGGACTTGCTGTGAAGTGTTTTACAAACATGGTCTTAAATTCTCACCTTAAGGGAGGGGACGGCCGTTACTCAGGCTCAGGGCGAGGTCTGAAACCTTGCTGAGGGTTCGAGAGGGTAGGTGGCTCCTGTGGAACTTGCGCTCGGGCCGTCTGCCTGGCGAGCACGGTGTTCAGTCCCGGGGAGGACCTGCTTAGGCTGACCGACCCCCCCCCCTGCAGGTGTACGGCGGCCACAGCATTTCCGGGNACCAGCGATGCTCAGGAGCTGTGGCGGGAGGGATAACTGAGGCTTCGGGGATTCGGGGATGTGGGCGTCCCCAGTCTGCTGGCTCCTCGCCCGCTCTCACACACGCCGCCGTCCTCTGTCGCGAGTGACTGTCGGCAGCCTCCTGACTCTTGTTTCCGCCCGTGTCTCCCGTCTGCGCCCAGCCCTGCAGCCTTGGGAGAGCTGCGAAAACACGAGTCAGATCAGGTCGCTCCTGGGCTTCTCCCTCCCTTCAGAGTAAACATCCAGGTCCTTCGATGACCTCCGAGGCCCTGCGCCCCCGTCTCTTCCAGCCGGCCTCTCCCCTCTCCTCTCCGCGCCCATCCTGTTCCCGGAACACTGGGTCCCTCGCCTCACATCGGGGACCGCGCACCCGTGTCCTCCGAGGGCCACCTGCCCCCCTCCATTCACGTCTCTGCTCAAGCACCCCTTCTGAGCACAGGCTTCCTCGAATGCCCTTCATAAATGTTAACCTCCCTGACCCTCATCATCCCTGTTCCTGCTTTTTTCCCTCCTTGGCTCTTGGGATCGTCGCGCGGGCTGCACAGTGTATTCGCCTCCTTTTTGCCCGTCTCCCCACAACTCAAGCCCTGCGAAGGCAAGGATTTTCGTCTCTCTTGTTCGGTCTCCTTCCGGACTCTGGAACAGTGCCTCGCGTATGTCGATGCTGAGTAAGTATGTGATGAATGAAGGGACCCGGAGTCTGGAGGCAAAGTCCCAGGAAGGCTTAGCCAGGCCGCTGTGCCGAGAGCAGCCGCTCTGGGTGTCGCCTCGTGGGCCCGAGACCGGCGTGGCTGGGCCTCCGGGTCGGCAGGGGAGCAGCGCTCCGATCGGGGCCGGGGCGGCCGGTGGGGAGCCGGCCAGGCGTGCAGGCCTGGCTGCCGGGGGGGTGACACGGACGGTCCTCGTGCGGCTCAGCCGGCCGGCGTGTCGTTGACGGGAACGAGGTCCGGATGCCGGAGACGCCCGGAGAACCAGCCGCCCGGCAGACACGCCGAGATGAAAATTTCAGAACTTGGCTTGTAAATCCGCTCTCTACACGGAAGTGGGACAGCCGTGTGATTTGTCAGCTGAGTATTAGGATGTCAAGTGGCAGGCCCTGGAGATAAACCCGCGTGAAAGACTATTTAATAATCCACCCTTCACTTCTCGTATCGACCCTAAAGATGATTCTTCCAGACTTATTTTCCAGGAGATAAGTTCCCCCTTAAACTCATTCTGATTTTTATTGTCATTTACTCTGAGTTTTATCTTCTAGACCAAATGTAGCAAATGCTGCTCTTGGGCCATATTTGGCCCCAAGAAGTTTTGTTTGCCTCACATGGTATTTTGAGGGGAAAAAAAAAATTTTTTTTCCACTGGGTGCCAACTTAAAAAATAGCACACGGAAATATTACATTTCTGGCTTGTCTCGGAAAATGGGGAAATAGGGCAATGGTGGCCCCGTATTTTTGCTTTCTGACGAGATCAGGTGCGTTCAGGGACGTGTTTTTGCTTTCTGACAAGCAGGTGGGGAGAGAGGCTTTCCTGTTCCCCAGGCGGTGGGCAGCCGCCACCCCCACCCCGGCCCGTCCCCCCAACTGTCACCTGCGCCGCCCCAGCGGGCGTCCCAGCAGGTTACTCCGAGCATGGAGGAGGGGGCAGCTCTGGACCCCAGATATAGTTCTCCCAGACTTCATCTCAGAGAACCCAAAACGCGGACTTTTCAGGCAGAGTGCTTCCCGGCCTGGGGCCCTGCTGTGGCTTCCAGCAGGCCGACGGAAAGGAGCTATTTCTGTAAGGACTTCCAGACTTCCAGTCCCTAATAGCGAACATTCGGCTAAAATGGGCTCGAGGCGCAAGGCCCCGTGGGGGCAAGTCCTGCATTCGTGACCCCACCCGGATCTCCTACCCTCTCTGGGCCTCGTGCCCTCATCTGTAAGGCGAGGACCGCGGTAGTCCCCACGCCGGAGGGTTGGGGTGACGGGTTATTCTGTTCACGTAAAGGCTCAGCAAAGGCCCTGGCCTGTGAGCGGTGGTGGAAGCCCTGTGCTGTCCTGAGAAGGCTCCGCTGTGAGTCAGCACAGGGGGTTCAAAGCCTGGCTCCTCCACCCTGAGGGAACCCGGGGAAGCAGGCTCCGTGCCTCGGGTTAGTCCCTCGGGGGGGGGGGGGCGGAATGAAGCTGAGAATGGGACGTTTAAAACACCAGGTTCAGGGGCGCCCGGGTGGCTCAGTCGGTTAAGCGTCTGCCTTCGGCTCAGGCATGATCCCGAGGTCCTGGGATCGAGCCCCGCCTCGGGCTCCCTGCTCAGCGGGGAGCCTGCTTCTCCCTCTCCCTGCTTGTGTGCGCGCTCGCTCTCTGTCAAATGAATAAGTAGAATCTTAAAAAAAATATCAACACCAGGCTCATCGCCTGGCACCTAGCAAATACTTAAATGTTTGTTAAGTCTTACTTCGTTTAAATGTCGAGCTTCTGGGACCACTTTCCCTGGTTAAAGCCACTAAGACTTTTGGGTGACTGACAACAGACGGGAAGAAAGGGAGCAGCAGGACGTGGCTGGTGTTCCTGGGGCAGGTGGTTCTGAATGCCTAACCCCTCCGCTTGTTCTTTAGCGTTTATGAACGACCGTTTGGGGGTGTTCTGAACAGGGGCACGGCTGTCATCTCTGACCACGTAGAATCTGTGTGCTTGTGTGGGGGCAACTCCAGAACTCGGGCTTAAAGCAGCAGCGCCGAGGAAGTTTGGCGGCTCCGCGGGTCGGCGCACGGGCCTGAGCTCCCCCAGCTGGTTCTGGGCTGGGCCAGGCTCCCCTGCACTCGGCGGGGCCCGCTGGCCGGGGCTGGCTGGGGTGCAGGGCTTGGGGTGGTGGCCTCCCGCCCTCCAGCCGGTTAGCTCGCAGGCTCCGTGGTGACCGTGGGGCTCCCAGAGCAGCGAGAGGGCAGGCCCGGGGCACGAGAGCTTTTGAAGGCTCTGCTTGTGTTGCATTCGCTGGTGTCCTCTGGCGGCAGGAAGTCGCCTGGCCAGTTTGGTGGCACTGTGAGAAGGTTCTCCCAAAGGACGTTAATACGGCAAGAGGCATTCTTGTAGCCTGTTTTGCAAATAGTTCGCCCAGACTTGGCTGTAAGTCAAGCTGGAAAGCGACCACCTCAATTTCTGTGAAGCAGAAAACCCAGGAGGCGCGTGTCCTCCTCCAGGGCCCCACCTCCCGCTTCTCGGTCTCGCGGGGCCCCGGCCGCTGCGCCGGCCAGCCTTCCCACGGGGCTGCCTGGTCCCCAGAGACAGCGAGTCCAGCCCCAGCCCCTGCGGCCGGCGTGGCCTGACGTAGAAGAGCTCAGGCCGCGAGCCCCTGCAGCTGGGAGGCCAGGCCTCTTGCGTGCCTGGTGCTGCCAAGGCCGTGTGCTGTCTGGGAAGAGGCACGACGTAGTGCGAACGTCCTTGCCGAGAACGGGCAGGGCAGCTGCTGGGGCCAGGATGCGGGACAGTCAGGACGAGCACCGGGACCCTTGTCCCTGCGGGCCCAAGAGGCTGGACCAGCGCCAGATCTGCTGGTTCTCCTCAGATCTTTGCGCCCTACGTCCCTAGGCCAGGCCCCCGAGGGGGCTGGGTTCGGGGTCCCCGAGGTCCCCAGAAGAGGCTCGCCAGGATTTCCGCCCCATGCGCTGTGCCGGGGCTGCGCAGCCCGGGCCCGGCCCGGCCTGTCCTGCCCTGCGGGGAGGCGGCCGGGTGATGGGGTGCAGGACGCTTGGCCGCAGCCAGAGCACGAGTGTCGGCACCAAATCACAAACCGCACGGGGCGTCGGAGGCCAGGGCTGCGGAGACGCGTCCTGACGGGCCAGGCACGACGGCAGCCGACACGGAGCGGCATTTGCTGCGTGCCCCGCGGGCCTGGCGTTACGGGTCGCGCTGTTTTAAAGGAAGGGGAGCCGGGAGCCAGGAGGGCGAGTCCGTCGCGCCGGCTCGGCCAGCGGCGGGATGCCACGGAGGCTGCCTGAGGCCGGGAGAGGCCGGGGGGCAGGAGGGGGTAGCGAGCGAACCTCGAAAGGGTGACCTCTTGCTGTGGCGCGGCTTTCACCAACCCCCATCTCTTCGAAGGGGCCGGGACCCTGGAGCTCCGGCGCGGGGTCTTCCGGCGGCACCCGCCCTTGGGTGCCGACTACTAGTTCCCCCAGGGGCGGCCGGGGCCCAGGGTCTCTGCCGCGCCTGTGACCTCGGGCCTCCCTCGACTCCCAAGACTTGACAGCTGTGGAAGGTTGGGGGCGAGGACGGGGAGGTAGACCCTGAGACTGCTTTCCTCGCTTCCCTCCCCAAATTCAGACCAGCGGAATCGACAGACAACAGGTGATCGGAACGTCAGCCCTGTCCCCGAGGGAGGTGGCTGGAGAATGTGGTCAGGAGAGCCTGCTAGTCGTCCTGCCGCGTCAGACTGGCCCGCCTGGTCCCCAGCATGGCGGGGGGACTGCAGGTGCCCGCCGCCAGCCGCCCCTCAGCACTGACAGCCCGGACGAGCGGGTGTGGGGGGAGCTGGTTCGAGAAGGGCCAGGGACGGGCGTTGGCCACCATGTCCTTGGGGCCTTCTCCCAAACCGGCCAACTAGTTAGGTCGGCATGAGGAGCCCCGTGAGGCCGGGGGGACAGACCAGGAGTTAGTCGGGCTGAGGCCTTTCCACGTGGCTGTCGTGCCAGGGAGACTGAGGTCCCTTCTAACACTCGCGGGGAGCCGGGTGACTGCGCACAGAGGACAGTGCTTGTCCCTTTGTGACAGCTGGAGAGAGTCCCAGCATGGGGAGGGGATCCGAAACTCTGAGGGTGTGTCCTACAGTCATGACTCACCCTGAGGACAGTGCCAGCTTGAATCGTGTCCCAGATCTGTCCCTCACCCTGAAGCACCAGGCAGGCAGCTTGTCCTGGAGAGCATCCGTGAGACGGCGTCTCTCCCCTCAGCATTTGTTGGGCGTCTGGTCTGTGCCAGGCTCTGTGCTGGGCGTGGGGCAGGAGAGGAAGGCGACACCCTGCCCTCGAGGAACTGCTGTCTACACACGTGAGACAGCACCGTGTAGTCGGTGCAACAGTGCAGGGGTCAGCGAGGCGCACCGCGGAGAGGGCAGAGGACAGCCTCTGTCGTGCGTGGAGGGATAGCGAGGGGCTTCTTGGAGGAGGTGAGGCTGATGCCGAGCTCTGAAGCAGGAGCAGGAGTTGACTTGGAGGACAATCCCGGGACGCCCCTGCTGGGCAGGAGTGTGGGGAACGGCACAGAGCGCAGGGGAACCTTCTGATCCTCCCGAATTTCCGGAGTCGAGAGTTCATGAAGGAGGAGGGTACCAGCCGGATTGAAGCAAGTACCAGATCTCGAAGGGCCAAGGGAGCCGTGTGAGGATATTTAGAATTGGTTGTGTGCGTGACAATTTCTTAAACTTCTGTCGTTTGTAGAGCTCTTTGTTGATTTTTTTGTGTGTCAGGGATTTGGATTTTCTACTTAAATTATTTAATGAGTAAACTCTCTTTTGCTGTGGTGAAGGGAAAACCGGTATCTTTTGTCGAAGAAATAGATATAACAGAAACAAAATGATGTTATTCACGTCTGAGTAGACAGTGCTGCTTGTGCAGGCTCGGAGCCTGGGATGTGCTCTCTCTTTGTTAAAAATGCAGAATAACAGGTGTTAGAGACACGCTGGTGCCAAACTGTGACTTCGTCCTTGGCTAAGCAGGAGAGGTTGGAAAGGGAATAGCCTTTTTGGTCTGTGACTCAGTGTTAATTGATGCTGAGCCCCAGGACCCCCCAAATTAGCCCACCTGGTGGGAGACCTGTAAGCCATGGGGAACGGATGAAGGATATTAAGCAGCAGCACAATGTGACTCAGACAACAGAAACAAGTAAATTGTAGAGTAATTAGAAGGTGGCAAGTGATGCAGAGAGAAGTAAACCAAGAAATGAGGATAAGGAGTGCAGAGGGAGGAGTGTTACACTTCTATGTAAGGTGGTCAGGGGTGTCTCTCCTGAGAAGGTACCTTTGAGTACAGACTTGAAGAAGGGAAGGGAGGCTGGGAGATCTGAGGGAAAATCTACCCATGAACAGAGAACATCCTGTGCAAAGGTCCTGGGGTAGGAGTGTGCCTGGTGTGTTCAACTGCAAATTAGCCCATGAGGCTGGAATGGAGGGAGAGAGGGAGAGTGCAGATGGCTGGAGATGAATTCACTGAAGTAAGGGGGAGGGCGCCGTCTCCTGGCATTTGCCCAAAGTCCCGTCTGTGTATCCCTACACCCACCTTGGGCGGGGATTGGGCGGGGGAGTGAAAAATTCCATCAGCTGTTTTGTACTCCGTCTTCACAAGCTGAGCACCTGCTTTCAGCAGCGAGTCACGGCCATCTCAACAGATTGTCAGGGCCCCGGCTACACATGCAACATTAGTACCGTGTCATTACCGACCCAGTGTCTGTGTCTAGATAGCCCAAACCCTGTCTCTGCCTTCTGAGCAGAACCCAGCTGGAGGATCTCTTGGGATTCCCGCAGAATCGGCGAGTTTCGGCGTCTGGTGGACCCGGAGCCTTGGAGGCCCAGCGGCCTACGGGCCTGGGCCGCGCCGTCAGGAGCTGTCCTCCTGCCCCTTCAGGCGTTACTGGGCTCCGAGGACGGGGGCGAACGGAGCTCCTCCCGTGGACTGTGTTCTGCGCGTCCGGCCTGGCGCTTGGGGGGCGCGGGGGGCACGGGGAGGCCGAGCCCCCTCCGCGTGCGCAACGGCCCAGCGAGCCGTTCCCACGTCACAGCGGCTGAGCTGCGGCCCAGGC
>LNAC01000228.1:1130623-1245876 GCA_002007465.1 Ailurus styani | reverse complement strand
TTTTTTTTTTTTTTTTTTTACTATGGGGGTTGGAGCAGAGAGAGAGAGAGAGAATCTTAACCAGGTTCCACACCCAGTGCAGAACCCAATGTGGGGCTCCATCTTACAACCCTGAGATCATGACGTGAGCTGAAATTGAGAGTCACACACTTAATTGAGCCTCCCAGGTGCCTCTGTATCATTTCTTTAGATGTTTTTGGTACTAACCCTTTATTAGATATGTCATTTGCAAATATCCTCTCCCATTCAGGAGGTTGTTGACTGTTTCCTTTGCTGTACAGACACTTGCTTTGATGTAGTTCCAATAAGTTTATTTTTGCTTTTATTTCCCTTTGCCTCTGGAGACATACCTAGAAAAATGTGGCTAGAGCCAATGTTAGAGAAATTACTGCCTGTGCTCTCTTCTAGGATTTTTACGGTTTTTGTGTCTCACATTTAGGTCTTTTATCCGTTTTGAGTTTATTTTTGTGTACGGTGTAAGAAAGTGGTCAATTTCATTCTTCTACACGTCCCTGTCCAGTTTTCCAAACACCATTTGTTAAAGAAACTTTTTCCCATTACATATTCTTTCCTGCTTTGTTGAAGATTAACTGACCATATAATTGTGAGTTTATTTCTGGGTTTTCTGTTCTATTCTATTGATCTGTGTGTCTGTTTTTGAGCCAGTACCATACTGTTTTGATTACCGTAGATTTGTAGTGTAACTTGAAGTCCAGAATTATGATGCCTCCAGCTTTGGTTTGCTTTTTCAACATGACTTTGGCTATTTGGGGCCTTTTTTGGTTCCATACAAATTTTAGGATTGTTTGTTCTAGTTCCGTGAAAAATGCTGTTAGTATTTTGATAGGGACTGCTAATTGTGTAGATTGCTTTGGGTAGTGTAGACATTTTAACAATATTTGTTCTTCCAGTCCATGAGCATGGAATGTCTTTCTGTTTCTTTATGTCCTCCTCAGTTTCTTTCATCAGCGTTTTTTAGTTTTCAGAGTATAGGTCTTTCACCTCTTTGGTTAGGTTTATTCGTAGGTATATTATTATTTTTAGTGCAATTGTAAGTGGGATGGTTAATTTCTCTCTCTCCTGTTTCATTATTGGTGTACAGAAATACAACAGATTTCCGCAGATTGATTTTGTATCCTTTGACTTTATTTAATTTATCAGCTCTAGCAGTTTTTTGGTGGAGTCTTTTGGGTTTTCTCTATATAGTATCATGTCATCTGCAAATAGAGAAAGTTTTACTTCTCCCTTACTGATTTGGATACCTTTTACCCCTTTTTGCTGTCTGATTGCTGTGGCGAGGACTTCCAGTGCTATGCTGAATAGACCTGTTGAGGGTGGACATCCTTGTCTTGTTCCTAACCTTAGGGGAAAGGCTCTCAGTTGGAAAATAATGGGCTTTTGACAGATATATTTCCTTAAAAGTAAAATAGAACAAAGAACTTCCTTTGGAGCAATGACTATTTTTAGATTTGATTTGAAGGTACAGCAGTTAAATAGTGGCTAACCTTCTTCCATTTCAAGATTCTTGGTATCATAAGGAAAAATCCATGTCTCCCTCGAGACAATGTTGTACAATCAGAAAGGGGGAATAAAAGCTTCTGATATCTCTCCTTTGACCTCCTTACTAATCAGAAAATTACTTTTCTAATAAGTGCGTAGAGTTAAATAATAATTAACACATTTATATGACAGCCCATCCCTTGAATAGTGTTGATATATGAGAGACCCCATTCGATAATCACAATAATAACCAGACTTTGGGGTTTTCTAAAGGGAATTTCTTCTTAAAGGAGCATTGCTGGATTTTTTTTTCTCTTGAAACCATTGAAATGTTTTGGTTTTTGTTGAAATGCAGTGGACACACAATATTCCATTAGTTTCAGGAAGTGGCTTTGATTATAATGGAATCATGCCTTTAAACAGTTTTCCTCACTGTCTTGGAGGGACTTAATAAGCAAATCATTTATAAGCTTAACACAGAGGACAGTGTGGTTGTTCCTTGCAACTATTTTTTCTGATCATTTACAGGGTTCCTTAAAAAGAGTGCAGCTACGTACAACCCACATTTTTCTACGCAAAGTCGTATGTACATCATACATCTTTCTCTTCATTGCACTCATGAGGACATTATCCTCCCTTTGGATCTTCTTATGAAAAGCACGTAGGTCTGTTTTGAGGCCTTGCTGAGCACCACTGATGTAACGTATACATTTAATTCTTAGCCTTCTTATCCCTTAACTATTAGAATAATCCTATGAGGTAAGCACCATAATTGGTCCCATTTCACAGATGAGAAGAATGAGGCTTACAGAGGGTCAAGTAACTTAACAGTGACTTCCCGGTTGAGGGGTGATCCATTAGAAATCATATCAGACTCCAGAGCCTGTGGGGTTTAATTGCTAAGTTAGTGTGCCTTCCTAATTTTCAAGAGCTATCACAGTGACCCCCGCCATGAGAAATTCCTTCCAGTAGGTTAAGTAAAAATTGGATTTTGCTTTCTGTTCAACTCCCCAGGCATTCAGCATCTTGCTGGAGGTGCTAGTGGGTAGAAGAAATCGCTTGTGTTTAACAGAAAAGGGCCAGGGTTTGCTGACATGTTTAGTTAATCCACAAGGAGACTGCTGATGAGGATTCTGGTTAATTAGTTGTGGAATTTTAAAAAACGAGCAGATGTGCCATGGTAAAATGCATTTTACTTCCCGAACCCTGGGGGAAAGCACTGGGTATGTTCTGTGGCTGTGTGTACTTATATATCTTGATTGAACATTCAACAGCATGTTTTGCAAAACTCAGGTATCCTGGCTCTGTTCCAACATGGCTAATTAGATACTGCTCCAGCTCTCCCTACAGTCTCAGGCAGGTACGGGATTAATCATAATAACTACAACTAACAAGCGCCTACTACGCACCAGCCAACACACTGGGAAATTTCCAGACATCATCAGTACTACCCACAATCTTGCAGACTAACTTCTCTTTTCTCCCCCTTTAATGGGGAAACTGAGGCTCAGGGAAAGGTTAGTGACTTGCCTGAGGCTGCACATGAGTGAGTGGCAAAACAGAGATTTGAATTAGACATGCCTGGCTCCAAAGCCTGTATCTTTTCTCTTCTGCACTCTTCATTTGGGGGGAAAAAATGCATTCAAGGGGTGCCTGGGTGGTTCAGTTGGTTAGGTGTCTGACTCTTGATTTCGTCTGAGGTCGTGATCTCAGGGTCATGGGATTGAGCCCCATGTCGGGCTCTGTGCTGGACGTGGAGTCTGCTGAGAATTCTCTCTCCCTCCCTCTGCCCCTCCTGCTTGCGCGTGCGCACTCTCTCAAAAAAAAAAAAAAAAGAAAAAATGCATTTGGCAAAAAAAAAAGTCAAAGGCTACAGAAAGGATATGTCATGGAAAATGAGTTTCCTCCCATGTCTTAGCCCTCTGGTTTTCCTTCCTGGAGGCCCACCCTGATATTCTTCTGTATCATCCAGTATATTCTATGCATCTACCTCTTATTTTCTTTTTGAAGTTGCTGTTATAAGTTATTTGGCTAAAATGGACTATTTCTCTATACTGAATTTTCCTATCTAAAATTTGTAAATGCTTTGGGAGCAAAGTACAGAAGGGTTTTGTATGACTATCAAGCAAAGAACAGGCTGTTGTACACACCTTTCAGGAAAAGTCATCACGAACAGTAGGTCGTCTGTTTTTACATATGGTTAGGAGAGGTAGAGGATACCAGGATATCACGGGGTAACTGTGTCCTTCCCTCTGATATCCAAGTATACACACTCGCACACACGGAGACGAGCTATCGTGTGCATGTAGTGTTTCCTGACTTTTTTTTTCTACCAGTTTAAAACCAGCAATTTCCCCATGTCTTTTTTTCTGAAACATTATCTATAATCACAGCATAGCATTTCATTAAATGCATTAAATGCATATTTAGGTTGTTTCTAGTATTATCTTTTACCACTTTAAATGGTTGTTGCACACCCTTAAAATACATATCTGCCAAGTATCTTCACATTTCAACATGATAGCTTCTGAAGAGTGCCTTCCATAAAACTTAAACTTATTTGCGAAACCTAGCAGGTTTCTGTGTACCATGGATAACACTAAATAATTCTCAATTTTGTGATAAGTCTTAATGCTGTCTTTTTTGGATTTAATTTGTGTTTCTTTGATACCTGATGAATTTAATGTTTTTCCAATTTTATATCTTTTAGGAATTGTGTCTTTTCCTCAGTTTTCTGGTGGGGTATTTTCCTTACTGATTTGTAAAACTCTGTTACAGATATTAAATATTTATCTATTGTATACAGAGCACAGTTTGTTCCTTTGCATTTTATTTCCCCTTAAGGTGATTTTTTTTCTGTCTCCCAAAACTTTAAAATTTTTATGTGGTTATATTAAAGTCTTTTTCTTTGCTTTCTTCCTTTGGTATTATGAGTATAAAGCCTTTGCAGTTCTCAAGAATATATACATATTTACTGATATTTTAATCCCTTACTCAACTGTTTTCTTTTTCACTTTGAATTACTTCATTCATTTTGAATTCACATCGGTGTAGGTGTGAATGAAGAAACTTGATTCCATTTTCCCCCCACACGATTTGCTAATTGCCCCCAACAAAGTCCCAATGAGCCATAATTTCCCAGCTGACTTAAAATGCCACCTTTACTGTGTGCTTCTTATGTAGTTTTGCTTATTTCTGATTTCAGATTCTGCTCATCCATTTGCTGTTCCTAAGCCAGAACCACACTGTTTTAATTACTATAGCTTCATAATATATATTGTGTGACATTGTAGTTTCCTGCCCATGATTCTTCTTCAAGCACGATGCATTAGCTCTTATCTTTAATTTATTCATCCAAAAGAAACTTGTAATTGTAACGTCAAATTCAATTTTTTAAATCCTCTTGGGATTTAGATTGCTATTACATTTGATTTATAGATTAATTTGAGAAGAATGGATGTCTTTCTAATGTTATGACTTCCCATCTCTCCATTTATTAAAATTTTAATTGAACTGTCTATAAATTATAGAACAATATTAAATATTAATTGTGTTAGCAGGCATCTTTGTCTTGCCTAACTTTAATGAGACTCAGAGCCTGTGGGTTACCAGCATGAAGTCACTAGAGTCAAAATGCTTGGGTTTATAGCCTGGCTTCACCAATCAGTACCTTGGGTTTTCAGGCGGGTTATTTCTCTGTGCCAAACTTCTTTACATGAATAACTAGGCTAATACAAATACCTACCTGGTGATACTGTGATTAGGTTTAAATGAGATAGTACGTGTGAAAGTACTTTGAGCCGTATCTGTCCCATGCTCTCAATAAATGTTAGCAGTTGGTATTATTTCATCCTTCAATATGCTGGTGCCTGTGGGTTTGAGATGGATGTTTTTTTTTTTTTCCTGTTAAAGAGGCAGCCTTCCTGGTTTCTTAAGATTATTTTTTTCTTGATTAGTAATGGATGTTGAATTTACTAAGTGCCTTTCCGGAATCTGTTGAGATGATCGTTTTTTTTCTTCTGACCTATTTCTGCACTGAATTATGATTTCGTATTAAATGTAATGATAATGGATCTCAATGGGACGTGATAGCTTTTCTTTTAATAAATTATGCTTTGGTAGATACTGCTCGAAATCTTGACTGGTCAGGGAGCTTCTGCTTGTCGGCCTGGGGTAGGTAGGTGGGCCTGCCTGTTGGTGTTCTGGCAGGCTTCTCAGTCCGCTCTGCTGTGTGGGCGTCTGGGGGCTGCCTGGCTCAGCAGCTGCGGAGCATACTGTCTCCCCCTCTGGCCTAACAGCAGCAGGGCAGTGGCCTGGGGTGGCTGTAGGGTTGGGGGCAAGCTCTGCCATGGAGCTGCTGCTTCTAGAGATCTCGGGCCCTGACACTGTTCGCCTGTGCCTCTTGCCCACCAGGCTCCCTGGTGGCTCCAATTCCAGAAAATTTGTAGCAAGAATCCACTTTCTTCTCATTAGTGACCTACCCCCCTCCCCGAGCCACTTACGTTTGGCTCTCTCTTTGAAAACCCTCACATGTCAGCCTCCCTTCTTCCAAAAATGTGTCTCTCTTCATTGTCTGCCAGCAGCTCCTTACCCTTTTTCTTAATATGTTGACTTTATATTTTTAATCCATTCATTATCAATTTAGTGGTGACCCGAGAGAGAGTAGAGATGGACACTGTGTTTGATTCACCATTTAGATGGAAGTTCTACTGTGACTTGGGCTCTTTATTGATATTTAGTGATCCACTTTGTCTCATTTAATTGTCTTTGCCTTGTATTCTACTTTTTCTGGTATTAATATCATGACTCCAGCTCTCTGTAGACTGGCATTTTCCTGATGTATCTGAACCTCTCCATTTTCATATAAAATGTTTCTGTCCTTGTGTCCTGGGGTGGTCTTATAAACACAAAAATGACTACGTCTTATTTTAGAATGAGAAATCTTTATTGTCATTTTTAAAAATTAGCATGTTTAGCCTATTTTCAGTAATTTTTACTATTACCCAAATCATTCCTACTCGTACACTTCTGTCATCTTGCTCTACAATTTTGGCTTATTTTTCCCCTGGCTTTCCTTTCCCATTTCCTTTGTTATATGAGCTGCATTTTCTTTGCTGCTTTATTTTCCAGTGTTTTGGAAGATACATGTCTTGTTTTTAATTGCTCATCACACTCTGCTCCAGTAGAGCAAATGAGTAGGCAGTGCCCTTTGGGAAAGAGCCTCATACACTTTCACACACTGCCACCTCCCCTTCTTCCTCTGTCACCAACTTCTTTGTAAATTTAATCTGGGGTGTTGGGTTTGATTTATCAGATTACTAATTTTTAACTTTATTGATTAATTTTTTGAATTTCTTAAAGGAAGATCATGATATTAGAAGCAGAATTTGTTAGTTATCTGGACTTCCCACTTGTTTGATCCCAGTCATCGTCCTTTTATGCACAGCTTCCTCATTCTCAGATTCTTTCTCACCATCATGTAGGTCATTGCTTTCATTTTCAAGGAACTTTTTGGAGAGAGAGGTGGAGTGCTTTTAAAGCTGTTGCACATCTTGTAATGCTTTTCTTATGCCTCCACAGGCAAATTGGCTAAGTACTGAAAATCACATTTTTTTTTTCTGCAAAACTCTGTAGATGATAATCTGTGTTTTCTAGCATTTGATACTGCTGCAAAACCCTTGTCTGGCTTGAATTTGTAGAAACCTGTTTTGTTTGCTTTATCCATTTTGGGTACCTATAATACTTAAAGAACTTTTGCAATCTTTTTGTAATGTAAAATGTTTGTCCTGATGTGTGTTTGTATAGATAGATGATGAGTGCGTGGGTGGATGGATGATTGATGGGTTGATGG
The DNA here is from genome assembly GCA_002007465.1 of Ailurus styani. Classification (NCBI taxonomy): domain Eukaryota; kingdom Metazoa; phylum Chordata; class Mammalia; order Carnivora; family Ailuridae; genus Ailurus; species Ailurus styani. The sequence continues at coordinate 1,238,525 of LNAC01000228.1, read as the reverse complement.
GTGGATGGATGGATGGATGGATAGATGGGTGAGTGGATGATGGGTGGATGGATGATTGATGGGTGGATGTATGGGGACATAGATGGATGGATGGGTAGGTGAGTGGGTGGGTGGGTGGATGGATGGATGGATGGATGGATAGATTCCTGGATGGGGGTTTTATTTCACTAGCACTAAGCCGGCCTTTGATCTGCCCCCTATAACTATCTTTTATCTTCATAAATATCTCTTTAATGAAATCTTGGCTTATCAGTCTGTCCAATTTGTTTTAGATTTCCTTTTCAGTAACATTGCAGACTGTGCATTGCCTGTGACAATTGTCTTCCATGTTGCCTCCTCCCTCATCAGTTCAATCTTGTGGACCCTTCCTTGAGAAGCCCAAGATCGGACCCAAGTGTGTTCTGATTTTAATTTTCTGTGTCACTAGTTCTGCTCTTTCTTGCTACCAGTTTCATTTGCTGATACATTTTTAGCTTCTCTGGAGTACTGTCTTAGGTCATCCATACCGTTTTTTTCTTACCCTGCTGTCTTTTCCTGTCTTCCTTGGTCTTTTCACCAAGGCTATACCCACCTCTTGACCTTCTGCTCAGATATCCCCTCCAGGGTTTCTCTGGCCACTCAGTTCCCTTGTTATGCTTGCTCTCCTTTTCCTTCACCCCACATTGTAATTTTACATTTATTTGTCTGTCATCTCTTCCACCAGACTAGAGGCTTCACGCTACATCTGTTTTATTTAGAGCCATGTCTCAGCGCCTAGCGCAATGGCTAGCTAACAGAACGCACTTAATAATTGTTCGTTGAATGAGTGTAGGTCCATATCACTCTGGCTTGGATTCCCTTTGGCCCTGCCAGCATTGCTTTGAGCCAGAGGTTCCCAGACTTCAGTCATCGAAGGATCTCTGTTCTTCCATATTCATGTGCCATTTGTACTATTATTTACTGAACGTTCATCATTTTCTGCGTTTGCCATGTAGTTAAGCCTCACCCTCAGCAGTGAAATCTGGGAAATGAAGGTGATGTCCTCGTTGCAGTTTTCTAAAATACATTAAAATAAACACATAACTGTAACAAATGTAAGCTCTGCGCACGAATTGCTCACATGTGATGGATGAGCAGGGACTGCACTTGGGGAGGTCCTGGCTATAGAGGAGCTGGGCCTGCTGGGTTTCCTCGAGGAGCTCAGGTCTTCTCGATCCGGGCACCGATCCTTCCCGTGTTCCCCATTCGAGCCCGCATTAGTCATTGGTTTTGGCTGCCTGTAACAGGATGGCACAGGGACAAGGACCAAAGAACCACAGTCAGCAGGGACGACACTGTCCTTTCCTGGTGGGGTTTGCAGACTGGGGAGAGAGGCATTAGATGTACAATCAGATCAGCAAGATGACAACAGATCCTGCTTAGAGCGTTTCAGGAAATAAACCACGAGGTGCAGAGAGTGATATCTGAGAGTAGTGACAGGTAAACAGAGACCGGAGGAGAAAAGGCCTGAGCCATGGGAAGGCCAGAGAAAGTGTCCCAGGCAGGAAGAAAAGCAAAGGCCTTGGAGACAGGAAAGGGTAGGACTGGGGGATTCAAGAGCATCTGCTAGCTCATCATGCAGGGGCATTCTGAATGCTTTCCAGATCTGAAATCCAGAGCTGGACCCTCTGTACCATAGCCTGGACAAGAATCCAGGTTTGTACCGTTTGGGCAGGCCTTGGGCCCTGCAGAAGTATTATTGACTCGGTAATCATACATATGGTGTTGGGCACAGCAGAGGCCTGGATACGTGAGCAGCGGACTTCCCAGTAGCCCTGTCCACGGCTTTCTTTCCTCCCTGCGTGATCAGAAAGCCAGCCCCCACTAACCCTTTGCAACCATGGAGCTTAATGTATTCTGGTACACTTGCGTGTGTGAGAGACAAGATGGAAAGGACTCCTGTCTGGGGTTAGTTTCTCCCTGCCTGGGAGAGGAGAATTGCAGAGGGGCCTGCGGGGGGTGAGTTCGCTCCAACAGCTGCAGTTGGATCACCTCCCACTAGGGGGCACTGTGATGCTGCAGGAAGTGGGGCAGGCTTGCAGCTCCTCCCTGCCAAACTTAGTAGCCCCAGGGACTCTGGAGTGTGAGATTGTAAAGACTGTTTATCTTTTTTTTTTTTTTAAACTCATTGACTCGGCTGGGGAGTTTGTAGATGCCCGGGGAGCATTCAGAACGGGGAGGGCCTGACAGGTCCTTTGAATGGGTCTGGGCACAGGTGGAGGGTGGCGCCTCCATGGACACTGCAGGCAGGGATCACTGGGAGGTGGAGATGGGGACACTGGCTTCAGAAGGGCCCTGGGCTGACACCTCCAGCCTCAGCCTGGGGTTTGGTCATTGTGGAAAAGCTTCCGTGTTTGGCAGCAGGATAGTGAGGACATTCCATCCGAACAGCTTCTTTAGTTCTCTCTGGAGTATGATGCGAGCTTGGCAGCAGACAGGGAGCAAAGGGCAGGCTTTGATCATTGGCAGAGGGTGGAAAAGGTCTGAACTGGTTGTCCTGAGAGCGGGAAAGTGGCTCGGCACGTGGCTGAATTGCCCACTGTGCTGACACCCCCTTGTGTTGGTAGTTGGGCATTTGTAGGGGAGGCAATCTGCCGGCTTCGCTTGCCCTTCAAGGGTGCTCTGGCCTCCCCCGACTTGCCCTTCCTCTCTCCTTTCACGGAGATTGTCTTTGGGAGACTGTAAGGGGCTGAAGATCCCCTAAGCCCCCACTTGGTATCCTCACTGGTAGCCTTGGTCCCACTTGGTGGCCCCCAGTGCCATCTTGCTTCCTGGAGGCTGGTGTCCCTGGGGAGGGTCACATGAGAGCGAGCTGGCTTGGAACGGATACTAGAAGCCAGTGCCTCGCTCGAGAAAAGTGCTGAGCTGCTCCATGCAGCTCTGACCATGGACGAGGAAGCCGTGCCCGTTCCTGAGCTGGCTGGGCCGGCCTTGGGGAGAGACTGGGTTGGAGGTTACCAGTTGGATTTGCTTATGGATTAGATGTGGGAGCTGCTGGGGCAACTGGTGGGTAGTGGGGTCATTAACTGAGACACAAGGAGGGAAATGGTAAGTGGAAGGAAAGTCATTTAAATATGTATGGAGAAGACGACCAAAAGATGTTCCCAAAGCCAAGAAAAAACACATTTCTCACGAAGTAGGGAGTGGGCGCCTCTGCTGCCACGGGGAAGTGTGACAAGACCAGGACAGAACCGGGATGCTGTTTGGGGGTGTCCTTAGCGCTGCTTCACGGGGTGATGGGGTGGGTGGCAGGTGAGACAAGTTGGGGATGCATGTGAGGAGAGCAGGTGGAGCCACTGGGCTTCCTTTCAAGAACTTGGGGGAGAAAAGGAGATACATAGGACTGTGGCAGGAGAGGGTGAAGGGACAGAGGATGAGCTTCTTAAAAATCAGAAAGACTTGAACTCTACAGCAGGTGACTACAGTTAATCATGTGGTGTATTTGAAAGTTGCTAAGAGACTAGATCTTAGAAGTTCTCATCAGGAGAAAAGATGTTGTCACTGTGTAGTGATGGAGGTTAAGAAGACGTGTTGTGATCATTTGCAATAGATACATATAGCGAGTCACCTTGCACGCTTGAAAGTAATATGTCAGTTAGTTACATCTCAATAAAACTCAATAAAAAGAAGAAATAGCTAATTCCACTGAATGCAGTGAGCGTTCACTGAGTATGCTCTTTGTGCGAGTATCACCAGGACTGGTAAGACCTTACTACTCCCAACGGTGGTCTGTGCACCGGCAGGTCAGCCTCGCTGCAGAGCCGGTCAGAAATGCAGAGTCTCAGGCCCCCCTCCCTAGACTTACCCAGTCAGAATCTACATTCCAGCAAGACCACCCCCCAACCGACAGGAGGTTCAGATGCACATTAAAGTGTGAAAAGCACTGATTTAAGGGGCCCACTGCAGGGCAAAGGGAGGATAGGTGGAGAAGGAGCTAAGCCCAGACCGAGAAAGAAGGAATCCAGAGTTACCCCCAAAAAGCACCCTAATAGTGTCCCCACAGTCAGGCCACACTAGCCACAGATGGTGCCTGAGAGATCGAGGTCCAGTTGCCTGGAAACTTACCGAGCTGTACATGCAGCAGCAAAAACCATTCATCCAACACCCACGGTCACCCTCCCTCCTTTCTGAGCCAAGCTTCTTGAGAGGCGAGCGGAACATTCTGGGCCTCCCGATGCCTTGCTTCCCACCCACACCTCGGCTCCTCCAAACACGCTTCCTCCCCCTCACTCCACGAAACTGCTTCCAGACAGGCCATCTTCTTCCGAGACAGTTCTCAATGGAGACTTTTTAACATCACTTTTTGTATTAGCTAGTTTTTTTAAACTACAAAGAATACATGGTTATGGCAAAGACAAATCCACTGAGCGCAGGAAGAGAAAGGTAGAAAACCCTTCTGGGACCTCCGCCGCTCCCTGGATTCAGCCAGTGGGCAGAAGGGACAGTGAGGAGGACACCCCTACGATGTGAGCACTTGGGCTGGAGGTTGACCCACGCCTCTGCTCCCCATCTGTGGGGCAAGCACCAGGCCCAGCGCCCCACGTGGACGTGGTGGGTGCTGGGAAGTGTGGCCGGGGGCGGGTCAGCTGCCCCTAGAAACAGCTCTGCCCTGGAGGGAGGAACAGGAGCCTGGTCGGGCCTCCCCCATCTCTGCCCCACATGCTGCAGCGGACACCCAAGTACACAGGTCTTCACCCGCCTGGACAGATAAACTCCCGGGAGTGGAATTGCTGGATTAAAGCGTGCGCTTTCCATGTGGGTGGGTAATTTCTCATTGCCGGCCTTCTGCACCCATCGACACCCTTACCGATCACTGGAGAGGGCTTAGTTCAGGACACTGTGGCCAGCAATGACTGTTAGCGTTTTTGGAAAATATGTTTTTCCAGTGTTAAAGGTGGATATTATCTCATCATGGTTTTAATTTGCATTTCTTTAACTCCGCGAGAGATGGCGTATCTTTTTCGTGTATTTATTTTAATCCAAGTTCTTTTACTACTCACTCTCCTCATGGCCTGTGTGCCTTCCCTGTGCTGGCTGGTTCTCTTTTTCGGAGTGATTTGCAGGAACTCTGAAGCAAGTCATCCCTTCATTTCCCAGGCCACGTGCCGCAAATATGCTTCCAAGGGGTCATTTTCCTTCTATTCTATTTCTGGTGTTCTTTTTTGCCTCCATCCCGGAGACTTCCATTTTTCACAGTCTAACTTCTCAGTTTCTTCCTTCATGATTTTTGTCTCATGCTTAGAAAGGCTGTCCTCGTGCCAAGATTAATTTTACATCCTCACGTTTTCTTCTAGTGCTAGAGTCACACTTGAATCCAGATTCTGTGACTTGGGGTTGCGTTGGCGATGACGTGCGTCCTCAGTGCCCCAGTTTCCTCCGCCCGCACGCGGGAATTGGTGAGGGTGGCGCCTCCCGGAGCTCATGTGGAGACCGAGGGAGGCCGTTCTCCCCCGTGGGAGTGGGACCCGCCAGCGCGCCCCGGGCCCTAGCTCCTGTCCGGGGCGTTGCGGACCGCGTCTCTGTTGGCTCCGGCTGCCGTCCCAGCACTGCCACAGAGGGCTGGGGGCTTCAACAGCAGGCATTTACTTCTCTCACTTCTGGAGGCCGGAAGTGCGGTATCTCATTGCTGGTTTGGGGTCTGGTGAGCGCTCTCTTCCTGGTTTGCGGACACCGCCTTCTTGCCGGATCTCGTCACGGTGCGGGGAGTCGGGGGAGATCTCTGCTCTCCTTAGAAAGCATTAAGCCCATCTGTGAGGACTTGGCGCTCATGACCTCATTGCCTCCCACACCCCCAGCCTCCAAAGATGGTCACATGGGTGTGGGGGCAGGTAGGGCTTCAAAGTATGGATTTGAAGGAGGTGTAAACATTCATCCCTTAGCAGACCATGTGTGCGTTTGATGCATGCTGCACCTTTGTTGCTTTCTTTAAAAAACAAACCTAGAACGTGATGACTTCATATATGTATACATCGTGAAATGATTGACCACAATCCAGTTCGCTAACGTATCCGTCACCTCACATAGTACTGCGCACGCGCATGGAGACTTAAGATCTAGTCTCTCAGCAGATTTCAAGTATACAGTGGAGGATGGTTAACTGGAGTCACCATGTTGTAATTAGGTCCCCGGGACTTACTCATCTTCGAACTGGAAGTTCGTACCCTTTCAGTAACATATTGCCCCTCCCTCCCGCCCCTGGCAACCACCATTCTACTCTCTGGTTCTAGAAGTTCAACGTTTAAGTGAAATCATATAGTATCTTTCTTTCTGAGTCTGGCTTATTTCTCTCAGCCGTAAAAACACAGAAGGAAATCCTGCCCCCTCTAACAGTGTGGGGTAAACTTGAGGTACATTAGCCTCAGAGAAATAAGCTGTGTGCCATTTCTGTGGTTCGCAGGGGTCTCTTTGATTCCAGATCCCACACTCACAACCAGCCCCTGGAGTAGTCCACTGCCCCCCGACATCTCTCTGTATGGGTAGATCACGCAAGGAGGGTCCTTCCCTGGTCTGTGTCACACCGTAGGACGTGGGACAAATTCCATAACGCATGAAGTATGGGAGAGTAGACCGGACCGGGTAAACTTGCCCGGTGCACTGGGGCTCTCAACAGAAGAGGCAGGCACAGGGTTAACTGATGTCTGACCCCGGGGGACGTGGCAGGGCCTGGACAGACTGGGTTTATGCTCCAGGGAAGGGACTCTGCCCCCATACCTCCAGCGGCTTCCCTTCTGGGGCGGGGTGAGAGCTGGAGGATCGTCACACTACTGGACACCAGACAGGCTGGGCACAGGAGTTATCTGGGAAAGCCAGCTGCCTGGCACCTTGAAGACCTGTGGGGGGAAACAGGGTTCAGGCCTAGCCCCTCTGGCCAGAGGGAAGAAGCCCCCAGCCCTTGTAGGAAGCCAGGTTCAGGTACTGGCCCTCCCACTGGGAAATGAGGACACTGCCTCTCCCCCCGGCCCCCACTGTTTCCACAAGACTGTTAACTCCTGAGGACAGAGGCTACACCTTACCTTTGTATCCCTGGCATACAGTAGGTGCTTCATGAATGCTTGTTTAATGAATACATGAGTGCCCAGCAGGCATAGGCCGAGCATTGTTGACGTAGAGATGTGACAGGTGTGATTCTCCGCCTTCCTTGACCTTAAACTCTAGGGCTCTGACAGACACACGTAATGTGTAAAATGGGGGCTCTGTCTGCAGTGGGCACCATGGAATCACAAGGGTAGCAAATGTCTACGTCTTCTGGGAAGGGGAGCAAGGAAGGCTCCCTGGTAGAGGTAATGATGAGCTAAGAGCTGAAGTTCGGCCTGACAGGCTACCAAGGGCTTCACAACATGTGAAAGGTCCCTTAGCCTGAAATATAGTCTTGTGGGGAGAACCCTTAATGGTCCAGTCTGGCTAGAGCCTGGGGTGGCCATGGGCCAGATTAAGAAGAGCCACATAAATCCCATTAAGGCCTTATCCTGTGTGCAACGAGGAATCGTTGATGGAGTTCAAGCTGGGACTTCACGTGTTGCTCCTGCGGGTCCTGTGAGTGTAAGGCATCAGGGCCATGGACCTGGAAGGAAGGGGTCCTCACGTCTCCTCTCAACCAGGTGAAGATAAATGGCCAGAGGGGCCGGGCCTGCACTTGGCTCGGCATGCAGGGGTGAGCAGCTTTCGTTGTGAGAACCAGTTTCTTGCCTTTTTCCTCCTCTTCTCTTAATTATCCCTCTGGAGGCCGCAATGATTTTCAGGGAGCCCAGTTGCCCAGTTAGGAGCTAATAAATCACCAAAGTTCCCCAGGCAGCAGGGCCTTCCAGAACATACACATGGAGTGTATAGATTTCGTAGAAGATGAAACCTTCCAGAGAGGCGTACCGGTGACAGGCCCGGCTCAGACAGGCGCCGGTGTGCTGACACGCAGAGGCTGTCCCTGGTGTGGACAGCAGGGCCCCAGGAGCGGCCGCTGCCCCACCGCGTAGCTCAAACAATATCCTTTCCCGAGAGCTTCGGGCTGGCAAGAGAGTATTTAGATTTTTTTTTTTTCCCTTTTACTGGTAGGGTCCTCAGGAAGTCTGATTCTTCCCTCAGGAAGAAAATAAGAATACAGACTTCTGGGGCATGAAAGAGACACATGTGTCCAGTAACACAAATTGCTTCTTCCTCACTCTTCCCAGATGAAAGCGCTGACATCATTTTTCCCTTCGACGAACATTTCCTGCCCCCCTACTAGAGCCAGTCTCCTCCTTGGTGCTGAGAATAGTGAGCAAGACAGACACCAACCCTGTTCTCTCGGAACTTAGAGTCTGAGGCTGGAGGCGGGGACGGGCAGAGATGCGAACGTACAAATGAATATATGTTAGATAGAAATGAGCAGGAGCACGTTACTGATGAGAGGACATTTTATTAGGGTGGCTCTGCCCAAGCTTCTCTGATGGTAAGAGTCATGGGGGAGCTTGTTAAAAAGGTAGATTCCTGCATTCCAAACCCACTGAGTCGGAGTGTCCGGGGAGGGGCCTGGATTCTTTTCCTCTAAGGTTCACCCCAGCTGATAACCCTGAACACCTGTAGTAAAGGCTTAGTGGCTGAAGGAACATGCGGTCTGTAACTGGGGTTCTTGCCCTGGGGCGCACTGGGATCAACTAACTGGGAGCCTTAAAATTGCAGGAGTCCAGGCCCCACTTTGAGTTTCTGGTTTAAATAGTCTGGCATGGGGCCTGGCCATTTAAGTATCTCCAGAAGCTCTGCAGGGGTCTCGTGGGCAGCAGGACACGCCCCAGTCACACTGCAGACCCACCGCAGCCCGCTTCTCCCTCAACACTTGCGGGAGCCTCAGGCGAAGGAGTGCGGATAGTCGGCAAAACAGAAAGGGGGCACGAGGTGTGTTCCTTCTTACCTCTCATTTTACCTTATATGGAGGTTTGGCTGAAGCTGAGCTTGGACCTCCCTCAGTCTGAGCCTGAGTACCTGTGGCTGTGATAAAAATCTTAAAAATGGCACTATGACCGCCCCGTCCCCAGGACGGTCTGCTGAAACCTTCCTCTGCCCAAGCCTGGGCCTCCTGAATGAACACTGGTAACTTCTGAGGACTCAAGATAAGCTGTCAGCAGGTACTTGCCTTTGACACTGGATCTTCGACCCGTGTATTGCGCAGCGGCAGTGTACCGGGTGTTGTGCTAGGAAGGCAAAAATGAATGAGAAACCTGCCAAGAGGCTGACGGTGTGTTGCTCTCAGTGGATGCCTACCTGATACGTTCTGCAGGGGTGAGGGTGGTATGAGGGTGCTGGTAGTTGGGTGCGCCACATGCCCTGAAATTATAAGAAAGGGTTCACAGATGGTGTGACTTCTGGTTTGGACTTGGAAAGATGAGTCAGCGTTCTCCAGGGTGAGAGAGACAAGAAGGATGATCCAGAGTCTTAACGAAAGCAAAGAACTCAGCCAGTAGCGAAACACATGACAGAGCAGGATGTGTTTGGGGAGCGGATTTTGTATTCAGCATGACAGGAGCATTGGATTGCCAGGAAGTGGCAAGAGATTAATTCTGGGAAGGTAAGAAAGTGGCCTTGAGTACCGAGTCAAGGGATATGGGCTTTATTCAAAAGAATAGTCGATGGCTGACAAGATTGGATGTGCTTTAGAAAGATTTCCCTGGCAGATGCAGGATGCAGAACGAACGGAGGGAGCAGAGAATGGAAGCGTGGAGGTCAGGGAGAAATAGATGACCAGCCAGAGGCTGTTCAAGTGCCTGGGGAGAGGAGGGGGCTCCTTGAGAACTTACCAGAATGAAAGACCTGAGATGTGAGGAGGAGTCAGGAACGACCCTGAGGGTTTTCTGCTTTGTGAGTGGATTCTTGATGATATCATCTGCAAGGACAGGCAAAAGAGAGAAGTGAGTCTGGGGAGGAAAATGGGGACTTCAGCTGTCAAGGCGCGGTGTCCAGTCCACAGCTGGTTGGGCATTCCATTCTAGAGTATGGGCGAGCTGGATCTGCCGTTACAGACCAGACTTGTGAGTCCACGGCTCTTTGGTGGTGGTTAAAGGCTGGGAGGGGAGGACTGAAGTCATCCGGAGAGATCATGTGGAATAGGGGGAAGTGGGACAGAGACCGCTGGGAAGATCCAAAATGGCTCCCTGCCCTGCCCTTATGGAGTTGGTAATGCAGTGGTGCGAGCAGGGCTTCAGTAGGGAGGAAACCAGGTTGTAAAAAGATAAGATTTGGATTCTAGGGGTATAAGCAGCAGAAAGCAAGGCTCACTAACTTAAACTAGTAGTACTTTATTGGAAGGACACATAGGGACTGACAAAGGAAAGTGGAAGAACCAGGTCTCAGAACGGACAACCTGGGTTGCTCAGTTGGGTAAATGTCCAACTCTTGGTTTCTGCTCAGGTCATGATCTCAAGGTTGTGAGATCAAGCCCCGCATTGGGCTCCTCGCTCAGCATGGACTCTACCTGAGACCCTCTCTCCCTCTTCCTCTGCCCCTCCCCCCACTCACACTCTTTCTCTCTCTAAAATAAATAAATAAATCTTAAAACAAAAGAGAAAGAAGATGAGAATGCAGACAGCCAGAGGAATGTGGTAGGAGAGGCTGGTGAGGAGGCTCTTCCAGGCTCCGGTGCCTGCCTAGAGGATTCGGTCCTACAGCTTCCAGTCTTCATGACACAATTGGCACTGATTGTCTTAACTTCAGTCACGCACCCACCCCCTTGTCCTGCCAAGATTTTATCCAAAGCAGGAGTGGGAGTTCCTCAAAGAGAAATCTGGGGGCTGTTGCCAGATGTAGGGAAAATTGCCACTGAGCAGGTTACACTAACAGATGGGAGGTGAGTGAGTCCAGACTGGGGGTGTCAGACAGTTCTTCCAGTAATTTTTGCAGAGCAACATAGTAAAGAAAGGAGGCCAGAACTGAGAGAGAAAAGTTCGGCTATTAGCAGCTGGAAACAGGTAAGCAAAATTTAAATAATGACGTGAAGAGGAAAAGTGAGCCTCGAGGAAAAGTTAGTGCCCCCCAACACCTGCCTGTGCCCAGAGCAATGAGGTATGTGTGGAGTCTCCTTGCACGTGGCCATCACAGGCCTCCAATAGTCTATCCTGGTGACCTAAGGAGAAAGAGTCATGGAAGGGAGGGAGAAAATGCACCGGGCACAGGAGCCATTTGACTCATGCCGTGATGATGCTTGTGTGACGTTATTTGCGGTCTGGTGTGAGTGTCTCCTTAGTGTCTGTAACGTGGCTTTGCAGCTGAGATGCCAGTTAGGAATGGGAAGGGCGGGACTTCCCTTCAGCGCACAGCTGGGGGCATGATGGGGTACTCCAGAGATCACTGGAATTGGTCAGAATTTTCCCAGACTGGTAACAGAGAGAGGTTCATCGTTGCTCCCTGTCAAAGTGTCTCTCCTTGGTCAAATAAGCTTGGGAATGCTGTACCCAGGAATTTCTCTCTTGCGTATTCGTTACTGTGTTAAAGGGTATTGCACCAAAATCTGCTGAGTAGCTTGTCAAGTCAGCCTTTTGTGTTGGAGAAAACTTTTATATCAGTAACCCCCATAGAAAGTCCTTAACTCTCAGCGCACCATCACATCTGTATAATGTCGTCTGCTCTTGTCCTAAAGGCCAATGCCTAATTACAGGGTGTGCCAGGGTCAGAATATACTGTAGCCACATTTCTAAGGAAATCCAGCCAAGGAATTCTATTCATGTGCACTTGTGATTGCTAGTAGTGATAACCTATTTTTTAAAAATAACCAGCCTACTCAGTATTAATAAATATTAAACTTTCAACTCACAAGGGTCCATCCTAGACCTTGAGCCTGGAAGCAGGATAGCAGTTGTGTCCGTCTGTCAGGTGCACAGGGGGTTTGCGGCTTCCAGGGAGGCTCCAGAGGAAGGGATCTGAGAGCAGAGATGGAGAGATCGGTGAGCCACCTTGTCATCGGACACCAGTGGGAGGGACACAGAATGGGTGCAGAGAACAGTCCGAAGGTGGAGGAGGGGACGTGGAGGAGCTGATGTGTATGGAGGGGGAGGAACGGGAGTAGAGCTGGGGGCTCCTGGTGAGAATGTGGAGCACTTTTTAGGAAGAACCATAAGGGCTTCTGGAAAGACAAATACCAACAGTTATGGAGCAGGGTCTGAGAGTTCCACTGAAACCAGAATTAATATAATATCCAGGACTCAGCTGTCAGGGTCAGTAGTGCTCTCTGCTGCTGTCTGTCGGTCCAGGGAGAGGATGGGAGAGGACAGAGGGTTGGAAGCATGCATTGCTAGAGATGATGGGGAGAACACCTCATACAAGGAAATGCATGAGGAGGAGGATGCTCATGACCATGACCACGGCACTACTGCGGGGGGTGTTCGTGGGTCTGGAGCAGGCACAGAGGAATGTGAAATCGGGGGATTCATAGATGAATTTGAAGATCAGGTGTAAGGAGTTTGAGACTTTGTTAAATCGAGGTGGAAAGAATTATAGTCTGTCTGTATTTCGGGGGGGGGCTGCCATAACAAGTGGCCACACCAGAGGCTAGTGGTTTCAGCCCCCCAGTTTGTGGGCAACAGTCCTTGGCATTTCTCACTTGTATATCAGTCACCCCATGCTCTGCCTTCATCGTCACATCGCCGCCTTATCTGTCTCTTCTCCCGTTTATCCTTTGTAAGGCTACTTACTGCTCGTTGGGAGTAGGGCCCGCCTGGGTTCATCTCTAGATCTCAACTTACTTAGATCTGCAAAGACCCTTTTTCTAAGTAAGGTCACATTCAAAGGTTCTGAGTGGACATACCTTCCAGAGGGTCACCGTTCGACCCCTCTACAGTCCTACAGTGGAATTTCAGGGGGGACCGTTTCAGAATTAGGGCAATTCCAATGACAAGACCCAACGTATCGTGATGAGGAAGAGTTGTTAAAAGGAAAGAGAAAGGGGGGATTTGGGTTGAAGAGCTGGGAAGCTGGGTTAGCGGATGGAGTGGATGATGGGAGCTGGGAAGAGGACGACTAGGAGCCAGGAGCGCGTGCTCCAGAGGAGGTGACGAGGAAGGCTTTGGGGGTAGGTAAGGTGACCCAGTGGGGCTTCTCAACTCTGCCTCCACATTGGAACCAAAAGTACACACCCCTTATATTTCTAATCGGTTGGTCTAGGATAGACCCCAGACATCTGCATTTTTTAAAATTCCTTGAGTTGTCTAAAGTGTAAAACATGACCTTCAGGGACAAGTAGCAAGTGGGAACCAAGGAGCATTCCCCTCCATCCAGGCCGGAAGGAGACACACTGGGGAAGGAGACGTCAGAGCTTCCCACCATTGTCCCTTAAAGTCTCAAGCACAACCAGGAAATTAAAAAAGTAAGGAAAAGGTTGCATTACCTGGCTTCTGGCTGAGGTCCTGACTGGCTTGGAGTTTGTGCTATTTCAGGGTTACACCAAGGATGTATTTTAGGTGTGCTCCAAAGGGAAAAAAGACATCAGAACTCATTTCTACAACACTTGCTGTTCCTACAAAACAAGCCTCCCTCCTCCAAAAAATAAAAGATTTTCTTAATATGTTTGGAGAAATATCTTTTGCCAGAAGAATACTCAATGCCTTCCTTTTGTATTTCTTGAATAAGTAATCAATACATTAAAAATTTTAAGCAGCATAAAAGGTTATACAAAAAAAGTAATTCTCATGTATCCCTGTCCCCCTCACTCTGCCCCCACCTCAATACCCCTCCCCCAGAAGCAGCCATTCTTACCTGTTAGGTCCTTCCTGAGGTGAATATGCTGTATCTTGCCTTTTTTCCACTTAACACTGTATCTTGGAAATCGTTCCCTTTTCGTATGCAACAGATATGCCTGTTTGTTAATTGGCTAGTCCACCATTTGTTTAAGCCGCACTGATGAACATTTAGGTTGTTTCCTCTCAAAGCAAACCTGTTACTTTTTTAAACAACTAGCACGAGTCGAAGTGGGTCCCTCCCTGGAGATCTAAGGCAGTGGAGTGATTCTAGGCCAGGACGCGGCAGTATGTGCGTCGCCGTGCTTGCTGAGAGGCTTGTGGGCTCCTGCCCCGGTGAACGCAGGCGGAGCTCAGGTGTCACCGAGGAGAGCTGGGTGTAGGGAAATGACCTCTCCGCTCCCCTTCCCCAGGGGGACCCTCTCTGACGATGTGCTGCTTCTGCCCCCCAGGAGCCTGATGCCGCGGACCCTCGAGAGCCAGATCACCCTGGAGAAAACGCCCAGCTATTTTGTCACGCAGGAGGCCCCGCGGCGCATCTTCAACATGTCCCGGGACACCAAGCTGATCGTGGTCGTGCGGAACCCGGTGACCCGCGCCATCTCGGACTACACGCAGACGCTCTCCAAGAAGCCGGACATCCCCACCTTCGAGGGCCTGTCCTTCCGCAACCGCACGCTGGGCCAGGTGGACGTGTCTTGGAACGCCATCCGCATCGGCATGTACGCGCTGCACCTAGAGAGCTGGCTGCGGTACTTCCCTCTGGCTCAGATCCACTTCGTCAGCGGCGAGCGGCTCATCACCGACCCAGCGGGCGAGATGGGCCGGGTCCAGGACTTTCTGGGCATCAAGAGGTTCATCACGGACAAGCACTTCTACTTCAACAAGACCAAAGGATTCCCTTGCTTGAGAAAAACAGAATCGAGCCTCCTGCCTCGGTGCCTGGGCAAATCGAAAGGCAGAACTCATGTACAGATCGATCCAGAAGTGATAGACCAGCTCCGGGAATTTTATAGACCTTATAATATTAAATTTTATGAAACGGTTGGACAGGACTTCAGGTGGGAGTGAGCCACCAAGATGCAAGGGCTCTTCTGCTCGTCTCTTCCATGAGGGTGGCCCCTAGAGTCTGTGCTCCTCTTCCCCCGGCAAACCCAGCCCAGCAGCCCCCCTCCCATCTCGGGTGCCATCGTCCTGGAACTGGGAAGCCCAGCTAAGGCCACGAGACCAGGGGGTCCCTACCACTCCCTCTCCCCAGTCTGTCTAGGCAGAGTTGACCTGCTTCTGGCTTGTCCAGTCAGTTCCGAACCATTTCCTTTTAGCCCATCAGAAGCCTTGGGAAATTGCTTTAAGAAGAGCGAATCTTCTGATTATGCTAGATATTATAAGTGGTGATGGTTCTGTTGCTGTGAACACAGCAGTCTGTCCCTGTCACTGTCTGCCCCGGAGTGGACTTGCTAATTCCTAGTGGCATGTACCTCCCCTCTGAGCTTCACTCTCCCTGGCTGCCCTGGGTGGTGGGACAGGAGACCGTCCTCTTCCTCCTGACCTTAGCAGCTCATCGAGACACTGCAGAGTCGGAAGCACCCCTGGTCATTCCTAGCAGACAGACCTTTCAATGGTAAAATAAACCAGAGATTTCAAAGTCTGTGGTGTCAACTTGGCTTGAAGGGTAATGGTCTTTGAAAACCACTTTGTGACCCTCCCTGCTCCATGTGGACAAAAAGCACATTAATTCTGCTGTTACGGGTACTTTCCTCACGCGAGCTTTCATGTTCAGCATGCAAAGGAATCATGCTTGTCCATGTGAAATAAATATGGCTCTCTCGTGTCCTTAATGCTGGGCTCTTCTCTGTAAGTCAGGCCTGGAGCACGGCTCATTCATCTGGGAAGGCAGGTTAGTGCGGAGGGTGGTCCCTGCGGCTGTGGGATGGGCGTGGTGGGGAGGGCAGTGGGGGGGTAGATGTGGTCAGGGTGGGCAGTGGGGGGCTGGGCGTGGTCCGGGAGGGCAGTGAGGGAAGCAAAAACCACCCGGGGAATGAGCAAGGGGCTGAAGATGGGGAAAAGAGGTTCTTGCTGGCAGAGGCTGCTGCAGAAACATCATGTGGAGATCTGTGGACAACTGTGAAACATAAGTCTATCACAGCTCTCTGCTTAAACTTTGTATCTGGAGTGCCAAACTAGAAGCACAGGGACTGATCGTTGTTTTAGCTTGGCCAGCATGATGTTTTGAAGTAATGTCCAACAGTTAAAACTTGGGAGTGTTCATATAAAGATACAGATTTCCATTTATTTATTTATTTTAACGGAAACTTGGGACACTGAGCCTGCATTCTAGCATGGCAACAGTCAGTTGCTGCCTTTGGATGAAGCCTGTGCTCCGAGGTCTTCCAGGCCCCATCTGGCCCGCCTCACTGATTGACATCATCTGCCTGGCCCCTGTTGGCATGGGAGTTCACAGCCCTGCTTTGGGTGTGTGTACTGTGACTTCAGAATAAAGCCTAAATCCTCCAGCATGATGCCCAAGACAACCTCAACTCCAGTTTCTGGGATCCTTCCTTCCCTTCCAACCTCACAGAACACCATGCCTTTTCTTGACTCTTTTAAGTCCTGCTTCTGCCTGGAATGCCTCCCCTCCCTACCCTCTATCTGCATCCCATGTCTCTAGCTAATGGAAGTTTCCCTAAGATTCCACTCAAGCATCCCTGCTTGATATTTGTAAAGGCTTCCCCAGCCAAGCTGAGTTATCTGCTCACTCTTCTGCATTCATTTGGTAGTTGGCACACATCTCAATTACAGCTTTTAACATGCTAGATTAGCATTATTTGTATAAATGCCTATCTCACCGTAGACCACACCTCTTCGAGAGTCAAGACTGAATCTTGCTAACATACAGGAGGCACGCAAAAAATGTTTGATGGATGAATGTGTGAATGGGTGGAGATGTGTTGGAGGCCTGGGGGCATGGACAGGAATGTTCCAAAGGACTACACTTCTGGTCATGATTCCCAGGTAGCTCCACAGTACTCACCGGTAAGCCGAGAAGGATCGCTGAACCTCCGGGGGCCACTTGGTTTTTGCTTGGTCAGGTGCAGTGCAAGGTTCCTGAAAATGAGAGTCTGATTTAGAAGACTGGAGGACACAAAAGCCTAAGACATTAGTTCTGTGTCTTGGCCCATCTTCCTGCCCCAAGCATCTTATAGGAAATCAGCTGAGACCATGGTACCACAGAGCCAGTCCTGGGAGTCTGCCCCCTCAGTGCTTCCCATGTGGGCATAGACAAGTGACATGGAGGCCAGTGGGAACTGTCACCACCAAGAAGCTGGGGTCACAAGGAGGAGGATTGGTTGTTTGTGGACATCAGTGAACTAGCTTTACACAACCCCCCTCCAGAAGTGGTATCCTGTGATCCTGGGCCACGTGGCAGCCAGAGCTATATCCAAAGAGAGACAGACTGACACTGGGGACACAGAGAAAACACCCAAGAAAGAGTACGATTGCTGTTTGTCCTGACTGGGGGAGTCCAGTCAAAAGTGACAAGAGTTCAGAATTTTGTGGGTTCTAGGGCAGCTTTATTCCTCTCCATTCTAAACATTCCCAGGCTGCCCAGACTAAGTATGCTCTAAGTGCTAATGAATAGGTCAGAGTCTATTGTAATTAGCATATCAATCATTGTATGCAAATGAAAGAAGCTAAAGTACCTCAAAAATCCCAGTTTAAGTGAGTGAAGTCTGGTGTACATGAATCTGCTCAGCAAACTCTTGATGTTTAATCCAGTGCAAATGTACCCTTTCGCCCAGGGTGCTCTAGGCAAACTTGCACAAGTTCCAAATTAGTACAGTTTAAACAGATGAAGTTTGACCATTCAATCTGAAACCAAAAAGCCTCCTCTGGGTGTGTGTGTTTCTAACAGTCCAGAGTATATGGCAATTCCACAATCCACAGACTACTTCCATTCTAGCACTCACGATGCACCCCATATCTGCATGCCCACTCAGCAGAAAGGGAGTCCGTGAAGACCCAAAAGAGAACAGAGCCTCCTGACACAGAGCTTGCGGTAGCAAAGGGGTTTGTGTTGGGAAGGCTTCAGGTCTTCCCTGGTTGGAGGCTGTTGGCCAGGGGAAGCTGGAGGCAGGTGAACTAGAAGTGGGGCCTCCTATGTAGTTGGTTTGCAGAGCTATGTAATTTTTTCTGGTTAGTCCTGAGGTGGAAGCAGGGACATCAAAGTACGAGCCCTGGGGCGCCTGGGTGGCTCAGTGGGTTAAAGCCTCTGCCTTCGGCTCAGGTCATGATCCCAGGGTCCTGGGATCGAGGCCCGAATCGGGCTCTCTGCTCAGCAGGGAGCCTGCCTCCTCCTCTCTCTCTGCCTGCCTCTCTGCCTACTTGTGATCTCTCTCTGTTGAATAAATAAATAAAATCTTAAAAAAAAAAAAAAGAAAACAAGCCCTGGCAGGCGTTGAACAGGTCCTGATCATTCTGCTACAGAAGCTGTGGGTCAGAGTTCTGTTGTCTGTCTGGCCTGGCTATTGTCCATTTGAACATTCAGTCTCTCGGGAGGAAAAGGGGGCGCAGGCAGAACAAGCCTCCTCCATTTGAGGCTGCAACATCCTTCCTACTCACAGCTTCCTCGTGTCATGAGTGGGGCCCCCTGGGCTTGTGCAAGGATAGTAGTATGACTTTCTCTCTCATATCCCTTCGGATAGAACTCAGTCCTCCTAGGTTGCCTTACTTTGGTACCAACCATTTGCTATCTATTACTTGGATCTCACCCTAAACCCCGACGCCAGTTCATTCATTCCTCTCCAAGGGCTGATCTTCAAGATACCATGGCAGGCCCCTTCCCATCATCACATTCTCAACTCACCAGAATTGCTTTCCTTCTCCTCTGTCACTGTCAATCTTTCATTCTGTTTTCCTTCCATTATGGCCCTAGCCACTGGCTGATATTATAGATTCATTTCCTTATTTGACATGTGTCTCACCCATGGGGTCTGGAAGCTCCACGGAAGTGCAGTCCATATCCATCTTCTTCAGCAGAATGCCCAGCATACAGTAGGTACTTAATAACTGAGTAAATGAACTACTGGGGCTCTGTCCCTAAACACCAGCCTTTGGACTACTGCTTAACCCCAAGAATGGATGCTGCCCCTAAGTGCTATCTTCTGCCTGGGATCTCTTCTGTTCCTGGGGATCTTTATTGCTATTATTAGCTTATACAGCATCCTTGTGAGATTTAGAAAAAGTTACTCCCCTTGGCAGAAAAATGAGAAAAGCGTGCCCCTTTGGGATGCACACAGCCTTTCAGGTGCACAGTATGTATAGCAAATGGAGTGCGGACTGGCTATCAGTGCCCGCTCTCCCCAACCCCAGCTGCCATCTTTGTGTAGGGCACAGATGGCACAACCATGCCTGGCAGCCCTGACCACCATTCCTCCTGTTCGCTGGGATTCCCGGGCTCCGAATGCTCCTGGAATTAGCACTGAGACATCCAAGGTGCATTTGATTCTGCTGGCTGCTGGCCTGTCTTTGAGGAGCTCCTCTAACCCTGCTGGTGACATGGTGCTTCGTGATTGCCCACCCATCTCATGTGATCTCGCTGGCATGTGCACACGTGTGTCTCTGGGGATGCACGCTCACATGTGTGTCTGTCTCTTTCCTGAATCCTCACTCACACTTATTAACACTCAAAACTATTCAACAAGTATCTACTGAGTGTTTGCAAGAGGAGGGCAAGGCATAGAGAGAGCCAACATTTACTGAGTGCTTTTGGTGTGGCAGCTGTTGTGTTTTTCATATCTCTGCCCTTCAAAGCAAGTATTACTTCAAAGTGTAGTAAATGCAAGATGTCAAGTATGGTGGTTAAGAGCACGGGCAACCCAGGGCACCTGGCTGGCTCAGTCAGAAGACCATGCAACTCTTGGTCTCCGGTCATGGGTTCAAGGCCCACGTTGGGTGTAGAGATTAAATTTTAAAAATTAACTTTAAAAAAAGCCTGAGTTGTAACTGTAGCTCACTACTCTCTTACTCTGGGACCCGAGACAAGCTATTTTATGCTCCTTATGCTTCTGTTTCCGATCCCTAGAATGTGGGGGTGCTACAGCCTTGATTGCTGCTGTCTGGATGCTGTCCTGGAGCAGTTCACACAAAAGATGCCTAAGAGAGGAAGGCAGGTTCAATAATTGAAGCCAGTGCAGGAACTGAAGGCGGAATCCACAAAGATTCTATGAAGAAGGGCATGGAGCTCCCTCCTGCTCCTTCTCCCCTTAGAACCAATCTCATGGCTTCTTGGATAAAGTTCAACTTCTTCATGAGATACCATGGGTACGATCATGTTACATCTCTCAGAAACAAGAATGGCATAATGTGGACCATTCCTCAAATTGGGTGAAGGCCCTACTCGATGAAGTATGCAACAATGAATCATCGATGGGATTTCATTCATTCCATCTAATTTACTGAAACATTAGGCAGACTAGCCAGGCACAGAGGCTGCACAGTTTTGTTAGTCTTCCTCTCAGCTCTCCTTGTGGAGCTCCCAGACTAACCTTCAACCAACGAATCAGAACACTGGGCTAAGTTCTGGTCACTGGATTGTACCCACCTCTGCCATACCCTAGTT
This sequence comes from Ailurus styani, assembly GCA_002007465.1. Taxonomy (NCBI): domain Eukaryota; kingdom Metazoa; phylum Chordata; class Mammalia; order Carnivora; family Ailuridae; genus Ailurus; species Ailurus styani. The sequence continues at coordinate 1,218,197 of LNAC01000228.1, read as the reverse complement.
CCAAGGCTACTCTCATTTTTTTCAACCAATTCAGAGTGCACCTCACACCTGCCTACTGGATACTAAGAGGAGAAATGCAGATCCACTCTTTTTCCAGATAAGATGGGCCACTAGTCAATTTAGAGTCCTTCCACGGGAAACATCTCTAATCTTGGCCTCTCTCCCTACCTCCCAGAGCCCAGCACTGGAAATCTGAAGAACCAAATCAGATGGATAAATAGGTGCCCCAATGGGGCTCTTCCCACCTTGACAATGAACTTGATAAACTTGGCTTCCTGATAAATAAGGAGGACACATTGCTTTTATCATTAAAAAAAAAAAGAAATCTTATATACTTCAGCTTCCCCAAACAAGCTCAGAACAAAGCTTATTTAATTTTCTAATGTGAAATGGAAATATGTGTCACTTAGAAATTATATTCCTAACTGCTTTTTAATGACAACAGTTGCTTCAAAAAATTAGGGATTTATTCTCTCGAAGAGGTCATTTAGAGAAATCTGGAGCTGGTCAGACTAGGGGTAGGACAGTAGCTCCATTTTGTTTTCAAGGACTTAGTCTCCTCTCTTTCTGCCACATCATCCCTAGTCCATTGCTCTTGTCCTCATGGCCCAATGTAGATGCTGGTGCACCGCCACCACATCTATGTTCCAGTTAGAAGGAGGAGGAAAAGAAAGAAGTCAGAAAAAAACTACTTAACCAAGTCAACCCTATCTGAGGAGATTGCCCAGAAATTCTACCAGTAACTTCTATCTCATTGACCATCTCTAGTTCAAAGGGAAGCCAGAAAATATAGTCTCTCAACTGAATACATCTCCTCCCTGACAATCCAAGATTTTGATGCTAAGGAAGAAGGAGAGTGGATACAATTCACAATCTCTGTCACAGTGAAACTCCCAGCTGTTTGAAAAAGCTGTCTCTTAGCTTCCCAATATTACTCCACCATCTTCGAAACCTCCTAGTATCTCCCAGTCTGAGATCTCTGATTCATCTTCCCATCACCTCCACTTGACTTCTCAAAACACGTGCCCCCAGCACCACCTTCTCCCCGCCCTCAACCCCAAACTGGCTCTGTGAGGGAGGGCGGAGGAGACATCTGATTTGCACCCTTTGCCAGTTTCCCTGGTGTGAAGGCACCCACTCCAGGCAATTTCACACTATGGATGTCAAGTCCCCTCTCCCCGGAGGCTACACTATCGGTGCTCAGGAATCGGTTCTAAAGCCAGCTGTGTAACACCACTGGCTCATCTCTCACACGCCCCCCACCCCCGCCTCCCTAGCCAGAAAACATCTGAGAAAACAAGTCAAAGGCCCTGGAGCCCTGTTATGCATGTGGGGGCCTGGTGCCTGGCTGGACCCTGAGCTCTGGGCACTGGGCCAAGCGTATTTTCAACACCTCCACAATGAGGCCGACGGCTTTCATCTGATGATGCAGAGTCACGTCATACACGCATTAAGTTCACGTAAATTCAATTCTATTCTACAGCGAGAGAAGGAGAGGGGGGATTTAAATAGCGTGAGCAGTTTCCCCTGCCATTTTGCTCCATGAACACAGGTGACGGTGACCATGAGAAGGTGCCATAGACCCTCTTGCCCCTCTGGCCCTACCGCCCCATCACAGTGTGAGCCTTCTGCTCCCATGATTGTGATTCTAATGTCGACTGTTCCTTACTGTTTTCACCCTCCGTGGCCCCTACATGCAAGCCAACCTCCTTCCTCAGATGCCTCGCTGGATGAATAAACAGAAATCCATAGCAGTGATGAGAGGGAAATGTGGCGGCGTTGGATTGAGAGGGTTTGTCAAGGTGATTTTGTCTTTGTCACGTGGCCTGGCGACTGCAGAACCGTCTCAGAGTGAGAGCCAGTCCACTTCCTGTGCCCCCACTACTGGCACCTGCATCCCCCGTAGACACACACTCGGACTGGTGAGGAAGGGGCCGGAACATGAAAGAAAAGGGGCAAGAGAAGAGCAGGGGAGGGCAGAAGGCCTTCCAGCAGCTTCTTTATTCCTCCCGCATCCTTCCTCCTGCTCACGGCTGGGGGTACACGGTTTGCTCCCCTTCCTCGCTCAGCAGAGTGTTCAGTGGAAAGGCACGCTGTGGGCCTGTGTGTGCCTCGAAGGACTGAAGAGGTGACTGTGTGACTGACATGTGTCTCGCTGATCCCTGTCTGACTGGAACGTGATTGACGACACAGGACTAATTGGATCACGGCTGACTGACACTTGCTTTGTGGGCACGGCCCACCCAGCAAGCACACCTCAGCCTGCAGCCTGTCTGCGAGAACCGGTCTGACTGACGGCTGCTCAGTCCTGCAGGGGGGCTGGTATCGTGCCACATGCTGATGAGCCTTCAGTCCTGCCCTCGGGCTTCTGGGAAGGGCTCCGTTCCCCTGTAGGCCCCGGGGCAGAGGATGCCCAGATAGCTCGGCTCTAGCTGCTCCTCAGCCCCCTGCCTGGCCCCTCCTTCCTTGCCACGCATTTGGATCAGAGCCTAGCATGGGCCCTGCAGTTTCCGTGATCCAGAGAAGCCTGCTCCCAGGCTTAGGACCCCTGCTAGACCCCTCGCAGGGGCTTTCGAGGCATCTGTCCAGAGGCTGCAGCTGTTCAGAGCCCTTAGGCTGGGACAGAGCAAAGGGCCTCGGGGTAGCACAGAGACACAAAGATAAATCGGCAGAGGCCAAGTGTCTGGGAAACAAAGGTATTAAGCAGGACTTCAATCTTTCTCCTGCCTTTGAATGACAATGACAGGATCTGTAAACTGGTTTCACATCCTTAACAGCATTTTCTCCTTGTAAGAACCAAGATTTTCCGTGCCATTTTGCAAAGGGATGAAATGGAGGCCCAGAGAATGTTTTAAAGCGACTTGTCTCAGGTCACCCAGGCAGGGCTCAAATCTGCTCAAATCTGTAACTTCTAACTCCAAATTCCTAGCTTTTATGAGGAAGAGGCTTGGTGCTGTAGCATTAAACTAAGTTGTCTTTTGGGAAACACCTGACATCCATAAAGGCGGTCAGGTCTGGGAATGAGGAACAGCTAGGTACCATCTTTTAGCTAGCATGCTTGAAGGCCAGCATATTAATACCTGAGAAACAGAGGTAATAGGAAGAAACTGGGCATAAATCCTGGTTTTTGTCTGGGACAAAAAAGGGCAAGAAAGGGCTGTGAATTTGACACAAGCCTACCCCTGGAAACCAAACCAACATCCAGAGTCCCCACCCCATACACGCATTCCCAGGACATTAGGACAGTTGACTTTTTGGGTCATTGGTCAGGAAGGGATGATGTCATGATCCCATCAACATAACCACCTAACATCTCATTTTGTAAGGTGACCTTCTGATGGCTTGATTCCATCTGATGCTTGCCCTTGAGCTCATATCACAAGGAATGATGACTAAATCTGTGTTAAATTTGTTTCTCTGGTACCAAATCCATCCAGCAACCTATGTATACATCCCAAATTGGCACTGAATCCGCTTCAGGATATACAAACAATATTCCATAGTTCAAAATTAAGTAATTTAGAGACAGTCCTCTACTAAGGAGACTTTCTAAGGACTCAAATATAAGATGACTCTATCTTTCCTGGGGGGATTTTTTTAGTGGGGGGAGCTGCCATTCCTTACATAAGCATATCTGGGAGACTACTTTCAGTTTTGAGTACAAGTGTGTAGCAATTAACCTTTCTGGAAAATTCAGCAGCAAAATGGCCCCCAGGTAACTGAGTGAATGAACTTTTTGAGTAGGTAATTTAGTGTTTCCCATTTGGATGTCAAGACTTTCTTCTTTCTTCTTCTTTCTTCTTTTTTCTTCTTCTTCTTCTTCTTCTTCTTCTTCTTTTCCTTCTTCCTCCTTCTTCCTTCTCCTTCTTCTTCCTCCTTCTTCTTCCTCCTTCTCCTTCTTCTTCTTCTTCCTTTTTTTTTTTTTGCCAAACGCAGGTTTTCTTTTTGGCATAATTCACATTTAGCTAATTCTACTGGCACCATTTAGCTATCCGGTTTGACCGTTTCATGTTGTCTCCTGGCACCTGTGAATATAACCTTGACATCCAATGGATAAAAGGATACTGGTCTCCCTGTTTGCCAGGACAAGAGGACATGTTTCTAGTTCATGTAGAAACTGTGTCAAATTGTTGAAGGACAGGGCGCCTGGGTGGCTCAGTAGGTTAAAGCCTCTGCTTTCGGCTCAGGTCATGATCTCAGGGTCCTGGGATCGAGGCCCGCATCGGGCTCTCTGCTCAGCAGGGAGCCTGCTTCCCCCTCTCTCTGTCTGCCTCTCTGCCTCCTTGTGATCTCTCTCCCTCTGTGAAATAAATAAATAAAATCTTTAAAAAAAAACAAAACAAAAAAAAATTGTTGAAGGACAGTCTCATTGTATGCCATTAAAAAAAAAAAAACCCAAAAAACAAAACAGAATTTGCTATCCTACCCACCACTCTGATTCTCACAGCGAATTTAGAAAAAATGAGAGGGAGAAACCGAGAGAGGGAATTAAAAGCCTTGGATCGATACTATTAAGATCAGATGACTTGAACCATAAATGATTTATATACATGAAATCAAGGCCAATAATATATCAAGGGTCTTCGTTTATTCGTTCTAAATGTTCTCTCTTGAGTGAAACAGAATCAAACCATGATCAATGGTCAAATAAGTGAACTAAAGCTGCCTGTCCCTCACAGAGAACACTAGAACAAGTGACCCTGATCTGCAGTTTGTAAAGACCAAATGTGATATTGAGATATCAAGGAATATTAATTTGACCAGCATTTCCCAAACTTTTGCTATCTGAACACCATCGTGAGAATTCTGGTCATAGCCACATACTACCTGTGCTCTCACTACCTTAATCTCTTTCTTTTAATCATCTCCTTTTCGTTTGCTTACATTTATTCTAAAAGGAAACCTTACATTTCTATCATACATGGAAAATCAGTCCCACAACCCGAATTAATTAAAATACAAAAGCATAACTATCACTATGAGGGGATGTCTTTGCCCCCATTCCTCTGGTTTTAAGAAGACTGAATTTTCATGAAGCATTCCTAGAATCTTGTAGAACATTTCTTCTCTTACTAGACAAAGGTGGCAAGAATTTACCCGGTTGGTAAGCATAGTCATTGGTCCAAATGTCCTGACTGGTAAGGCTAATACACACACACACACACACAAATCCAATATTTGTCTCCTTCTCGTTCCCTGTACGCCTGGACTGGAATAAGGCAATAATCTGCCATAATTGGGTCTGTTCCTCACTTTCCCTCAGGTGTGCTTCCCAAGGTGTCCTCTAGGGAGCGATGTGGGAGGGTTTTAGTGAGGCTAAGGAACCAGGCTTCAGTCTAGCCTTCATCCTAACAAGGATGCCATTGTAATCTCCCATCCACCTTGTGCTTTTGTCTTTTTTCTCAGTTGATTCAGAATTCAGAAGGAAAGAATAGGGTTGGATCCCCAAAACTTACTATGTCCCTCAAATCCCCCCAAAATTAACATTTTAAAGAAATTACCAATCTACTACCTAAAATCCTCTCATGCACCAAGACATTCGTCCCACTTTGGAATACATCAAAAATGGACAATTATTTGGGAAGGTATAGAAAGTCATCCTTTTTTTTTCTTGCTAGAATGGATTATACTTTGAGTTTACCCTGGTGGACTCTATGCAAAGCGTTAGTGATAATAATTTGTAATAATCGGGGCACTCAAAACTGACAGCAAAGTCTAAAGCATTTTAGTGTTCAAATGTTCTCTCCAGGAGCAGGGTGATATTCAAAAGATTTAAAAACCAGTACGATTTGTATGGTGACTAACATAATTTAAAAAATTAAAAAAAAAAACCCAAAACCCAGTTCAACATTGTACTGGGACAATGAGAACAGATTGCAACCATGTACAACTAGGGTGGCCTCCTTCAGCTTGGGGCAATGGGAAAACCTCTGCTACCCAGAATGCCTCCTGCAGACCAGCACCATCAGCCTTTTGGGAGCTTGTCAGAAATGTAGACTCTCTGGCCCCACTCCAGATCTCTAGGACCACAACATGCATTTTATCAAGATCCCCAGAGGGCGCCTGGGTGGCTCAGTGGGTTAAAGCCTCTGCCTTCGGCTCAGGTCATGATCCCAGGGTCCTGGGATGGAGCCCCTCATTGGGCTTCCTGCTCAGCAGGGAGCCTGCTTCCTCCTATCTCTCTTCCTGCCTCTCTGCCTACTTGTAATCCCTCTCTCTGTGTCAAATAAATAAATAAAATCTTTAAAAAAAAAAAGATCCCCAGATAATTTGTATGCACGTTAATGTATGTGTTAGTGAGCGCGAAGCACAGTGCATCTCTGCATTTCTGAAAAGCTGCCTGAGGGTGGGGCTGAGGGGTGGTGATGGGGAAACAGGGAGTTGTTGCTCAGTGGGTATAAAGTTGCCGTTACACAAGATGCGTAAGTTCAGGAGATCTGCTGTATAGTATAGTGTCTATGGTTAATGATATCATCTTGTGTATTTAAACTGTTGTTAAGAGTATAGATCTCATGTTAAGTAGTGTGTGTGTGTGTGTGTGTGTGTGTGTGTGTGTGTGTGTGTGTGTGTGTTTTAATCACAAAGGGACACAAGGAAACTTTGGGAGGTGTTGGCTCTGTCTGGCTCTGTTATCTTGATTGTGGTGATGGTATCAAGGATGTGTGCACACGTCCAAATTCATCAAGCTATATACATTGAACATGCGCAGGGTTTGTGTTTTTTTGTTGTTGTTGTATACAATTATACTTTAATAATGCTGCTTTAAAAAGACAGTACTAAAGGATTTTCTCCTCCCCCTCAAAAAAGATTAAAAAGCTGCAAAGAGACACTACTAGTCTGTGGACCCCACTTTGAGTAGCAAGGCTCTCAGAGGTCTGGCAGGCAGGGAGTGGTTGTCACTAGACTCTGGAATTTGCTCCCAGGCACCAGACTGTGCATGCCCCACACCCCAGCTTCCCTCCGGAGGGCTGCGGCAATTGGAGCAGTGCCCCCCAAATCTGATTTGGGTCCCTGGACAGCCAGGTTACCTACTTGCCTCCTGCTAATAGTGTTAGCTTCCTGTTTCACGGTCAAGAAATGAGTTATGTCCAGAAGGACTTTACAGAGTCCCTGAATTAACTTTCTCTGAGTACTGAAACCGTTGATTATAAAAGGAATAGGTGCACTTTAAAAAAAAAATCTGCAACCAATAGGGCAAATGCTAACATTTGTTAAACATCTGTGGTGGGTTCCTAGATGTCTGTTACATTATTCCCTATATGTTTGAAATTTTGAAATTAAAAGATAAAAAAGTATTAAGTAAAAGCAATAGATAGCCAACTGAGATAAGAAGAACTGCAAAGAAAAGGATAAAAATCACCCATAATGCCACTAGCCAGATATACCTTTGGGTATTTATCCATTCCGTCTCTTTTCTTGTTAAAAAGGAAATTTTAAATTTGCATTTTTACTATAATTATGTAAGCGTGTACTTTTAATTCCTCTCCTTCATAAATCCCAGTTGAAATGGTCACAGAAAAATAAATAAAAAGCATAGGTGGTGTGGGGTAAGAAGACTTTCATCAGCATTGACAAACACGGGAGCTTGCCAGGCAGAAAGCCTAATGCTTGTTTTCCACAAAGAATCCACAGCGCAGGGAGACACGGGACGTGGGACATGTGCAGGACACAGGACACCAGACATGGGCCCCGGCGAGTCCCCCAGACAGCATGCCAAGCCACGGGGAGGCATTTCTGCAGCAAGCTCCTAAGGGCACTTAGAGGGGAGGGCAGTGCCCTACTAACTTGTGCTGCCAAAATAAACTCAGAAAGGAAACTGCTTTGCCCGGCAGGAAACTTCTCTCCTGCAATGCTGACTCCCCCGGAAACTCACTTCCTACCCCTTGCAGGCAACCGAAACCCCAATCCAGCCAAGGAGAACTACAAAAATACAAGCTTCCCCAGCTCCCTTGTGCCTGAGACAAAAAGATCAAACAAGGACCCACAGGCTCTCTGACAGACCTATTTTTTAAAACCCAGGATTGGAAAGGAAGCTCCCCCTCTGTAAAGATGCCCAAGGAGAGAAAATGACAGGGCAGGGGGCCACCAAGAGAAGATGCAGGAATTTAAATAAAGATTGTATTAGACCTAAGCCAGGAAAAATGAGAAAGCTTTTTATGATAATTCCTATTTCATCTTTTCTTAAGATTTGACAAGATACTACATTTTATAAAAAGACAGTAATTAAGAAATACTGTTTTTAGCCCAAAGACAGCATGGGTTAGGTTCAAAGGACAACAGGCTTTGGATTTAGACGATCCAGGTTGGAATTTTTGCTCTGCCGTTTATCAACTGTGTGAGCTCGACCTCTCTGTGTCTCAGTTTCTTCATCTGTAAAACAGGGCTGGTAATGATAGTCCCTATCTCATAGAATTCTCAAGATGGATGTGATGATGCATGTCCAATGTTTGACAATAAGCAGTCACTAATATTACATATTCTTCTTGCTGTTTTAAAAAAAGAACTTAGCCAATTTTAAAATCCAATGGACAGCTTCTGGTTTCTGGAGCGTGAATTTAGCTTACATGTTTACCTCTATCCTCTCCCCCAAATACCAATGAAGTACTATAAAGCAAAAACCTGAGTAACCCTGAGAAAGAGGGAAAGCTACTACCCACGCTCAGAAAGCCCGGGGACTTCCCAGATGTCAAAGGATGCCGACAGACTGACGGAAAACTCCCCACAGGGCTGCTCCCTGCAGCGCCGCTGGGCGTGGGAAGAATCCTTGCCCACCGGCTCTCCGCGTGCCCCTCGGGGAGGGGGTGCTGCGCAGGGCGGAGAAATGAAGAAGGCAGAGCTGCTCACTTGGGGCTTGAAAAAAGAATGGAATATGCCCTTAAAGAATATTTGCAGGTGTTTCCTGGATTCTTCTTTCAGAGAAGCAGCCATTGTCGCAGCAGTGACACAAGGTGTGCGCATGTGTGCGCATGCGCACGAGAGTGGGGGTGTGGGGGTGTACGTGCACACACCTATTTGTATTCCGGATCCTCAGGCACAGCCACATAAGCGCCTTGCTGCGGAAGGTGACCAGATGGAAATTGGAGGAGCGCAGAGAAAGAAGCCCTCCCTCCATCACATACAAAGGCAGCTGTGTGCCGAGGTGGAACGCGCATTTCCAAACTCCCAGGCAGCTGTCTTCGTTCTCCAGGTCCATACGTCTTGCACGGAGCACGAGGACTCCAAGAGACATTGTTGCTTGTTAATAATTTCCATAATCTTCAGTATCAGCTACTGAGCCAGGAGCCTACTCCACATAAGCAATAATAATTTATAGTTGCAGTTAATGGGCTGTTTTATAGGAACCCACAATTATAATTGGATGTCAAGTGTTGTGAATCTCAGCGGATGGGAAGCGACAACTACTGGGGCCTGGTGTTTAATTTTTTAATGTGATTATTAAATTTCCCATCTCCTTGCTCTTCTATCTTCTCTCAATGTGGCTTCCAACAGTGGCCCCATCTTTGTCAGTGCTGTCTTCTCCTGCCCAGAATCTTGAATTTTACTTCTGTTAAACCTGTTTCTGGTCCTATGGGTTTTTACTGAGCAGAGGTAGACAGTCACCCACTGGCCTGGACCTTGCAGAAATAGGGCACCAACACCTTTTCTGTTCCGACTCCCCTGCCCCCCAAAAAACCTAAGCCCAGAAAGTACCTTAGCAGGCCTAGCCCATTCCGAAGGTGGCCACAGGGACTGGCTCCTTTGACCCAGGGGTCACAGGCTCTTGGAAAGGACTGCCTTGGCATTTTATAGTCAGAATCTGTCCGTAGAGTTCTCCTGCTCTGGATTCTGGGACACAGATTAACAGGGGACGCACCGATAGCAAGTGTCAGGAAGTGATATAGTTGTTTGGGGAAGTAGCAAATAGGTTAAGGAATCATGCAAAGCATGCTTTGACAGGTCCACTCCTGGGTGAGGGAGAAAGTATGGCCTTCTTCTAATGAGGATGAGGAAGACCTCCCAGGAGATGAGCTGTTACAGGCTATCTGAGCAAAAGAAGGAAAAAACTATCCAGTGGCAGCCTTGGGCCCAGCTGCCTTATCCACTTAAGAGCCCAGCTTAACCAAGACCTCAGTGTCCAAAGCCAAGTACAGAATTTAATGGAACACAAAACTTAGTTCAAAGGCAGGCAAGGACCCAACAATTCCCAGGGCAGTTCGGACATAAGCCAAAGTCTAATCTAAGTATAACCCTAGAGCCTTCTCCATAACCCATTCTGGAACCCTGCCAAATCCAGAACCCAGTAAAGTAGTAGTTCTGCACTCAGTCTTGCCTTAAATCCATAATGAGGGTCCAAATCTTAAGCCCATGTCAGGGTGAGAAATAAGGTGGGGAGGCAAAGGCATTGAGTTATCAGAAACCATCCTGCATTCATCATTACCTGAATCCACAACCCTCTGACCCAGCATTTTTCTACTGGGAAGGAACCATACTCTGAATACACTCTCGTGGCATCCAAGCATCTTATTTCCCATGGACTTCCAGTTCTCTGAGGGCAGAGACTATCTTTCCTTTAACCAGGAAATCCCAGGCTGAGTGCAGGGCCCAGCATAATAAATAGTGCTCCGTGACTCAGTGGCAAAGACAGAACTGATGGAGAAGATGGTCGCTGGGGTCCATTGGACTTGCATAAGACTCCCCACTCTGACACTTCCTAGCCGTGTGACCTTGAGCACCCCCCTCACCCTTGGTTGTGGAATGGCGTCCTTGGGGGTAGCTATGAGGACAAAATGGAACAATGAACCCAGACTACTTGGTGCAGAATGCTCGTTTCCTTTTTCTTCCTCCAAGGGCAGTGTCCCCGAGGATGGTACTGTATGAGATTTTTTTTTCCCTATCCATCTCTGAGTGCAGAATCCTCATGGAGTTTCAGATTCCTAGAGCCCTTGTGACCTGCCAAATCTACTTGGCCATCCTGATGTCCGATATTCTACTGGGCATCCTTCCAGGGTCGAGTCTCCACAGCTTTCCGTGTGCTATGTAACAATCAATCACAGAACTTAAGGGGTATCAAACAGGAAACACTTAGGTTGCTCCCGAGCCCCTGATTTGGCTGAGTGGCTCTGTTGCTCTGGGCCATCACTGGCGGATCTTCTGCATGTGCGGTCAGCGGGGGTCATCAGCCCTGCTCCAAAGGGTTTCTCATCCTCCAGCACGCCAGCCAGCCTTCCTACTTCGCAGGGCAATGACAGGGTGCCAGGAGGTGAATGGAAGCCTACGAGAGCCCCCTGAGGCCTGGGCTCAGAGTGGAAACACCATCACTTTCATCATGCGTAACCAGGCCAGCCCAGTCTCCAGAGTGAAGTGCCTCTTTTTTTTTTTTTTAAGATTTTATTTATTTATTTCACAGAGGGAGAGAGAGCACAAGTAGGCAGAGAGCAGGCAGAGAGAGAGGAGAAAGCAGGCTCCCTGCTGAGCATGGAGCCCGATGCAGGCCTCGATCCCAGGACTCTGAGATCATGACCTGAGCCGAAGGCAGAGGCTTTAACCCACTGAGCCACCCAGGCACCCAGTGAAGTGCCTCTTGATAGAAAGAACTTCAGGGTCACCTTGCGAGGCAAAGGGATTCAGAGAAGGGAAGGACTGTGACTTTTTTTTTTTTTTTTTAAATCAATCCATTAAATCCTCTTTGCCCCACTTGGGTCTCTTGAAGTTTAAGAAGGTGCGTAAGAGGCTGAAGGGAATGATGTGCCTGGACTAGGGTCAGAAACATGTGGGTTCTAACCCCAGGTCTGGCACATGTATTAGTTAGGCTTTTTGAGCCTCAGTTTCCTCATCTACACAGTAACATCAGTGGCCAGAACTTCTGACCCCTTGGTGAATAGCCATTACTCCACTGGGGCATGCCCAACCCTCTGGTAGTAAGGACAGGAAGAAAAATCTACACAGCAGATCGTCAAAATCACTGTGGGGTGGTGGCCCTGAGCCTACCCAAGGCAAAAGCTGACTCTATGCTGTCCACTCAGATCCCAGGTCAGCCATGACCCCAGTGTCCAAAGCCAAGTACAGAGCCATGGGTCACTGTGAAGATGATATTTTATCATGTCCCAAGAAAACACTTCTCCAGGCAGCTATAAATAGGGAAAGCCAATGGCAGAAAAGGAAGCCAAAGTAGATAAGCAGCTGCATGATTTACTATCCCTTCCACTTCCCACCAAAGTCCGTGAGAGGAAACCAAAGGTACATGCCATGCCCCATTCTCTCCAGGTAACTTCTGTATCTAGCACAAATGCTTTCCCTCCTGCCCTCATCTACAGTCTATCTTCCCCAAGGTGGTACTCACTGGGGCACACACAGCTCTTTCTCTAATTACAGCTTATTCATTTACATTTTCTCATTATAATGTTACTATCCTAAAGCGAGAGTCCTATTACCGGGGCAACCAGAAGTGGTGCCTGTGTAGAGTCAGTCTTTAGTGAGACCTAAATTCTTTTTTTTTTAAAGATTTTATTTATTTATTTGACAGAGAGAAAGAGATTACAAGTAGGCAGAGAGGCAGGCAGAGAGAGGAGGAAGCCAGCTCCCTGCTGAGCAGAGAGCCCGATGAAGGGCTTGATCCCAGGACCCTGGGATCATGACCTGAGCCTTAGGCAGAGGCTTAACCCGCTGAGCTACCCAGTCGCCCCAATGAGACCTAAATTCTACTTGGTTAAAATCCACTCTTGGGGTCAGAGAACAAAAAACACTGTTCCTCATGCCTTGCTTTGTCTTTCTCCAGACAACATGGAATTGACCTCTATGGTTTCTCTGAAATGTACCACATAATTCATTTTACTTCTGCTCTCCAGCCACAATATCTTATCTCCTCCTGTAAGCGGATTCCCCTCTGATCAATACTGCCTACTCAAGACCTACCTCGTGGGGCCGGGATGAGGTTAAATGGGAATGTATTTAAGTTCTTAGGACAGTGCTCAGTACATAGCAAACAGCTCAATAAAGATTAACGACCAGTATTACTATTAGTATTAACGCTACTTTCAGTATTGGTCTTTCACCATCCTCCTTAGAAGTCACTGGAGTCCTTTACGTTAGCTGTACCTCCCCACTCTACACCCTCTTTTCAAGACAAAAAAAGCTTCTTCCCGCTCAGGTTTTTCAGTATTCTCCCCCCAGGATATGCCCTTCCACTCTGCAGGGTTCCACACCAGCAGCTACACCCAGGTCAAAGAACCGTTACTGTCTCAGCTGGGAAAAAAGCTCTGGGCTGAGTCTAGAGGGAAAGTGAAAAGAGGCCTCACACTGCATTTTCCCTGGTGAGGCCTGACCCAAGTAGAGGCTGGTGCCTCAGGGACTGGGTGGTCCTGGGGAGGTCCCTGTGGGTTTCCCTTCAGAACGAAGATGAGGAAACCAGCAGCTGGCAGGAAACAAATATGACACAAATGCTCTGCTGGAATCGCTATAAATAGGGAAAACCAATGGAGTAGAAAGGAAAGCATTTAACAGCTAAGTGTTCTTTGCAACAGCAGGCTCACACCTCATTTTATCAGACATTATTTACACAAAGAAGGTGTGATGGTGCTTATGGCATCATTAGGCATGGATTACTTCCCTAACTGTGAATACAGAAGCCCAGGGGGAGCAGCTGCTCTAGAACTCAAGGACACGATGGAAACCAAGTTCGGACTCAGCCACCCCCCTCCGTCCCCCAGAAACGCGGTCATGGCTCTCGTCGATCATTTCCTCTCTCACGCGGCGCTCTCAGCCCATCAATAATAAATACAGAGTGGATATGAATTCCTGTCTCAGAAGTCGGGGGTGCGCGAATGGTCACACCTCTCTCTCTTCAATAACCAGCCCAATCCCCCATTCTGAGTCTCGCAGCACTGGCGGGAACTTCACCTCAGTTTCCCAGGGCCCCCCTGGGCTCAGCCCAGACCATGCTCTCAACACTCTGGGGTTTTAGGCAGCGCCAAGGCCTGGGGCCCGGGGTCTTCAGCCATCAGTCCTCCTGAGAGTTCCATCGTTCCATGTGTGCGGCGCCTTCAGTTTTGCTTGGGCTGTTTGGGCCCCAGGGGTGGGACAGGGGATAAACGGCAGGTCCTTACACTCCATGTTCACGGACTCACCACGGGCCCGTTTCTCCCTGGGGATACTCTGCCTTCCCACTGCTCTGGTGTCCCAGTGGCCTTTCTCCCCTACCCCAGCCCAGGGGATCTCTCTCTTTTTTTTAGTCTCTCTCCTTTCTGAGTCTTCCAAGACAGTCCGCCTCCTCCCACAAACCTATCCTCAACATGTTTAGGCTTTCAGCAACAACAACAGAAATCTCGGGGGATACTTCTGCCTTCAGCCCTGACACATTCCTCCCCCGAAACAATCAAACACCAAGCCCACCACCTGCCTGGTTGGGAGAAAGGAAAAGGGAGAAAATACAAATTCCTGTCTCACAATATTATCCAAACACTAGCACTTAAGAAATTCTTGACTACATGTTATAACCACCCAGACAGTCTGTCCCTTCGGGAGCATGCCAATACACTTAGAGTGTGGATGGTGTTTTAACCAAGCCTTGAAGATACTGCCTTGCCCACCAGCTCCTTGCTGGATCAGATGTTCATGCAGGAGTATGTGAGGTGGTCCAGGGAGGGGGCAGGTGGAAGAATCTTTGGAAGCTCAGAATAGAGAGAGACAGAGACTGAGAGAGAGAGAGAGAATCTCAAGCAGACTCCGTGCTGAGTGCAGATCCTGAGGAGGCTTGATTCCACAACACTGAGATCATGACCTGAGCCGAAATCCAGAGTTGGATGCCCAACCGACTGAGCCACCTAGGCACCCCAGGGGTCTCTATCTTACGCAGGCTGATCAGAAACCATCCCCTGATGAAGTGACCTTGAGCAGGATAAGGATGACAATAAGATGGTGGGGGAGAATAGCATTCCATGCGGAGGAAGAAGCCAGAGGGATTGTGCTGGGTGTGTGTGAATAACTGGAAGAAAGCCAGTGTGGCCAAGCCTAAGTTGTGAAAACAACAGGGTAGGAGATGAAGTCAATGAGATGTGACAAGTCCCAACCTGTAAAGCCTCAAATCATAGCAGGAATTCTAAGCACCATGGGAAACCACTGGAGAGCTTTAGTCAGGAGAGCACATGGTTCACGTGAAAATGATCTCTCAGTCTTAAGTGTACAGAACGGACTATGGGAAGAGAGATGAACACACGGCCAAGTCAGTTTGCTGCCAGGTACAGTACTGCAGGCAGGAAATGATGGTGGCCTACACCAGGGTGGAGTCAGGGGAGATGGTAAGAAGTGGATACATGCCAGGTATATTTTGGAGATAGGGATGGCAGGTCATGCTGAAGCATTGGATGTTGGGGGTGAGGGGCAGAAAGGAACAAAGCATGTTTAAGGCACTGTTCTTATTCTAGAGAAATTTATAGTAGACCATAAAAGCTTTTATAAAATACAATATTCCTGTCAAATGCCAAGGACCAATTTATTATTACCTGGTCTTGGAACTTTCTAGAAAGATGAACGTTCATGCTCCTTAACCACCTGCTCAGTATGCTGTAGAGCTTAGGTTCCTAACCAGGTGGTCTTCTGGGATGGGAAATTTTCCCACCAAACTGGGATCTCGCAGGGTTTGGGTATAACTCATCTAGGGGATGGAAGAAATGATGACTGGATTCTTCCTCCAGTATCTCAGTGACACCAGCCTCAGCTCAAACACCTCTCCGTGATGGGAAGCTCAATACTTCCAAGACAATCCAGTCTGGCTATAGATCATTTTGACTACCAGTTTGATTTCCTTAATAAAATCTTTCTTTGAACCAAATATGAGTTCCTATGTCTCTTGCTTGAACTCATTTTCCTTTTATGCAAAAGGAGTTGGAAGATCAGAAAAAGGATGTCTTTGTAAGAACCAGGGCTTATTCCTTGTACAGTGTCTTCAATTCTCTCTCAATTTTGCTTCATCTACTATATGCCTCCTGTAGAAGAGATTCCTTTCTACAGGAGGAAAGAAGTAAATGAGCCCCTACACTTGAGCAATGAGAGGGTATATCTGTCAGTATAGGCCAGCTGCTGTAACAAACAATCCCAACATCCTAGTAGCTTAACAATAAACCTTTATATCTTTCTTACATCATAGTCTGTGGCAAAGTAAATTCTTGGCCACTCCTCCAGCAGAAAGATGAGGTCTTTTCCCCTTCCCCTTTCAGCTGGGTTGGCCTGTGACTGACTTGATCAGTGGAATTTGGCAGAGGTGATGCTATGCCAGTTGTATATCTAGCTTTTAAGAGGGAGAATAGCCCCTGATTGCACACTTGGGTGGAAGACAACCCCCATGGAAGAAGTCAGATTGCCGTGAAATTTCCGTGCTGTGAGGAATCCCAAGCTAGCCAGAAGGAGAGGTCACATGAGAAGAGAGAGAGGGACAGAGAGATAGAGAGAGAGGGGTGCCAGCCAGCATCTACCTTTTTTGCCATCCTAGCCCAGGTACCTATGTGTGAATGAAAAAGCCACATCCCCTGCCTGACTTCTCCTGGGTGCCTTGCAGTGATTGCAGTGAGTGTACCGTTAAGACCCAAACTCTAAGAACCAAATTGCCTACATCTAAATTCAGGCTCTACCACTTACTAGCTGTGGGACCTTGGGCAAGTCACTCAGCCTCTCTGGTTCTCAGATTCTTCACCTGCAAACGTGAACAATAAGAGTATCCACTTCATAGAGTTACTGTGAAGATAGAATCAGTTCATATATGTCAAGCAATTGTTGTAGTGACTGGCACAAATGTTAGCTACTATTGATGTGGGCATGACCAGCAGGGATAAGATTGCTACTGAGCTCTGATCAGTTGAACTGGTTTAGAATCCGACTGGTCCCAAAATCAGTGAGTAGTGGTAGTTGTCCTTGAATGGGTTCCCCACAAGCGGGCCTCAAAACAAGGATTTGCATGAAAGTCATTAATCAGCTGTGCTCCCATCAAAAGCCTGTGTGGGTTGGGGGTAGGGTGGGAGAGCTGGATTGGAAAGGAAGTGGGTCAGGCATGGCCATGGCCTCAACAAGAAGAGTAGTTTCTACTTATGCAGCAGAAACAAACCCTAACTAGACACTGATGCATGCTCACACCCTAAGGGCTGCAGTCTCAGATATCTTAATACCAGTGCTAGCTAACTTTTACTGAGAAAATTCCATGTTCTAGGTACTGTGCCAAGTACTTTACGTATATTTTCTCATTTAATTTTCAAAACCTGATGAGCTATTACATCATCATGATAGGTCCTAACAGGCAAATGATACACCAAAGTTTCCACTTAAGTAAGTATCTGATGATGCTCATTAGATTCTACAGCTGAAATGTCCTCAGATACATTATCTTCCTGTAAATAATGTCTGAGAAGATGCGGACATTTATGCATAAACATACTGGCTGACACAAACTTCTCTAGTGCAGTGAAACCTGGAACCTGCTTATGGGTAATAAGTGCAGGGTTATTCATGCTTAGGTGAGGCTAAGAAGGTGCAACGGTGACACAGCTTGAAGCCCTTCATCTGCCAAGGTCAGTGATGGACCCTAGGTTCCATCCTGAGCCCAACTCTGATTCAGTAGCTCTTAGAGCAAAGGCTGAGGCTATCCATGCTTAGGTGGAGGTTGCAGCCGTTGATTAGTCATGTCTGCATGGCCGTAAGACTGTGACTTCATCCCTTCAGCTGCTGTAACAAAAATACCATAAACTAGGGGAGCTAATAAACAACAGAAATTTGTTTCTCTCTGAGGGCTGGAAAGTTTAAGATCAAGGCACCGGCAAATCTGGTGTTTGATGAGAGCCCTCTTCCTGGTTCACAGACTGCATACTTCTTGCTGTGTCCTCACAGGCTGCAATGCTCTGGGGCCTTTCATGAGGGGCTAATCCCATCCCAGAGGGCTCCTCCCTCCTGATCCAACCCCCTCCCCAAGACCCCACCTCCTAATACCCCTGGTTTGGGGACCAGGCTTGGACATATGAGTGGGGTGAGAGCACAAGCATTCAGAACACAGCAGACTAGACAAGAACTGTCGGGGCCACACCGGTGAGAACACATCAGCTTGCAGGGCTACCTTATCATTCCATTTTGCAGATAAGGGAGGGAGGATGGAAGTGAAGTCATTGCCTCCAAGCCACAGAGGCAAAGGTGGAATTACACACCTAGACTTCTCGCCAGGGCTAACGCTTCCAATCACTATCTTATCAGGACAGCATCCTAATTCAACACCAGCCACATCATGGCCCTTCAGCAGGAAGGGGACAGGAGGGCTGCTTTGGGCTCCGGCTAGAGCCTCCCTTCGCACCCAGGATCCAGTGCCATCTCTGCCCACCCCCCCCATACCCCACCCCGCTCCAACACACTTCCCCTGATCCCTAGGATTTCTGGGACCCCAGCCTCCCAGGCAGCACGGGGCCTTTGCCGTGTCCTGGCTTCAGCCCTGCCTGTCCAGGCCACCCCGCCCCAGGGCCAGCAATCAGGCCCGAGCTGCACCGCCCAGCAAGCAGGCCAGGCTCAGCTATTGATCCTGGCGCTCCCCCGCAGCCGCCTCTGCCAAGAGAGGCAATTTACCACCAGCTCCGAGGTCACGGGAGGGGCCCGCCGCCTGCTGGCGCTTTTACCGCCGCTATAAAAACCATTTAAAGGGCCACTTTGGGAGCCGCAGTGCTGCTCTCACCAGAGGAGGAGGGGAGCAGTGGAAGTCTCGCGCCCGCAAGCCTCCTTTCCAGCGCCCAGTCGGACTGGATACCCCAGAACCTCCGCTGCGGGAGAGGCTGCAGGAGTTTAGAGCCGGTGCGCCCTGCCTAAAGGCCGCCCCCACGCTGCTGGGTGAGCCGATGCCCCCAAAGCCGATGAACCCCCACCTCTCAGACTGATCATCTCTAAGTGCTTGCTCCCTGCTCTGTGCCCAGTGACCCTGAACGCATCGCTTCTGCCACTTTTAGCATCTCGAGGGCGAGGGCCTGGGTGCTGTTATCATGATGCTCATTTGTCAGAGGAAAAACCCGAGGTTCAGGGGAACCTAAGTGACTTGCTCCAGATCTCACAGCCAGCAGGCAGCAAGGCCTGGATTTAAATTCCCAAAGTCCAACTACAAAGCCGATGGTCTTGACTTCATCACGGGGTGGCAGCTCAGCACCATATTCTGATAAAGGCAGAAGGCAAACTGAGGGCAGAGTCCAAGCTGACGCCCTGCAATCCTCCCACTCCCAGGTGGGATCTGTGTGACATTCCCAGGCACGCTGGCTACCCTAAAGCTAAGCGAAGGCCAAACAAACGGTTAATAGAGATCACAGTCCAGCAAGACATGAGTCTCCCTCTGTTTATAAAATGTCTTAGTGATTTACAAGGGAAAAAAAGCATGCTTATCAATAGCCTCACTTCCAGAAGCAAACTTCCTACTGTCTTAATGTTAATGCTTTACTAGAAAGAAAAACAACCTTAACTTGACAATGGCAAGGCCTCCAGTACCTTGTGGGTCCTCTTTAGCATAGCAAAGTTCTTTTGAAAACCTCCCTTCTCCTTGCCTCCTCCAGCTCCTGAGTATATCATCTGCCACCCCTCACAGCCCCGGGGCAGCAGCACTCTCTGCCCATGGGTCCTGTCACTGTGCTTTAACAAAACCGCCTTTTTGCACCAAAGGCGTCGTAAGACTTCTTTTTTGGCCGTCAACTCAGGACCTCACCTACATTCCAAAAAAAACTACATCAACTTCAGCGTACAAGGCAGTGGCGCAAGTGTAACACGGCTTACCAGGCACAAAGGTGAAAACCTTCGGGCGGTGGGCGGTAAGGGCCCACACCAGCATCCCCGGCTGCTTCCTTCTCCCTGCTGTGGGCTCCCGAGTGCCCTTCCCGCTCCAGCTACCTCCCCCTGCAGGTGGAGTGGGTCACTGTTTCTTCCGGGCCACCGCGGAATTCATTCACTTATTCCCTCATTCGGTGAGTCATTCCGCAGACACGTATTGATTTCTGCTCCGTGCCAGGAGCACGGAATTGGGCTGCAGGCCCAGGGACACAACATTCCTACAGTCTAGTGGAGGAGACAGACGTTTAAGCAGGCAATTGTAATGAGGATAGACGCAGAGTTGAAAGGGGAGGGAAGCCAGGAAGGCTGCCGGAGCAAGAGCCAATTCAAGTTACAGTCCGAAGGATGAGCAGAAATTACCCAGGCTAAGAAGGGTGGAGAAATACGTCCCACGCAGAGGGGACAGCACGGACAAAAGCCCAGGGCGGAGCACCCGCACAGCACAAAATCTCCCTCATCGTTTAGTTACTAGAGCAACCCAGCTGAGTTTCACGTACGGCTGGAACATAAAGTGAGAGAAGCCAATGTGTGCCTTCTAATTTTGGTCCCTCCCAATTCTCTCCATTCTGGGAGATGGACAGCTGAGGTGGTCTCAGTCTTAGGCAAAGTGTTGTAAGTTTTTATGCCACTATAAAAGCATGTATGGCTTGGGGACAGGGGCCCCGCCTTCTACACAGGAAAATCTGAGGCACCTCTGGGGAGAAAGGGAGGTGGGGTGTGGCAGGTGAGGAAGCGAGGCCCGGTCACCTGGAGCCTTGTAAACCAGGTTAACTCATTTGGCCTTTCTCAAACAGAGGGCAAATGGCAAGTCGTCAAAGGGCCGAGTGATGGGTTGCTGACCAGATTCCCCTCCCACACAATCACTCTGGGGACAGAGTGACAGCCAGCCTGTTTTTAAAAGGTTCCTAGGAAGCCTGGGGCAAAAAAAAAAAAAAAAAAAAAAGTTGTGCTTCTCAGGTTAGAAATTATGTGAGTTTTTTAAAAATGAAATTTTAGGGGACCGGGGAAGAAGGCAATTTCTTAAAAAGCCAAGGAAGGAGAGAGTGTTTCTGGCCAGTGTCATCCCGCAGGTCTCTCGGCACCTGTTGACCTCGCAGGCAGTGGGGGACCCCACATCAGTGTCCTCTCCCTTACAGAGACCAGGGCCCTTCAGCTTCTGCCTCCCTGCCTCGGGATCCCTGGACACCTTTGCTCTCTAGTCCCGGGGCTCACTACTGCCTCTGCACAACGTCCTATCTCATGGGTTGAATCTAACTTTTGTCCCCAAGCCCTGGATTCCACACCAGCCTGGGATTTTCCAGGCTTGATTCTACCTATTGTCTCACTTTTCTTGAGACTTCAATAATTTTCCATTCTCCCTCTTCTGGGAAGCATCCTTGAGTGTCCTTCCCCTCAGCAACCCCCATCATCTTTCTTCCTCCACCATTACACTTTTCTCTAGAAAAGCAACCTCTGTTCATGGTCCCCACTTGCTCTAAGACATCTGCCTAATGCCAACAAGGCCACCAATCCTTAAGCATTTGCCCTCTGCCAGCTCTGTGTCATGAGCTCATCCATTTCTCATATGACCGTGTGAATTATGATCATCCTCATTTTACAGATAGGGAAGCTGAGGCTCCAGAGCGGAAGGATGAAGTAAATTGCTGAGTTGCACTACTGGAGCCACATTCTGCTTCTATCTTATCCCTGCTGTCGCCCTGGTAGATTTGAGGCACTCAGTAAATATTTGTTGAATGAATGAATGTTCAAACACATTAGTGACTTTCTGCTAGCTTGTTTGGAGCCCTTTTCTGCAAAGTTTTATAATTTAGTAATAAACACATTTGGTAGTGATGTTATATGTATCATTGTGTCTCATAATCCCAGAATTCCTTTATGAATTAAGTATCTTGAAAAATAAAACAGAGTGGAATTCAATACAATTCTGAACCACTCTATCTCATGTCTTCATCCTTGCTGTCAAAATGCCAACACCTTCTTAAACAGGAGAGAATGCTGGCTACATATTAATTTGGTTTTAGCTCGTGAAATACACTCAGGCATGCATGGTACAAAATAAAACAAAATTCAAGAAGGAGACAAAAATAATCAAAAGGGATGAATTTGGTAAATCCTATACAAAATGCAGCAGGTCTGAAAATATTTAATGGGAGAAACACACATTAAAGAAGGGTTATTTAGCAGACTGAAGAGGGAAAAGGCATCCAAAAGAATAAAACAGTAAAAAATTTAGACAATGTTTCAAAGAATAAAAATATTAAGTAAAAAATTTCCTTGGGCCAGTGGAAGAAAATGGCTTTAGACTGATATGCACAGCCAACTAGGTGAATGGTCTATAGATAAATTGCTGCTACCAGTCAGAATGGGTTAAGTTCCGCTGCAGTAACAACCCTCCACTCTCACTGGCTTAACACAGAGGTTATTTCTCACTCACTCTACATTTCCAGCACATGTTGAATGAGGCTACACCCCATGTCATCTTCCTCCCAGGACCCAGGCTAACAGTATAGACCCTACCTGAAATGTGGTAAACCTTGTGCTAATGCTAACAGGTTCTGCTTAGAAGTGACACATGTCACTTCTGCTCACATGTGATTGACCGAAGCAAATCTCATTGTTTTGCTTGAACTTAACAGGGCAGGGATGTGTAACTCTCCTACAGGGAGGGCAGCATATAATGACCTTCTACTTCAGGCAGATTGGATTTAGGCAAATGGTTAATATGCTACTTCCTTCCTCCTCTCCCTATACATACCTTCTAGGTCACAAATTCTAATGTGTGTAAAACCACCAGGAAACAAGTTTCAATGAAGTTTCTGGAATCTACCTCCAGAGAGACTGATTTAGGAGATCTGGGGTGGCCCCTTAGGACGTGCATGGTCACTCTGTGTGACCATGACGTCTGGTGGAATATGGCCCATTTTGAGAAACACTGATATACTCTCAGATGGAAATGGCTATTTTCTCCAAATGACCTTCCCTTATTCTGTGCTCAAGATGCATGCAACCAAATACCCTCAAAATATCAGTGACTTGAGCAACATGGGAGATTTATTTATCTTTTGCAACAGTAAGAAGCCGTGAGAGGAGGAGTCCAGGATTGCTCTGGTAACTCCTTGGTTATCAGGGACCCAGGCTCCTTAAGGTCCATTATCTTTAGTCAGCTCAGGGTCCAAGATGACTGCTTGTGCTTAGCCATTACATCCATTTTCCAGGCAGCCAAAGGAAGGATAGAAGGAAAAAAGCGTGTGTCCCTCACCTTTTAAGGAGACTTTCCCGAAACCCTACATACTTCTTGCATCTCAGTAGTCACTCAGTTAATCACATGGCGATACTTATCTACAAGAGAAGATGGAAGATAGTCTTCTATTCCAAGTGGCAATGAGCTCCACTAAATGTAAGCATCTTGTTTCTGAGGAGAAGGAGTAGTCTCTGCCATACTGCTTTTCTGCAGCTTTCAGCAGTATTGACATCCCTATCTTACACTACTCTCCTCACTCCCCGAGTTAGCCTCTGGGGTGTTGCTATTACGGGCCACATCAGCCAGTAGGCCAAGACTTCTGACTTGTAGGGGGCTGGCTTCTCTCCTGCTTCACCTCAAATATAATAATTTCTCAGCTTTCTGCTTTTCTTGCCCAGAGGTGGTATGTGAGCCATGCCCAGCAAAAAAACATGTTTTGCTTGGCCCATAAAGGGCTGCTCTTACTGTTTTTGAATGAATTCATTTGCAACATTTACATCAAACTAAAAACCTTCTACACAGCAAAAGAAACAATCAATAGAATAAAGAGGCAACCTACACAATAGGAAAAAATATTTGCAAACCATATATCAGATAAAGGGTTAATATCCAAAATATATGTAAGGAACTCATATAACTTATTAGCAAAAAAAGGGGGGGGCAGAGGACCTGAACAGACATTTTTCCAAAGAAGACATACAAATGGCCAATAGTACATGAAAAATTCTCAACATCATTAATCATCAGGGAAATGCAAGTCAAAAACCACAGTGAGATATCACCTCACATCTGTTAGAATGGCTGGTATCAAAAAGACAAGAGAGAAGGGTAATCAGCTGGCTCAGTCTGTGGAACATGCCACTCTTGATCTCGGGGTGATGAGTTTGAGCACCACGTTGAGTGTAGAGATTAAATAAATAAACTTTTAAAAAAGACAAGATTTAAGACATGCTGGCAAGGATGTGAAGAAAAGGAACTCCAGAGTGTTGCTGGTGGGAAGGTAAGTTGATGAAGCCACTGTGGAAAACAGAATGGAAGTTCTGCAAAAAATTAAAGATAGAGCTACCATATGATCCAGCAATTCCATTTCTGGGTATGCATCTGAAGGAAATGAAATCACTATCTTGAAGAGGTATCTACACCCCCAGGTTCCTCACAGCATTATTTATAATAGCCAAGACATGGAAACAACCTAAGCGTCAACAAATGAACAGAAAAAGAAACTCTCTTCTCTCTCTTTCTCTCTCTCTCTCTCTCTCTCTCTCTCTCTCTCTCACACACACACACACACACCAGAATATTATTCAGCCATAAAAAAAGAAAATCCTGCCATTTGTGACCACATGAATCTGGCCTGAGGTCATTATGTTAAGTGAAATAAGTCAGATAGAAAAACAAATACAGTATGATGTAAGTTATATGTGGAATCTAAAACAAAAGCCAAAGTCATAGAAACAGAGAGTAGAATGGTGGTTGCTGGGGGTTGGGGGTGGGGGAAATGGGGAGATGTTGGTCAAAGGGACAAACTTCCAGTTACATGAACAAGCCCTGGGGAATTAATGTTCAGCAGGGTGACTATAGTTAACAATAGTGTGTTAAATACTTGAAAGTTGCTAAGAGAGTAGATCTTAAATATTCTCAGCACATATACAATTGTAATTATGTGAGATGATGGATATGTTAACTAATCATATTGTGGTAATTGTTTTGCAATACAGATGTCAATGAAACCATCACATTGATACCTTAAACTTATACAGTGTTACATGTGAATTCTATCTCAATAAAACTAGGGGAAGATAATAATTAAAAAACAATAGTCCACGTCACATGGGAATCCAGATTAGTGGATGCTCTTAAAAAACTGCAAGATCAGGCCACACTGGGCCCCCATTCATTTATGGCCATAGCCAGCTCCCCTGAGTACAGATGAAACAACAGTCCCACGGTGTCCCCTGCCCTCCTCATGCCAACTGACGCTACTGAATCAGTGACCCTACAGCTCCCTGTTTCCTCTTAGAAGGACCTTCTCAGCTTAGTTCACACCCACATGCAAAGAACAACTTAAATCAGGAGCAGTCATGATCTCTTACCTACATTTCAATCCTGCATTTCTAACATCTAGAAATCTCTCCTGTTTCCGAGACTATTTTTATGTGGTAAGTGATTCTGCTTGGTCCCAAACTGTGAACATCAGGCGAGTTAACTCTCCTGCTTTTTTAAAAAGTTATTCTAAGACATAGTAACATCACGAGCCCCCTGGTTGGACGCACTGAGAAGAACACATCACTTCTGTGGTATTCTCACCAAAAATGCATCGCCTCAATTTGATCATGAGAAAACATCAGACAAAATCAGATCGAGAAACATCCTATAAAACAGCTGTCTGGTGCTCATCGAAAGTGTCAAGATTATGAAAGACAAAAAACTAAAGAAACATAACTACTATAAGCAACGTGAGATCCTGGACCAGAAAAAGGGCACTGGAAGGGAATATTGGTGAAATTCGAGTAAGGTCTATAGTTTACTTAGCAGAACCATACCAATGTTAATTTCTTGGTTTTGAAAACCAGACAATGGTTATATAGGACGTTAATATTAGGGGAAGCTGGATAAAGGGTACGTAGGAACTCTGTACCATTTTTTTCAACTTTTCTGTGACTCTGAAAATTATTTCCAATGAAAAGTTAAAAACGGGGCAACCCCCTCGGGTCCCCTCCCTCCTTGGGAGCTTTGTACTATCCGTTTGCTAACGCTCAATAAATCTTGCAAAAAAAAAAGTTAAAAACAGTTATTGTAAAAATATTATCTTGGGGCGGCTGCCTGGGTGGCTCAGTCAGTTAAGTATCAGACTCTGGATTTTGGCTCAGGTCATGATCTCAGCCTGGCATGGAGTTTGCTTGAGATTTTCTCTCTCCTTCTGCCTCTCCCCCCCTCAAATAAATCTTTAAAAAAGATATATATATATATATATATGTATATATGAGATAATAATTTATCTCATGGGATCATGGTAATGTCAAAAAAGCTTACATTCGTAAAGAACACAGTGCCGTATCTTCTCCCTCTGTCAACTCCTCCCCCCAGAGCCTAGCACAGGGTCTGCCTTCTGCAGGTTCTCAGGATTCGACATACTGAATTAGCTTGAGGGGAAAAAATGGGGGCGGGGGGAGAGAACTAACTTTGTATTAGTAACACCATTCATTCTTATGATAATCCCGTGAGGAAGGCATTATTATCCTCATTTTACAGATGAGATCATTGAAGCACAAAAGGGTTTACAGCTTGCACACTTGAACGTCCTTTGTTTCTGAAATCACTCTCGCCCCCAGCACTTGCGGCCCAGGGGAGCACCTGACTGCTCTCCCCAGCACCCCCCACCCAGTCCCACCCTCACCGGCTTCCCGGTTTGTGCTTTCAGAAGAGAGGGCTGCTTCTGCTGGTGTCCCGCTCTAGCACCTGGATTTCATTAACAAGCACAATTGTAATTGAACTTTTATTCACCAGCCACAGCTTGGCAATTATTCAAGTTCTCCCAAGCTCAGAGCCTATGTTCACCTCCTTTTGGAAGACAGAGAGAAAAGAAAGCAAACCTCAGTCCACATTCCTAGGGCAATGTACCCTGCTTGTGCTGGTTTCCGTGTCTCCCTGTGTTCCCAGGACACTGTGCACTTCGTAATTTCTAAAGAAGGCTGTTAGATTCAGACGGTAATCACAGCCCCCTTCTGGCGCATTCCCTGGACTCTTGGCCTCATTAGAAATCCTCTCGCTGCCTGCATCCAGCCTCTCACTTGCAAGTAAATGGCTGGCCTCTGCTCTCCTTCCTGCCAGAATCTCAAGTCACCTCGTTTACTTTTTTCTTAATGTAACATTTATTGTCATTTCCCTCCTGTTCTCCGATTATAGAAGGAATACATGTTTGTTGCAGAAAAATGTGAAAATGTGGAAAATCACAAAGAGAATAAAACTCAACCATAATACCACCAGCCAGAAATGAGCACTGCTACTATATTGGAAATGTAAATGATCCTTGACTTTCTTATACCCGGCTTTGGTGCAAATCGCACATTACATATCAAAATCCCCAATCTAGAGATCCAAAATGCAAGTCAAATAGGACCATCTGTTTTCACCACAGTGCACAATTCCAGGGGGCACTGTTCATACTGATCTATGGGAATGACACCCTCTGAAGTTGTGCAGTGCACAATCTATGCAGCTGTACTTGGCAGTCACGTCATAGGGCCTGGGAAGACAACACAATGCAAGTTGCAGGTAAACTAAGGGACTAGAGAATTTCCTGAGAACTGTTACAATGTAGGGGTATGGAGCCAGTGGTGCCAAAATCATGTGATTTTTCAAAAGAGGCTAGCAATCTAGATTTTAAAATAACATCACCAATTTTTAAATGCAGGCAACTAATTCAACTTTAAAAACCCACTGTACAAAACGAATAGGCCTAATCTAGACTGTGGGGTATCTGGTGAAGCTTCTCCTCTCCCTTCTTTCTCCTACACCAGCCATCCTTGCTTTCTCCATGCAGGGGCCTGAGAAATCTATTCTTAGGCAGGGAGCGTCACTCTAACTGTCCTGTACTTGGGCACTGCAGCGGGCTGTAGGGGTGTGGGGAGGGCAGGGAGGCAATCAGCAAGGGCCCCACTAAGACAATGAGAGAAGACAGTTTCCTCTGCCACTTCTCTGGCATTCATCCCTCCTCTACAAATGACTCATCAGCATATTCCTTCCAACCATAAAAGAACCTCTCTTTAAGGGCTGCCTGGGCGGCTCAGTTGCTAAGCGTCTGACTCTTGATTTCAGCTTAGGTCACAATCTCAGGGTTGTGAGATTGAGCCCTGTGTCAGGCTCTGCACTGGGCGTGGAGCCTGCTTAAGATTGTCTCCCTCCCTCTCCCTCTTCCCCTCCCTACCTTAAAACAACAACAAAAAAATGTTAAACTCTCTTCGAGAGGAATTTTAGTGAGTACAATGTACAGCAACATGTGAGGCACCCAGCGATGCTTTCATTAATGCCTCAGATGAGTGTTTAGGTAAAAGATTGAACACAGGGGGATCCCAGGAAGAGTAGGGAAAGGACAGCAGGTCCAGGCTAAGGGAAGATGCTCAAGGCCATTTTCCCAATTGTCTCTACTAAGGGGGACAGTTGAAGTGTTCTTTTTTTTGACAGCACATTTCACTCATCTGATTATTTCAGTCAGATGTGTCCCACCCACTGGGCTGTGAGCTATGTGGGAGTGAGAAATGAATCTGGTTTCATTCCCTGGTGTATCTCTGGTGCCCAGTGGAGACATTGGCACAAAGTAGGTCCTCAGTGGGGCGCCTGAGTGGCTCAGTGGGTTTAATCCTCTACCTTCAGCTCAGGTCATGATCTCAGGGTCCTGGGATCGAGGCCCACATCGGGCTACCTGCTCGGCAAGGAGCCTGCTTCCTTCTCTTTCTCTCTGCCTGCCTCTCAGCCTACTTGTGATCTCTCTCTGTCAAATAAATAAATAAATAAATAAATAAATAAATAAATAAATAAATAAATAAATCAAATCTTAAAAAAAAAAAAGTAGGTCCTCAGTGAACACTACTGAGTGAAAGGAGAAAAGGCAGATCTGTACTGTCAACACCCTCCCACCCCAGGCTCAGGCAGAGCACCTCTAAAGAATCCCCCCTTCCATATGAGATTTGTAGCAACCACAAGTCAGGATTGTCATTGTTTAGCTCTCTAGGAATAGAAATCCTTTGTAATATGTGAGCCTACAGTTTCGCTTTCGGAGAACCAACCTCCAAAGATACTTCTAGCAAAACATTATGTATAAAAGTGGGGAACTTTGTAAACACTCCTTCAATATTTTTATCCATGTGTATGTGCATATATAATATTTAATATTTCAAAATCATGTCTTTCATATAACCACACATTATAGCTAGGTTTCTGGGACAATAAACTTTTTCTTTAACATTGTTTTTATTTTTTATTTTTTTAAAGATTTATTTATTTATTTGAGAGAAAAAGAGAGAGAGAGAGAGAGAGCATGAACAGGGAGGTGGAGAGAGGCAGAGGGAGAGGGTGAAGCAGGCTGTCCACTGAGCAGGGAGTCAGATGTGAAGCTTGATTCCAGGACCCTGGGATCATAACCTGAGCTGAAGGCAGATGCTTAACTGACTGAGCCACCCAGGTGCCCCTCTTTAACACTGTTTTTAACAACCATATAGAGGGGTGCCTGGGTGGCTCAGTCAGTTAAGCATTTGTCTTCAGCACTCCCTACTAAGCAGGGAGCCTGCTTCTCCCTCTCCTGCTCCCCCTGCTTGTGCTCTCTTTCTCTCTCTCTGTCAAACAAATTAATAATATCTTTAAGAAAGAAAACCACATAGAATTCTATTGTATGAATGTACCATAATTATATTTCCTGGTGATGAGCATAAAGATTGTTTCCAATTTTTTGATACTGTAAATACATTGTCCAGAAAAGCTTACCCATAGCTGTGATTATTTTATTTCTATTATTTATATTATAAAGTTATTTATTTACATTATGTATATTTGATGTTGAACTACCTGGTCAAAGAGTATGCCAGTTCTGATGCACGAGTTACCCCACATAAATATTGTACACCATTTTCACATACTGTGTCTGAGTGCTCATTTCCCCAACCCCTCATCCATAGTAGATTCAGAACCAGATTGTGGGACGAGAACCAGGTTATGAGGCGAGACTCACCTCAGTCATCAATGAAAGCATTGTGAGGAGACTCAAGTGGTACTGACCATCCTACTTACCAAAACTTTCTCTTTTTTTAATATTTTATTTATTTATTTGACACAGAGAGAGATCAGATCACAAGTAGGCAGAGAGGCAGGCAGAGAGAGGAGGAAGCAGGCTCCCCGCTAAGCACAGAGCCTGATGCAGGCCTCGATCCCAGGACCCTGAGATCATGGCCTGAGCCGAAGGCAGAGGCTTTAACCCACTGAGCCACCCAGGTGCCCTTACCAAAACTTTCTGAGACATGTTCTTATGTGGCTGGAAGAAATACTCTGAGCCATATGTAGAGGAGGGATGAAGCCCCTCAAGAGGCTTACTTAAGGAACAATTAGATGGCCATTAGCCTGCTGTCTAAGGAAGATGGGTCCAAGTAACTACAGGGATATTATTTTGCATATTGGAGCATGCAAGTTCAGGGCCAGAGCCAAACTGCTGGGGCACAGACAGAGGCTGAAAATTGCTGTAAATTGTGTTCCTCACTTTCCTTTTTAACTACGGAACAAATGTTTAATGGACATCAGTTTCAATCATGTAGAATATTTTGTATTAACTGGAAGGATATCCATGGTAAACTGGTAACTGATAAAAGCAAGCTGAAGAACAACATCTTCTGTACTCCCCACTTTAAAAAGATTTATTTATTATTATATTATTTTTTGAAAGAAAGAGACAGTATTGCAAGCAGGGGAAGGGGTAGAGGGAGAGCGAGAGGGAAAGAGAATCTCCAGCAAACTTTCCACTGAGCACAGGGCCCTGTGCAGGGCTCGATCTCACAACACCAAGATCCTGACCTGAGCGGAAATCAAGAATTGGATGCTTAACCAACTGAGCCTTTGTATTCCCTGCTTTTTAAAGAAAACTTAGATAAGCGCTCATACATTTGCATCTGCTTATATAAGCAAAAATATGGAAGATAATATACAACATTTTTAACAGTGCCTATTAGGGATATTGGTTTGTAGAGGGGAAGATTATTAATTTTACTTTAGATGCTTGAATTACATCCATTGTTTTAATTTTGTCAACAAGAACTTACAACTTGTGTAAAATTCAAATGTTCGATTTTTTAAATTAGATTTGAAGAGGCACCAAATAGTAGCGTGCCTAGAAGAGGCCACATCTCAGACTGCCTCTGGCTAGATAATATTACCTTTGAAAATCTTTGCCTAAAAACCAGCAGTATTAAATACTGATCTTATGAGAATCGTAATAGGCATTTCTTTTTGCTCTTGACCATATGGGATTATGTCTAGTATTTTACTTTTAAGTTAATGTGGATGTTGTTTTAAGATAGACATTCTTCACCATATTTAGGAACTACTCCTTTATTCCAAGTTTACCTAGAGTCGTTAAGAAAAATGCTTATTAATGACTACCCTCTGTTTAAACAAAATCTACAGCATTGATCATTTGACTTCCCTCTGTACTTATTGATATAATTAGACGTATTGATAACTTTCCCAATATTAAACCATCCTTGCATTACAAGACTAAGCTTAATTGGGTCATACTTTATTGTACTTTTAGTATACTAGAACTGACTTGGTTAGAATTGATGTGATGCTGGTTTATTTAGGGTTTTTACAACAGTATTCATAAGAAATTTTCATTGGTATTATTCCTTTCTTGTATGTTTATAATCAGATTTTGCTATCAGTTAGCTAGCTTCATAATTGGAGGAACTTTTCATCTTTTTGTTTGCTCTACCTACTCACGTAGTCTGAAAATGACTTATTCTTCATATGTTTTTTAAAACTCATTCATAGGGACATCTGGCTGGCTTAGTCAGTGGAACATGTGACACCTGATCTTAGGGTCATGAGTTCAAGCCCCATGTTGGACATGGAGCCAACTTAAACAAAAAAATAAATAAATATTTAAAAATAAGTTAAAAGGTGTGCCTGGGCGGCTCAGTCAGTTAAATGTTTGACTCTTGATTTCGGGCTCAGATCATGATCTCAGGGTTGTGAGATCGAGCCACAAGTTGGGCTCTGTGCTGGGTGTGGAACCTGCTAGGTGTGGGGAGATTCTCTCTCTCCTTCTCTCTGCCACCCCAACCCACGTTCCTGTGCTCTCTCACTCTCAAGTGAATAAATAAATAACTCATCCATAAAACTATCTGAGCATAGAATCTTTCAGAGAAGTGGAGTTTTGTTTGTTTACAATTTTTATTATTTCTTTCAGGGGTATTGGTCCATTTACATTTTCCACTTCTTTCTTTAGTCAATTTCACTCATTTACATCTTCCTTAAAAAGAAGCTATTTCATCCAGATTTTTAAATTCATTTGTAATGTATTATAGCATATCCTTTGATAATTCTTATAAAAGGTCCTCTAATTCCATACATCTGGTTCCTTTTCCATTCTGAATTTTGCCTATTTTCTTACATTTCCCAGAGGCCTGTCTTATTTCACTGGCTGTTTTAAAGAACCATGTCTTAACAGTTAGCTATCAGTGTTTATTGGTCTTAGATTTTCTAGTTCAGTTCGGTTGTTCTTTTTTTTTTTTTTAAGTGCTCTGTCCTGATTTCCTTCTGTTTATTTTGTTGACCTTCTCTTCCTAATTCTTGAGGTCAATACTCATTTCATCTGTTTTCACTTTACTTGTTTAATGGCCAAAGCACTTAAGGCAGTTATTTTTCCTGAATCCGACTTCAGCTTATCCCATAAAACCAAAGATGTTACATTTCATTTCCACTTTCTTTGAAATGGTTTATATCCACAGCTGAGTTTTTAGGAGAGAGTTTTAATGGTGGTTGTTTTTTTTTTTTTAAATAACTGTTTCAGAGATTATTTTAAATTAAAAAATAGGTTTATTATATAAAAAAAATAAGGGAAAATCCATCCAGAATTCTACCACTCAGATGGTTATATACATCGTTCCAACCCATGGTGCATATGACTGCTTCTTTCCTTTAAAAAAATCATATTATCTATATTATCTTAAAAGCCTCTTTCTTCCCTAGATATTGTATGTGTGGTTACTGGGACCTTTTGCTACTACTAGTAAGGGGTCGTGAACTCTTGGGGTCCTCCAGTAACTTATGTGAACCTGGGGATTGCTGGACAGGCAGATTTTAGGAGATTTTATTGGTGTCTTCTCTCCTTTAGGAGAGACAGGAAGACTTGTGACAGAGATTTAATGTATGAAAATATTGCTTTGCCTCTATGTCCTTTAACTGGCCACCCCATTATCAAGCTTGAAAACAAGGGGAATCAGAAAAGATTCCTCATATCCTCCTGCCTAGGACCCCCAAATTTACAACCAGATCCGTCCTTTACCATTCAGGCAGATCACATCACCTCTTAAGAGCTTTCCTTTCTCCATCTATAGAATGTGGATGAGAGTAGACCCTAGCTCAGAAGGTAGTGATGTTTTAAATAAAATAATGTATAGAAAGCACTTAACACAGAGCCTGGCACATAATAAATACTCACTCAGTGATAGCTGTTGTTGTTGTGACTAATCCCACTACTTTCTAAACAAGCAAAACGAATAAAGATCTCACTTCTCAACTGAGGCTCAAGGGATCTCAATGCCTGCTACTCATCTGCAGTTTTACAAAAGCAATTAAAGCTTGCCTGTGATCGTGAGTCTCTTCATCGTCCTTGAAGCCCGAGTTGCCCTATTGAGAGAGGAAGCCAGTGCCCTTGTGCCCGTTCTGGTGCTGTTTATTATGCCAGAGAGGCTGCTCAGACTCATTACTGCTGCGGAATACAGGCCCCCAGGGGCTGAAGTGATAATTACCAACAGATCCCTAATAGGTATGGACTCAATGGAAACAAGTCAATCAGGAACACAGCATTTATGTCTAAACTATTCCACTCCACGCTGGGGGGCACCAGAGACTGCTAATGAGGGCCGAGCTCCCGAGGCCAAGGGCCCTGACCACCAGCTCCACCCTTGAGACCCCCATGCCTAAGAGAATCCTGACACGCACTCCTCCCCAAACCACCCAGTGGCTCACCTCCAGGAGAACTAAGTGGCAAGCTGTTCTGGCCTCATATCAGAATCTTCTCTGCCTTGATGGCCTGGCCTAGTGCTCTCCAGTGGAAGACCTAGTCCTCTCAGAAATCCCCCCTTAAGAGATCTCCTGAAGCAAGCCTCCCTCCCTGCTCTTCTCTCTCTCAACCCCTATTCAGCTCTGCTTCTCCTCTTTCATTCTTATCACAGGGACCATCATGTAAAGACCCAGCAGTGACTTCAGCTTCCTAGTTCTCTCAGAGCCACAGTGTTGCCCTGAGGAAACATGGCTTTATCTCTAACATTTGCTGTCAGTATGCATGCACACATGCAATTTAATCGAAAGCATGACGATCGCGGGCGCCTGGGTGGCTCAGTTGGTTAAACATCGGATTCTTGGTATTGGCTGAAGTCATGATCTCAGGGTCGTGGGACTGAGGCCCAAGTCAGGCTCTGTGCTCAGCACGGAGTCTGCTTGAGATTCTCGCTCCCTCTGCCCCTTCTCCTGCTCTCTCTTTCTCAAATAAATAAATTCTTTAAAAAAAAAAAGCATGATGATTAGAATTCCTGAAAGACTGTCCCCCAGAGGTAAGGATTTCAGTCCACAAATTGAGCTTTCTGGATGGTTCTATAGCTGATCTTTAGTGGTAGCCTAAGCCCCATTTCTTTTTGGTGGTAATATAATCTTAGCAATTCAAAAAGGCCCCACCCTGGCTTGTTCACAGGATATAGGGACACCTACAATCTGGGGGCAGAAGAGCCAAGTGCCAAGTGTCAATCTGATCCTTGGTCCCTGTCCACTGCCCATACTGGCATCCTCCAAGCCACCTTGCTCCCCTCCTGCCTTGGCCATTGTTCATTGTCCATGCAGAGTGTTTGCTGAGACTGCTCATTCCCATGGCAGAGTTATATGGTCATTCAGCTATTTCCAGACCCTTCTCCCCAGACGGCATCTACTCACCTGTTTTTCTGCTATACCATTCCTCCTCAGAAGCACTAAAAGCCCCTGACTTAATGGACAAGGAAGGACAGAAAATATTTGGTTAATATCTAAAATAATTGTTCCCTCACAAGTGTCAAACATACACAAAAATGGTGGGTATTAGGAGTGGGTCAAAGGTCCAAAAGGAAGATCCTCACCATTTGGGAAGCATCTATAACACAACTACAATTGTGGACACAGCTGGCATTCCTAGAGGGAACATGATAGGTTAGATCAGTATAAGAGAAGTTGTGATTGAAATTTCCCTAGGAATGGAGTTTCCTCTGGGATCAGAGGCCATCAGGGCCTTCACTCCAAAATTTCACAGAAACATGAAAGGAGGGTAGGTAAGTGATTCCACAGAAGGATGTGTGCTTATGTGTCATTCAGGTAAGAGTTGGATTCACCATGATGGCTTCCCAACCCACCTCCCATTTGTTTCTGTAACATAGTTTTTCAAGACCCATTAACTAAGTGAGACCTTGAGCAAAAGTCAGAAGCAGCCAACATCTGTTGAACTCCTGCAAAAGCATTAGCCTGAGCAGGAAACTTGAAGGCATTTCATACTACCAGAAAGCTCTACCATTCTTGGCCACCAAACAAGATGCAAACAGCTTAGATCATCTATCTTCTAGGGGTCCGTGGGTGCCACAGATGGTTAAGCCTCTGACTCTTGGTTTTGGCTCAGGTCATGATCTTGGGGCCTTGAGATCAAGCCCTCTGTCAGGTTCTGTGCTTAGCATGGAGTCTGATTGAGATTCTCTCTCTCCTCTTCCCCTCTCGCTTGTGCTCTCT
The DNA here is from genome assembly GCA_002007465.1 of Ailurus styani. Classification (NCBI taxonomy): domain Eukaryota; kingdom Metazoa; phylum Chordata; class Mammalia; order Carnivora; family Ailuridae; genus Ailurus; species Ailurus styani. The sequence goes on along the minus strand of LNAC01000228.1, from coordinate 1,182,646 downwards.
CTCGAAAATAAATACACTTTAAAAAAAGATAATCTATCCTCTAGATATTTCCATCCCCATTTTATCCCAAGCTTCTTCTCCAATGGCTCTTTCAACTCCAAGTAAAAAAGCAACCCATGCTGCCTGACTACATTTCCCTAGAGCTTCATCATTGACATCCCTGATCTCCTGGACACTCCCCTCAGCTTGGGTAACTTCAGTGTCCATGAGGATGACCTTTCCAACAAAGAGTGCCCCCCCCCAGTTCTTGAACCCCACAACGGCGATGTCTCCCATATACCAACTTGAGCCATACCTGGAACTTCTCAGCATCTCCTAGAAGTGCCTCATGTCATAAATGCTAAATTCTCTAGCTGCAATCTCTTTTCCTCTCCACTGTTCCAATAACAGTTGATGCCTTCAGGGTCTTGTCCTTCTCTTTTTCTCAGTCTGTGAACTGCTTGGCTTCACATCCTTCCCTAACCAGCCTGGACCCCACAATCCCACATTTCGGCTAACTGCTTGCCAACCATTCTCAATCCCCTGTTCCTCTGCCACTACCTCCCCAACCCACAATCAGTTCAAGCTGCTGAAAACCATCACAGAATCTCATACAAATGTCACTACAAACGCAGGATCTCCAGCATTGGCCTCATTTCCCAGCCTATCTGAGAATCAGTTGAAGAATGAAGTGTAAACATGTTTTGGTTTAATTGTCAAACTCCATCAAGTCTTTTAGCTTCATTGAGATGTTGGTGCTTGTACCTAGGAGAACTTGTGACAGAGGTAAACCAACCATTGCCTCTGACCCAAGCAGCAATGAAGTTGTTTTAAAGGATTCTGCGGATTATGACACTGTTGCCATTGTTCCGTTTAAGAGACCACCATGCTTGCCCCCAGGGACAGTTTCAGGGATTGGAATTAATTCCTCAGCCCCTTGAAGTGGAGGCTGGTGGTAGTATTCCTCACAGACCCTTATTGATCACTGTGTCCTTACACAATGACGTAAGTAAGCAAGGGGTTCTCTGTGTATGGAGAGATTAACACTCGGGGGCAAGGTCAGCCCACATGTCCAAAGGCATTCTTAATTCCAGAGTGAGGATGGGGATAGGCTCTTTGACAAGAGATCTCCCCATCTTTGGGAATTAAGAGCACATCAACATCTTTGTTTATAGTCAAGACTATACTTCCACTTCCACCATGGAAGTGGTGCATGAGAGGGTAAAAAAGAGGCATGCCAGGGGCGCCTGGGTGGCTCAGTCATTAAGCATCCGCCTTCGGCTCAGGTCATGATCTCAGGGTCCTGGGATCGAGCCCCACATTGGGCTCCCTGCTCAGCGGGAACCCTGCTTCTCCTCCCATTCCCCCTGCTTGTATCCCCTCTCTCTCTGTGTCTCTCTCTCTCTCTCTGTCAAATAAATAAATAAAATCTTTAAAAAAAAAGAGGTATACCAGTAAAAGCACACATGATCTTACTCATTACATGCATACAATATTTCATATTTGAATTCCTTAAACAGTGACACAGCTACATCTAGATCCAGTTGAGCTGTACCCATTAGGCCATGGATCATTCCAACACTCAGCCCCTGTGGCTGCCCTGGGAAACTCTGAGCCATGTCTCACTTTGGTGGCCTGAGTGACCCAACCTCACTTGGCTTGTCTGTCTTTAGTGCTCATACTGTGACATAGTCACTCACCCTCCTACCCACTGGTAAATCCCAGCCACAGGCAATAGAGAATGAATGGCATGGGATGCTGAATCGGGTGCAAATAACGGCAATTATACCCACTGTAGGATTCCAGAGCTAAGTTCCAGCCATATTCCTCTTTTCCATTTGGTATTAAATGAGATAACAAAGGACTTTACACAGGGCCTAGGACATATCAGGTGCTTAGTAGTGGCTAGTTGGGCAATAATGTTAGGCTGTGTAGGACTGTGGCTGACAGCAGGGACTTTAGAGAGCTAGATTCCTTTGGTTCAAAGCCCAGTGCTATTGCTTACATGCTGTCTGGACTTGATGTCATAATTCAGTATCTCTGTGGCTCAGTCTCTCTACCTTGAAATAGGGATAATAGTCACTACCCCACCAGATTGCTGTGGACAACTTAGCACATAGAAAGCATTCTGTACTTAGAGCTAATTTTATTAACAAGCTAATGATAATGATGATCATATGATGATGATGATTAGAGGAATGAGGGTTCTTTGGAGCGTACCTTACTGTCCCTGTTTCTTCCTCTCCATCCTTTCAGCCTCATCTGCCCTACAAAATCCCCACCCAGGGTCCGCTGCGCCCTCGTCATCTCTGCTGAGGTGCTGGGGAAACACTTTCCTGCTTGTTTGGACTGGCCTCTACAGTAGAGTAAAGATGGGCACATCTTCTCTGACCCTCCTCCCATTAAGAAGTGGGTCTTACTCCCCCATTCTTGAATCTGGAACTCTCTTAGTGACTTTCTGGACTCAAAGAATGCAGCAAGACGCCTGGGACTTCCAAGTCGAAGTCAGAAGAAGTCTTGGAGCCTCCCTCTCCTTAGACCTTGTAGAATGCTTGCTCTCGAGATGCCCCTTCTCAGAACCCAGCCACCATCCCTTGAGGAGCCCAAGCCACACTAACAGCCCCGTGTAGGCACCCCAACCTAGAGCCCCAGCCGAGATTCCAAACAGCGGCATCAACTGCTAGCCATGTAAGTGGACATTCTGGATATCCAACACAGTCGAGTCTTCACATGACTGCAGCCCAGCTGCCACCTTTGTGCAACTACATGTGACCCCAAGTGAGAACCCCAAGCGGAGTCCAGCCAACCCACAGAACCATGACAGACAAAAATAAAATGTTGTTTGAAGCCACTAAGCTTTAGAGAGGTTTGTTACAGCAGAAATGAATAACTAGAAGAGTGTCCAACCTGAAAGAGGCTATCAGGTTATCCTCCCCCTTGTCCTTAGATCATTCTTTTCTCCTTCTACACCTTCAGCCTTTACCACCTGTCCCTCACTTTGCAGCAGGACAACTCCTGTTATGGAGAGTAGAGTTTAGCCTACAGAGAAGGCAGAGAGGGGAGGTTTATTTAGAATGCCTGAGAGACATTAAGCTTTGCAAGCCTCCCAGAAATCCAAGAGAGCAGGAGTTATAGGCAGGCTGGCCTTGGTGAGGCTAGGAATCTGGGGATAAGCAGAACCTGAAGACATTCTAAGTGTTTCTTTCCACCCCTCCAGCATTCATTCCATAAATACCTGCCTAATATCCATTCTGGACCAGGTTTGCTCTTCACTCAGCTGCTTTCTGGTGTCTGCTTTTCTCTGGACCATTTGTATCTCCTGATGCTTCCCCATCATCTACGCTCTATCTTTTTTCTACATTGTAAATCCTGTTGCTTCACAACTGTCCGTTGTCTGTGACACACACTCCTCCCTCACATGGCCCCTACTCAATGTGAAAACCTCTCTAAATGCAGTTTGGCCACCTCAGCCGAAGCTGAATGTCACAGGTCAAATTCCTGACAGCAAGAATGGATCAGCCACCCCTCAGGCTTGGTGTCTAGCCCTGGTCCAGTCAACGCTTGGAAAGCTAGCACTGTGTTGATGTGGAGAGATTCTTAACAGAGGGGTGACAGAGTGACAAGTCAAGGGCTAGATCAGGGGACCTGCATTCCGAGAATGGCTACGTCACTAGTTTGTGTGTGGCCTGGGGCAACCTTCTTCCCTCTCAGGTGGTCTCACCTCCTCCTGTATGGAATGAGGTAACTCCATCAGGTGGGAGGAGGGTGGGAATGCACCTCGTAAATGTTCCAGAATCTAAGAGTAGAGAAGCATGTCAGGTTTGCTTGTCTCTTTCAACCTTCGAACAACTTTTTCCAACAGGGACTAATATCATCTTCATTTTACAGTTGGGGAAACTGAGGTATGGCCAGATGAATAGCATGCTCCAGCTCACACAGCCAGGAAGTAACTCAACTGGGACACAGACAAAAATCTGTTTGCCATCAAGGCCTGTGTTCTGAGTCATTCCCTTTACCCCTTATCTATGCCACAGTCTGTGTGCCCAGGAGGAAGATAATATAAAATAAAAAAGGTTGAGAAAAGCTGGCAGAGTCTACATTATTCCTTTCAACATTATATCTTTTTCTCTTATGCTCTAATATTTTTTTCTGTTAAGCATTTTAGAACACCGGGGGCTTGGGAAGTAATAATGAGCCGGATGTGAACCAGAGACCTCAAGGAGAGAGGACTGCTCACAATGACATCCCTCCTCCGCCAGGGGATGATTTCATGATATCACATAAAACAAGGGTGGGGAGACAGCTCCATCTCTTTCTATTAATACTATTCAGTGGAAATTTGTTAAAGAAACAGACCTGTGTCCGTCTCTGCGGCCAGGGAAGTGGGAAAAGGCCTTGATCTCTGTAACCTTTCGGGCCCTCCGAGGCTATGTATGCAGAGCATGTGCAGGGCCCTGGCTGATGCAGATGAGCACCCCCATTAACAGAGCTCTCCCTCTAATGAGCACAACCCTTGAGGAGGGAGGGCAGAGGCCCGGATCAGCGGGAAGGGCTCTGCCTTCCCTACAGATTATGGTCCGGAGAACAGGGCTCACAGGATCTCAAATGTGCATGTGAATTTCTTGCTCTGTGCTGTGGCTCCCAGGCCTGAATACAGATGAAGCCTGCTAAAACCCAGGACCCTGCGGGGAGAGGGCTGGCTGGAGCCTTTTTAATGTCTGCCAAGAGACAAGGGAGAATCCTTCCACCCAAGAGTTCTCAGCTGGGATTTCCCCAAACTAGAATATACTTAGGGTATCAGCAGCAGGGGGTACACACAAAATGAGGAGGTGGGGGATGCTGATGGCACTTAGCATTTAATATTTCCAAAGCAGACTTTGTAGACATCCTTACATGTATGAAATTCTTTTTAAGTTTCTGTTTTAATTATACATAGGATGCGAGGTAAAAACCGTAATCTTTTATAATAGCTATGCCTGTGTAGAGCACTTACTGTGTACCAGGCCCCATTCTGAGAATTTTTAAAATAGTAACTCATTTAATGCCTTAACAGTTTAAATTACATGATCTATTTTTTTTAAGTAAGCTCTACACCCAACATGGGGCTTAAACTCATGACCCTGAGATCAAGAACCATGTGTTCTACCAATTGAGCCAGCCAGGTACCCCTACATGATCTATTTTTATCCTCATCTTACAAGTGAAGAAACTAAGGCACAGGGAGGTTAATGAACTTTTCTTGGATTTGACAATTAAACGGTGAGGCTGGGATTTCAACCTAAAAAATGTGCACCTCAGTTGTATCAGTTAGCTTTTGCTATGTAACAAACCATCCCCAAGTTGCATGACTTTAAGCAGCACACATTTATTATTTCTCACAATTAGATGAATTGGCAGGCTGGTATTTCTGGCCTGGACCAAGTCAGCTGATCTCTGTGGTCTGGCTGGCAGCTTGGCCAGGGCCAGATGGTCTAGGACAGCCTCTTCTCCATGTCTGGTGATTGGGTCCAACTGAGCTGTGGTGACGGGGATGACTTGGCTGTGCATCTCTCATCATCCAGTGGGCTACTCCAGACTGTTAACATAGAGGTGGTCAGAGGGATCCCAAGATGGACGAGAGAGGGAGGATCCCAATATGCAAGTGCTTTTTGAGCTTCCTCTTGTATCATGTTTGCCAATGTCCCATTGGCCAAAACAAATTACAAGGCCAGCCCAGAGTCAGTGTGGGAAGGGAGGGGACTACCCAAGCTCATGGGCATGGGGAGGGGAATAATGAGGGACTATTTTTACAATCTCCACAATAGTGTCAGCCCTGAACCTCTCAATAACTAAACTCTTAGGCTTCTAATAGTCTTACTCCAACTCTGGGCCTTAGTGGAGCCCTAGGCAAGAATGGCTGGGAGGAGTCTTATAGCCAAACAGGACCAGATACTGCTCATGAATGCACAATGTCACACCTTCTCCCAGTGCCCCACCTAATTGGCACCCTGCCATTATATGGAGACAGAATCTGACTGCCTATGGAAGGAAAAGGAAGTGGATTGTCAATCAGGGAACCTGAAACTAGCTTTGGGACCTTGGTTAGACCACCTCATCTCTCTGGGCCTCAGGGATTTTATTTTGCTCAATTCAGTAGTCCCATTCATTCAATAAACACTTACTCAGTTCCCACTGTGTGACAGGCATTGTGTTGGACACACAGACACAGTTGTGAAAATAGTCCTGCCTCTTGTGAAGCATTTAGCATCATGGCAAACTAGGTGTTAATCAAATAATCTCAGTAATGAGCAGAGAATTCCAGACTTAGGTAAATACTCTAAAAGACAAAAGCCCAGTTCTAGGAAAAGTTACCTTGAAGGAATTCGGTATAGACCATGAGAATGGGGAATGAAAGAAGGTCCCCTCCAACTAACAGTTGGGAAGAAGTTAAGTGGGAGGCCCAGGGGAAATAACATCAAACCCAGAGTGACCGGGAAATAATCCTCCATGAATCTCATAATTCTCCATACATCTTGAAAACAGAGGTCCTAACTGCCTTTGTCCTGGGCTAGCTTTTCAAGGGTATTGGTACAGTGAACAGGCTTGGAAGATAGAGGTAACACCTCTCTCTGGAGCAATAAGTCAGCACGCTCACTGTCCAGTATAAAAGATTCGGGTTCCCTAAGCTCTGGGCTCCTCTCCTGTAATGTAGCCCACAGCATGCCCAGGGGTCACTTAGTCCTCTTCATATCACCCTGTGGGACATGGACTCAGAAAACCAAAGAAAAATGATGATACTCTGGACTCTGCTACTGCTGTGAATAACAAACTTTCCTCTTTCTCTGAGCCAGGTATCTCTTGTCTTCTGCCAGCATCTATGAAGCTCTGGCAAAGCTAACAGGTTAGCTTGCAAGGAAGCCAAAACTTGGACCCTCTGCAGTTCTTGATGTTCCCAAGCAAAGTGACACAAACTGAAGCTGGAGGGTAAATAAAGCTGGAGGTGGGGATGAACAGAAGTCCAGGCAGAGAACAACATGTACAAAGGCTTGGAGGTGGTGGAGAGCAAGGAAATGGAGAACAAAAGTGTCCACTATGGAATGGGGAACCTCATGAGGAAATGGGGAGAGACAAAGTTGGGAGCAGGTAGGGAGAAGTAGTCAGCATGTGAAGCAGGAAAACCTTATCCTAAAGGCAGTGCAAGCCACTGAAGGATATTTTGGGCAGACTAGACACAAAATCCATTGAGGTTGACTCCAAACACTCCCTGTCTTAGCCTCCAGAACCTTTTATACCTCAACACCCCCAGAAAATAGTCTTGGTTGCAGCATAGGTTGGCATAGCAACAATGATGTGGCTGTTTTCTCTATGGTTTTATTTTTACAAACTCTAAATTTTCAAGCAAGCTGTAGGTATGTTTGGACAATGACAGGTGGTGGGCAGGTGGAAGAGTAGTAGAGGGGCCTCCTCCTTCTGGGTGAGGACCGGACAGTGATAGGAGGTAGTTTCTTTTGGGAGACTAAGCCCCCTAACTAGTCTTTCCTGGCCTGATGACCACTGTTTGTTGAATCCAGCCAGGCCAAGAAGGCAATATCTTTCCTATAACCCATGAAATACAGAGTAAAGGAGGTTATACCTGGAGCTTCCGAATGAGCAAATTCCTCTTATTTGAGTGTATACAGTATATACAATGTATTTGAGTGAATGCAGTGTAGAGTCAGACTACCTGGATTCAAATCCTAGCTCCTCTACCTACCAGGTTTATGACTTAAGGCAAATTAAGTAATTGCTCTGTGCCTTTCCCCGCATCTGTTAAATGGGCTCTAACTCATAGGGTCGTCATGAAAATTAAATGGGGATTAAATACATAAAGTGTTTAGAATAGTATTTCACATATAGTATGTATTCAATAAATATTAGCTATCATAATTACATCTTGTTTGAAATGTACCTTCTTATAACCTTTGTCATTCAGAAACTTCAAGCATTTATATCATTCCCACCAGAGCAGACTTCATGCAACAAATTAAACACCTGTAATCACTAGATCACATTTAAGAAACTCCCTCTTGGAATCCACTGGAATCACTACACTTTGATATTTAAATCCCAAAATACAGTTTCGGGGTTCACTCAACCTAATTTGTTGATGACTCCCTATACTTACCAAGCTTCCTGCCTAAGGGGCACATAATAGATCTGGAGGGACTTCCTTGGGCTCCAAGGTCTTTAAACTGGGGAGGTTCTAGTCTAACCCACAGAACATGAGAAATAATAAATCATTTTTTCTCTGAGCCACTAAGTTTTGAGGGGCTTCATTACTCAGGACTAGATAACTGATACAAGAAATACACAGATTGCTCACCACACTTCCAGAGATTCTGACTCATTAAGTCTGGGACAGGGTCTCAGTAACTATGGTTAACTTGTGTCCCCAAGATTTACTAATTCACATGGTTTCTATCAGTGCCTCCTCACCTTCCCCCTTGCCCCAGCTTTCCTGATGATAAGAATCAACTGGAGAGTCTCAGACCCCCAGCCAGAACTTCTGAATCAAAAAGTCTAGAAAAAAGACCCAAGAATTGAGAGACTGAATATACAAATGGACATTGTCCAGATCATATATAAAAATAGAACCCTGACCCATTATTGGCAGCAATGAACCCATGAAGCTCAACAACCCCTGTAGCCATCAACTCAACACGGCCAGGACTTGATCAATAGCTTCCCTAATTTTTGGCCCTGCTTCCAACTTAGGACCAAGCAGAAAAAGGCAAATGTGCTCCCCTAAAGCCATCACATAGGATGCCCCACTTCTAGTTAGCCACCTCCAGCATCCCCATGCCAAGAGCCTCCATTCGGGACACCTCCCAAATCCCCCCTCTTTTCCACTAGAAAGCTTTCCCACTCCTTGCCTGTCTCTGAGTCTCTGCCAAAATCCAGGCAAAGGTAGCTGCTACAGCAAACTCTGAATAAATAGCTTTTGCTTATTCTTATTTAGGTGGTCTTCATTTATCTCCACAGAATTGATATATTTAATAGTAACAAATGATTCTTCTCATCAGGGAAGTTTGGAAAACCCCAGACCCTTGCTACTCCAAGTGTGGTCCCCAGCGTGGCAGCAGCAGCAGCACCCGGGAACCTGTGTGGTTTGCAGAATCTCAGTCTCTAACCCAGACCTACTGTTTCAGAACCTGCATTTTTAACCAGACCCTAAAGGTGACCCTCCAGCACATTCAAGTGTGAAGAGCACTGACCAGGAACATTGATCCAGGTTGGTGGGTCTCAGGTCTGGGTGCTTATTAGAATCCTCTGAGGGCTGTTTAAAATACCAAAGCCTGTCTTCCACAGTCAGAGCATCTGATTTAATTGGCCCTGGGTAGGGCTTGCACATCAGTGGTCACATCCAGCCCATGCTAAGAACTGCTGACCCAGGACAATGGTTCTCAATCTTTGGTGTGTGTCAGGATCATGTGGAAAGCCCTCTGGGCACACAGAGGTCCAGGCTGGCTGAAGGAGGGCAGTCCTGGCCCTGGTAAGAATAACCAAGATCCTGGGTGATTCTGAAACTGACCAAAGTAGAAGTGCTGTGAGAGGAGAGGCCCACGGAAGCTTGCCATACAGTTTTCTTTTCCTCCTAATTTCTTCTTCTTCCTCAATTCCACTTGTCTGGCATGATGGCTCTTTAAAACTCAAGAAACAAGAGAACCTCAGAACTGAAGACAACTGCAGGCATCTTTGAGCACAGTAAATGAGGGTCTGACAGCCAAAACCGGCTCATGGCGTGCGTGTGTGTTTTCATCTATACGAATTTTTTTTTAAAAGCTTTGAATCCACTGCCAGCAGTTTTTAAAAGGAAATTTTACACGAAAGTCTAAATTTCTGGATTCTCCTGAAAAATCAGGGAATCTAGCCACAATCATACCACTCCTGCATGGCAACAATTGGCTGGAATTGCTCCTTAAAATGGGCTCTTGGTTCACCAGTTGCCCACAGTCTCCGCATGATCCATGTCACTCATTTTTGTTACCTGCCTGGTCCTGCAAGCGTCTGAGTTTGAAACTTTTATATTAACAGTCCTACCCCATATTTTGTAAATGAGAAGACCAAACCCTCTACCTCACCCTCGTGGAAGTTCAAAGTCCCTGAATTACGGCCAGTGCTGGGATGTGGGTCAGTCTTCTGACTCCGTGCTGCTTGACCTTGAACGATAAACAATCTCTGCTTTTGGTTTTGGGGCTGTCACCTACTCATATGTACTCACACAACAATTAATTCTACCCATTGAGCCTCAACAAACTCATCTACACACTGAGAATAACAGGACCTGATCTATATGGTTATTTGAGGGTTAAATTAAATCATCTTATTCTGGTACTGAGACATAGGAAGGGCTCCGTAGTGAGTACTAAATACTATTAATGATTTTTTCTATATATTTTTTAAAATGGTCATTGTTGAGTTTCTGCCAACTCCAAACTTACTTGGAAAGCAATGTGATAAGAAAGCCACCTATTGGATGAGTGGCTTTAGGCAAAGCTCTCAAAACTTGCTAAGCCTCAGTGTTTTTCATCTGTAAAATAGGGATAATAATAGCACTTATTCCCAGAGTTATCTGAAGTTTAAATGAGATAATGCATATATAAAGCTTGCTTACCACAGTGCCCAGCTCCTAACAACCTCGGCTTTTGACTCCTCAAAGCAGGGTCACCACCTAGTGGTGAGAGTGGGTAACTGCAGGCTCTACAGGTATATGAGAAAACCAATGACCGAAATATGGTCCTCATAGATAGATAGAAAGGTTTGATTTGACAGTGGAAAGTGAATTCAGAAAGAGGTGGCTGGGCACTCAGTGAGCTTAGGAAATGTTCCCAGGTCCACTCCTGGACCACTTTTTGCCATTGCAGTGCACTCGCCATGACAATCCTGGCTTTTCAGCTTGCTTGGGGGGCAGGGGTCTCCTTTGGACGATAACCAGCTGGATTCTGGACTTCCTTGGCCCCTGGTTTTGCTCATGGCTATTTGGTTTGCTGCTTGACCACTGGCTTGCCAGTTTCTGGTCTCAGCTATTCAGTTACTTCACACTGCATGATATGGCTCTGTACCATCATCATGGCTCAAGCCAGCTGGTCCTCCCCCAGCTGTGGATAAGAGCTGCTCTTCTTTGCTTGGAAGTGTGGCCAGCTAGAGGGGTGGCCTCTTTCCCCTCCATAAGAGACCTGGAAACTGGTCCTACCCTGCCCAGAAGAAACCCAAACCACACAAGGTGGCAACAACTACTCACTACTATCAAATGGAGCCACTGATCAGACTACAAGAGTGCCCTGTGTCCGCCTCTGAAAATGTAGCTTAAGGTTCCTTTTCTCTGCCACTGTCCTCACCTAGCCTCTCACTCCTCCCCAAGCAGGAGCCAGGATCAAGAGAAAGGTATTCCTCCCTCAAGGAGGGATTAGCTGAGTTTAAGGATGTCATGGTTTCCACCATCCCAACAATGGGCAGGGAAAGGCCAAGCCAAGTGAATGGGGTCTCTTTCCACACTTTCTCTTTCCCTCAGATTCTTTTACTTTGACAGATAGACGATACTGTGGCCTGGTGAGAGAGGGAATCATTCAAGCAGACAGAAACTAAAGGTTCATTCCTGTTTTTCTTTCAACAAATATTTAACAGGCACTTACTAGGTGCCTGGCACTGTTCTAGGTGCTAGACATACAGCTGAGGACAAAATAAACATGCATGCTCTCCTGGACCTGAATTCCAAAGCAGAGGTGGATGACAAATTAAATAAGTAAAACACAAAGTGTATTGGTGATAAGTGTTAAGGAAAAACAAATCAGGGAAATGAGAAGGTGGTGAGAAGGTGACATAGGAACAAAGACCAGAAGTGGGGAGGGACTGAACTGTGTGAACATCTGGGAGACGAACATCTCAAGTGGAGGGGAGGGCAAGTGCAAAGTCCTGACGTGGCACTGTCATGTCCCAGTGGCTGGGATGGGTGAGTGGAGAAGAGTCAGAGATGAGGTCAAAGAGGTACCAGTTGGGGGGCGCCTAGGTGACTCAGTCAGTTGAGTGGCTGACTCTTGATTTCGGCTCAGGTCATAATCTCTGGGTCCTGGGATCGAATCCTATGTCAGGTCAGGCTCAGTGCTTGGGCAGGGAGTCCGCTTGAGGATTTCTTTCCCTATGTCCCTGCCCCTACTCTCTGTCTCTCAAATGAATAAATAAATCTTAAAAAAAAAGAGCTACCAGGTGGTCTGGAAGTTGAGGAGCCATTGGGGAGCAGAGGAATGACAAGATCTAAATTATGCTTAATGGGATCAGCATGAGGCTGCCATATGGAGAATGGACTGAAGGGGTCAAGAATGATGAGGGACAAGTGCAGAAGCAAAGCATTCATTTAGGAAGCAAGAGATGATGGTGCCTTAGACCAGGGCAGTTGCAGTGGAGAAGATTACAAGTGATGGGAGTCTGAAAATGACTCTGGCAACAAGCCTTGGAGAAGAGTCAACACATCTCATGTAGAGCACCTACCACATGTGCAATTAGTTCTATAATCACTTGTGTCCTACCCAGCTCACCTGACAGAGTGTTACCTCTCTGCCATTGAGAACCAGATCTGTCTTTTTAGTTCTGTGTCTGGATGTCCAGGACAGTGACTGACACTAAGTGGACATTCCAGTGGATGGGTGGGTGGATGGATGGATGGATGGATGGATGAGTGGAAGGATGAGTGGATGGATGAGTGGATGGAGGGATGGATGGAGGGATGGATGGATGGATGGATGGATGGATGGATGGATGGATGGTTGGATGATGGGGTAGAAAGTACCATTTCCCCAAATTTCCTTTGTTCAAACTGTAGAGTTATGATTGGTCAATTTTAGGATAATTCATGGAGCTGATCACACAGTTAAGGATATTCCAGAGATGCCCCCAACTAACAAAAAGAAAGGAAGAAGCTGTAAATACAGCTGAAATCCTGAGGAGCCTCATCAGATGCCTGGGAGAAGTCAGAACTAGAGACTATAGTTTTCCCGATTGAGGTGAGAGACATTCTAAAACTGAGCTTTGGACATCGGGGAATTTTCAGAGTGAAACATCAGCTGACTTAAGTCTTGGTGTGTGGTTCTTTTTGTAAGCATTTTTTATATAATCTTGCATAAACAGGACTCTAGAGACCATGCCTGCCCAATATAGATAATCCTGAAGGGACCACTCTGTGGATGATACTGAAGGAAGGTTGCACTTTATGTGGATGTTGGGTCCAAATAATTATCCAAGGACACCCCTCCTTTCCCACTGCACAAAGAAGAAACCCTTTTCTTGTTAAGCACCCAGGCTCTCAGGGGAACACAGCCCTGCCCAGACTGCTCTCCCAGCTGTACCTCACCTATAGCCACAGGGAGACTGGAGACAGAAAGTTTATCGAAAATAAAACCCACTTTGACTACCTCAGCAGGTAACGTCTCACTAATGGTTAGTCTCGCAACTCCCAGTCTAGATTCAGTCTGGCCACAAAAGCTTCTTCTATTCCACACAGTCATTAACAACCCTAGAATCAATAGATAGCTCATGCCAGCCTTAAGAAATGCACAAATCGTCACAGCCACAGACTTAGTGAAGCTACTGTGGTGATGCCATGTGCTCACTAGGGGGAAAACTGCACGCGGATGAGTGTGTATTCTCCTCTTTTCTCAGAAAGACAACTGTACAGCAGGTAAGTAAGTACATATGCCTGTAAGTGTTATCAATCTCTCTCTCCTCCTCTATGTCTCTCTTCTCTCCCTTTCTGTCTCTGTTTCTCTCTCTCTCTCTCTCTCTCTCTCTCTCTCTCTCTCTCTCTCTCTCTCACACACACACACACACACACACACACACACACATTCTGGATATTTTTTAGTCTTTAAAAATAGCATTGGTGGGGCACCTGGGTGGCTCAGTTGGTTAAGCATCTGCCTTTGGCTCAGGTCACAATCCTAGAGTCCTGGGGTCCAGCCCTCTATTGAGTCCCACATCGGACTCCCTGCTCAACGGGGAGTCTGCTTCTCCCTCTGCCTGCTGCTCCCCCTGCTTGTGCACTCACTTTCTCTCTCCATCAAATAAATAAATAAAATCTTTTTTAAAAGGTAACATTGGTAAGCATGTACAATGATAATGATGTCTGAGACAAGGAGAGAAAAAAAATGTCTGTACAAGGAAGAAACAAAAGATCCACATCTGGGACAAAAGTTCCAGGGAGTATCTTATCATTAAGGCGCAGCAACAATAAGGATGTGATTGTCTGTTTGCCGTACTAAAAAAATGCTGACTTTCAAAATGGAGAAATCAATCCATATGTTTAAATTTGTCTACGTAAAGAATATTTGTAAGGAAATAAAACCTCCTATGTAAAAAGAAATATGTAAATTGGTAAATACTTTCATTCATAAAAATTATGTTTTAAGTGAGTATTTATTGGCAGCAAGTACACTCGTTACATATTGTTAAGGAAAAAATGAAATAAGACAACATAGGGTTTGCATTTCTAATAATCTAATGGACTAGGCACCTTGACAAAAATCCCTGACACAAAACATGTAGAAATCATTCTAAATGTGGTAAAAATCCTTCTAAATGCATACATGAATTAGGGTGCAAATAACAAATTCCCCAGATGCCAAATTTGAAGTGAGAGCTGAAAATCAGAGTGGTAAATTGACATTGAGGCTTGGGACAGCTGCCAATCTCAGTGACCAAGAAGTTTTTACAGTTTCACAGATTTTAACAGTTACATGGGAACAAATGATGAAAGTCCTAGACCTACGCATGATGAGAAAATAAGGCCAAGACCCTCAAAGGACTATGCCCTTGGTGAAAAGTTTGACTTGAAAATAATTTACCCACTGGCAGAGGTAAGACTAAGGAAGCCTGTTGGACTCAATCTGAGGTCTGATAGGGAAAGAGTATTTCCCTAAGAATTCATGACCACGGAATTATTCTCACATGCATTTGGGATTTAAATTGTACTCCCTGCAAGGCTTGGAAAACCCCAAGGCGAAAAATCAGTAAAGTGACTCCAGGTTGGTTTCTTCAGAGTACCCAGAAGAAAATGCGTATTCTCTCTGGAGGTACCTGCCCTCAACCCAAGCCTCCCTGAATCCACAGAAAATGCCCCATTAAACATTAGCTCACTAACCGAAACTAAAAAATACATGAATAAACAAGCTGCCATAAATGAAACTAAGCAGAAACGATGAATAGCAGAATTAGAACTCAATAACATAAATTGTCAGATTCAGAATATTAAAAGAAAATACTTTTTAAAGAAGAAATAAAATACTACCCCAAAGAACAGAGGCAAGAGTGAAAAATAATCAAATATCATTTTAGAAGATAAAACAATAATTTAAATGGGAAATTCAATGAACAGATAAATCAGATAAATTAGAAACAGATAAAGAGGAAAAAATAATGACCTAGAAAACAGATCCCCAAAAAACTACCCAGAATATTGCACAGAGAGATAGAGATATAAATTTATAAGTGGTTAAGAGACCCTGCTTCTGGATATCCAGTCATCCTTCCAAAAGAAAGGAAAAGAGTTCCGAGGTGATAAAAGCAAGATGGTGGAAGAGCAAATGCCAGCCCTTACTCCAACAGAAACATCAATGCTCACAGCCATCCCTGGAGGGAAATACCTTTGTGGGAATCTGGAAGCCCAGTGGAGAAATTCGAGCACGCTCTTCAAAATCCAAAAACAAATGCATTGAAGAGAGTAAGTAAAACTGTTTCAGCTCATCTCTGTCACCCCTCCCCTGAGTGGCACGGTTCAGTACCAAGAGAGGTCCCTGGTCCACAATTTCTCCCATGAGGAAAAGTGAGAGCAGAATGAGTGCCTGGCTTCCCCAGTCTGGAGAGATGCTGCCCAAGAGGTCCACATCTGCGTTACACCACTCAGACTGCTGAAGGGATTAGCATAGCTGAATAATCTGGGGAAGCTACTGTCAGGGAAAAGCAACAGGCTAATAGTAACCATGATATGGATCTCAAAAACCCAGCCACAGATCCCACTAACTAATCCTCAGACTCCACCAAGAGGCTGCCCACAAATCCCATGGAACTTCTCACCTTCCCCAAATGACCTTTGCAGCCCCAGCAGCCCATGTGTACCCCTAAGACAGTGTGGGTGAGCCTCCACAAATGGTGTGCATGTGCTCCTACAAATGGCATGTGCAAACCACTGCAGATAATACATGGATATCTGCAGCAGGCTTGTTTCTGCAGGTTTAGGGGAAGGCACACAAGCTTGTACACTTCAAGACACTGCCCTGGGGAAAATAAACAGGAGGCTCTCAGCCCTTGGCCTGACTTTGTGGGATGGAGAGAAGGCACACAATCCTAAGACTTCCTCTCCAAAGAAGGAACAAAAGGAAATGAAAAGAATGAAGGAAAGCAATCCTTGAAGAAATAATGATTTTCAAAAATTGATAAGGAAATTACTCCTGAGACTCAGAAAGCATACAAATCCAAAAAGCTTTTTTTTACATCCACACCTGTGCACATCACACAGAAACTGAATAATATGCAAACTACTCCTCCCCCCCACTCCACCCACCAATAATAAAGATCTTAAAAGGAGCCAGAAATAAAAGACAAAGGAATAGAAATCTGAGTAGCAACACTTCTCAATGGAAACCTGTAGACAATAGACTGAGATCTCAATGTGCTAAAAGAAAAGAACTGTCACTTAAAATTATATACCTAGCTAAACTACCATAGTCTAACAAGAACAAAATAATGCTATTCCAAATAGAATAAAATAATGTCTTCATTAAGGAATTAATAAAGCAAGTACTTGAGGAAGAAAGAAATTGAATCCCAGAAAAAAGGTCTAAAATACACAAAGAAATGTGCAGACAGGTCTGTGGATTTGGTGGTCCTATAAAAGTCTGGTTAGAATCATAAGAGCATAAGGTACATTACAATAGTGCCCTCAAACAGGGATGGGAAGATGTTCCTTTTGAAGATGCTGAAGTGTTCAGATACTCTCCCTCTGAAACATACTGGTGCAGAAAACCTTTTGCCACCAAAACGTCAGAAAGTCTTCCCTGGGGGATGCTCCACAGTTCCCTTCATTGCCCCCAGGGTACTCTTCCCTCTGGATGAACCCAACTTGCAACTTTATCCTCCCCCAACGCTACAGAGCTGTTAACTTTCCAGATAATCCTTTAAATCTACATGCCAGTTTTCTACTCAACTTATAGCAATTCTGGATAAATCATATTAATACTTAAAGAGGGGGGAAGGCATTTCATTTTAGATTTTTGAAAGGAGACAAATCATACTCAATGGAAAATAAAAGGAAGGATTTTGACTCTCAAATCTCATTTTACACCTCTTGCTTCATATATGTTCAATCTCTTAAGACAGTCTTGCCCTTTTTTGCCATGTGCAAACTCCTACTCATCCCTCAAGACCCAAATCAAACATAAGTTCTGGGATATATTTCCTGATTCCTTCTACACTAATACTGTGCCTTGCACATAATATTTAAGTTTTTGCCATTATTTCTATATGTCTTTATCACTAGACTATGAACTTCCTAAAAACAAGAACTAGTTTTTTCTTTATCTCTGTATCTCCAACTCCTGGAACAGCATCTGACCTATAGTAGGTATTTGTTCATATGTATTTATTGACTAAGTGGATGGCCCCCATGGATTTTCAAATAAAGTTATCCAATAGATATAGACTATTCAATCATTAGGTAATCAGGTCTCACATCAGTATTCTAGATCCTAGAAGAAGTCTAGCTCACAAAACGTAAAACCCCCCAGTAAGTAAGTAACTAAAGCTCAGCAATGGGATTATATTGATGTTCTCATAGAATCTGTGGTCAAATATCTGTGACATGGACCTAATGCAAAACTGAGCCCTGGGACTGCAAAGAAATACCAGAGGGCTCTTGGACCTTATCAATTCCATGGTCCTGGGAGAATTTATTGAGAAATTTACTTATCAGGGTTGGTGACCTCTAGATTTGGATTTGTCTGCCTGCCTTCTAAGCCACTTATTAATCTGCAGGACGTTTTCTGAGCCTTGATCATTTCTGCCTTATTAGCATATCATTAATTTCTATGTAAAGCAGGGGTCACAGACCATCACTGTGACACAATTCTCTGAATATAGGAAATTGAATCATTTAAATTTCNATCCCAGGACCCTGGGATCATGACCTGAGCCGAAGGCAGCGGCTTTAACCCACTGAGCCACCCAGGCACCCTGTCTGCCTGCCTTCTAAGCCACTTATTAATCTGCAGGACGTTTTCTGAGCCTTGATCATTTCTGCCTTATTAGCATATCATTAATTTCTATGTAAAGCAGGGGTCACAGACCATCACTGTGACACAATTCTCTGAATATAGGAAATTGAATCATTTAAATTTCTGAACAGAAATGAGAAGATATGTCTCCAAAAAAAGTGGTTCAGTGCTAACAGAATAGGAAGCATTCTTGAGTAAGAAATGGCATTGAGTAGAGCAGGGAAGAGAATGTCAAAAATTCTTGGCAGGGATCCTTTTTAGGTACGTGTCCAGAAAAGGCAAATCTATAGGGACAGAAAGTAGATTAGTGGTTCCCTGGCATTGGGGGTAGGAAAGGAGATTAAGTGTAAAGGGCTCAAGGGATCTTATTGGGTGATGGAACTTTTCTTTTCTTTTTTTTTTTTTAGATTTTATTTATTTATTTGACAGAGAGAGAGAGAGAGAGATCACAAGTGGGGGGGGTGCAGAGAGAGAGAGGAGGAAGCAGGCCTCCCGCCAAGCAGAGAGAGCCTGATGCGGGGCTCAGTCCCAGGACCCTGAGATCATGATCTGAGCCGAAGGCAGAGGCTTTTACCCACTGAGCCACCCAGGCACCCCGATGGAAATTTTCTACAACTAGTTTATGGTAATGGATGCACAGCTCTGCCAACTTACTAAAAAGCACTGAGTCACACACTTAAAACAGGAGAATCTTTGTAAGATGTGTAAATGATCCTTCAATAAACTGGGTTTCTTTGTTAACAGCTTCAGTATTAGCATATCAAGGCCAAAACAAAGTTTGGTCAGATACCACTGCTAGCAGCTCTGTAATTAGGCACATCAAGAATTAAGGCAGGGTGCCTGTGCGGCTCAGTTGGTTGGGCAACTGATTCTTGATTCCAGCTCGGTCATGATCTCAGGGTCATAGGATCAAGCCCTGCATCAGGCTCCCCCAGTCAAAGGGCAGTCTGCTTGAGCTTCTCTCCCTCTCCCTCTGCCCCTCCTCCCACTTGTGCTCTCTCTCTAAAATACATAAGTCTTAAAAAAAAAAAGAAAGAAGGAGACTGAGACTAGGGAAAACTTAAGAAGCTTGCAACAGGACGTTCACGCCAGTGCAATTGTTTGACTTTTCCATTATAGAAAGATGTCCAGCATGTAAAGAGAGGATGGTCTAACAAACCTCCATGTACACAACACCCGTCACCTTTAACAAAGATCTGACTCATAGATAATCTTACGTCATCTAAAAGCCCACCTACCCCATCCTATCCCACATACTAGATTTTACAGCACTGTATTTCATTATTTTTTATACAGAAAATGTCAGGCATATACTAATGTATACTATGCAGTACAATAAGCTCCCTAAACCTACCTTCCAGCTTCAACAATTATCAATATATGGCCAGTTTATCTTATCTCTATTCCTCTCACTTCCCTTGTCCCCGTCTTATTAGTAAGCATACCTTAGACATCAAATCACTTCATCTGCAAATATTTCATTAAGTATCTCAAAAGGTGAGAACTTTGTTCTTTTAACATAGCCACAGTACTATTATCATATCCCAATAAAATTAACAGTGTTTTCCTGATATCACTAAATAGCCAGGGTTCAGATTTCCAGTTGTACCATAAATGTCAAAAATATGTTTTTTAAGAGTCTGTTTATTTGAGTCAGGATCCAGCAAAGGTTCACACACTGCTATTTACTGACTCTCATTTCTCTCATTTCTTTTAGTCTGCAGGCCCTCCCTGATCCCCACCCCATTTCTCTCTCATTTTCCTTGCAATTTCTTTGCTGAAGAAACCAGGTCATTTGTCTGTAGACTTTTTCTCAGTCTAGATTTTGCAGCACTATTTTTAATAACAAAACACTGGAACCAATAGACACTAACCATCGAAAAGAAGTCAGTTAAATAAATGAGGATATAACCACATAATGGAATTCAGAAGAACTGTGTAAGGGGCACCTGGGTGGCTCAGTTGGTTAAGCATCTGCCTTCAGTTCAGGTAATGATCTCAGGGTCCTGGGATCTAGTCGCATATCAGGCTCCCTGCTCAGCAGGGAGTCTGCTTCTCCCCCTGCCTGCTGCTTCCCCTGCTTGTGTACACACTCTCTCTCTCTCTCTCTCTCTCTCTCTCTCTCACTTTCTCTGGCATATAAATAAATAAAATCTTTAAAAAATAATAAAAAATAAAAAAATAAGAGCTGTGTGATTAACTTATATCAAACAGAAAGATATTACAAATGTTTATTAAATACATACTATGTGCCAAGTTCTATTCCAGATGTTAGAGATAAAGCTGTGAATAAGAAAAAATCTCTGCCATCAGGGAGCCTGTATTTTTATGGAGGGTGACAGACAATACACATAAATAACTGAAATGCATAGACTGTCAGATGGTGGCACCTGGGATGGAGCACAACACAGCAGGAAAAAGGAATAAGGACTGTGAGGAACAGGAAGGGAAAGTTGTCATTTCCAATGAGATAACCAGAGAAGGTGCTGATGAGAAAGTGACATATGAGCATAGACCCGACAGAGGTGATTAGTGAGCAAGTTATACAGATANAAGGGGGGGGGGGGGGGGAGGTGTCAGGATCCAAGGTGGAGGCAGCAGTCAGTGCAAAGAGCCTGGGATGACAGTGTGCCTGGTGTGTTCAAGGAATGGCAGGGAGGCCAGTGTGACTGGGGGGAGCCAAGGGGAGGAGATGCTGCCCAAGAGGGGTCGGGGCCCAGATAGTGCTGAGCTACTCTTGGTAATCTGGAGCCATGGGAGAGGTTCCATCTGAGAAGTAACAAGATAATGCAACAGTAACAAGATAGTGGGAAGATGAATTTAAAATGTTGCTATACTTGCTGGACAATTTCTCCAACACCCTATCAGTTCCTGCACGTGACCCTACAGGCTGATGACCAATTATCTTTCATTTGTCAGCAAGTAGACAGTACAAGGGCCCCTGAGGTCTTTTCACTGAGGTTCAGGGAAAAGAGGTCTGGGTTGGGTGATGTTTACTGGAAGAAGTTCCATGAAAAGTGTTGACTCTGTAGCAAGAGTCCCACTTTCTGTGGTTAGCCTGGGTGTTAGCAGTCTGTCCCTCCAAGTGCCCCTAAAGGGAACTATAGCCTGCCTGTTCCAGATCTGTTTTTATAAATAAAGTTTTATTGGTACAAGGCCATGCCCATTCCCATTCATTTGGATATCATCCAGGGCTGTTTTCAGCAAAGCAGAGTTGGTAAATTTGTTAGAGACCTTATGATCCCTAAGTCTAAAATATTTATTACCTGGGCCATTACAGGAAAAGTTTGCCCAGCCCTGTCCTAGAGAAACCAAGCCTCCCAAAGCCCAAGGCCCACCCAGTGAGGTGGTTCTGGGTCTTTGGAGAGTCACCACCTGGTTCTGGCTGAGACCTGTCACCACCATTCTAACGGGCTTCTTTCACTGGTCTGGGTGGATTTCCTGAGATGAGTGGTGAATGCCCAGGGCCCTCTGCTCTCCCTCCCTTTTCTCTTCCTCTGGGAACTGGGGTGAGTGAGCCCTGCCTCACCTACCACCCTTTGCCCACACCCAGAGTGAGCCCCCATACAGTAGAGAATGTCTTCATGGGTTCACGAGCAGACCTGGGCCCAGATCCCAGCTCTGCAACCACTTACTTATCACCTTGTATGATGTCTCTGGGCCTTGGGCTCCTCAACTACAAACCAGGGCTAACAATCACTGGTCCAAAGACTGCTGAGAGAGTTGCATGGGATGGTGGGCATGGAGGCTGAGCACAGCGCCTAGCCCTACTGCGTCAGTGCACACTGGCCATCACCACCGAGATGGGCCCTTACTCCATTTACAGTGCCTCTTGGATGCAGTTGTGGACTTCATCCCTGACTGGCTCTAGCAATTACAGGGCTCTACAGCCTATCCTCATCCCCACATCATTGTCATCATCACAGAGCACAGCTGTCATCAGATAAGCCCTGTGTTCCTGGGCACCAATGAACATCTCATGTTTTCCTGGCAATACTTCTCCCCTTTTTGGATAAAATCACCCCTCCCCCTCTCAGTCCCATGTGGCTTGGGTGGGCTGACAGGAATGATGGGGATGAAAGGAAATGACCTAGCCCAGTCTGGCTAAAGAGTGTCCTCTTCAGCAGGCAGAGAGACTCAGGAACCTCCCAAGAGTTACGCCTTTTCCCAGCAGAGACTTTGCATCGGGTTGGCCAAAAATATCCATTCCCCTGTGGGCACAGGCTGGAAGCAGCTCCTCCCCCTGGCTGTCGCTCTGTGTGGCCATGACTCCTCAGACCTCTTCCCCCCACCTTGGGTGCTCGCTTTCATATACATAACACACTTCCAGTCTTGCAGAGTCAGAGAGGTTTCTGGGGCCAGAAGTGTCCCTAGGGGACCCAACACTGCTCCCAGATTCAAACTGCATTACACTCCAAGCCGTAGACAAAAGCTGTCTTTGTGTCTCCTTGAAAGGTGGGGGAACCCTGTTTGGATGTGCTAATGACAAGGTGGGTGCAGGATGCGACACGTCCCCAAGGTCAAGCAGAAGAACAGCATGTTCCAACATCGCCACTCCCTGTGGCAGCCGTGCCCCTCTGGGTTATTAAGGAATGAAAGGAAGCAGATGGAGGAAGGGGACAAGGAAATATCTGCTGGGAAGATGGAGAGCACCTCCTTTCCTACATCTCATCATTGTATCTAGAATAGAAGCTAAAGGGAAGAAATTGTTCAGTAACAACAAAAGGATGGCCGAGAAAGTCTCCGGTAAGCTGTCTGCAGCGCCAACTTGGACAAAGACAGGTTAGTCTATGCCTTGTTGGAGATGTGTGGAAATAGCACAATGGCCAGGTTTTTCTGCCCAGTGTACCATCACCTCTGTTTTGACAAAAGCAGAGAACCACTTTCCCACCTTGGCCTCCTCTGCTCCCCATCAACCTATAAGTCCCTGAGGTTTAGGGGGAGCATAGCCCACTCCTCTGCCCCAGGGATGGGCAAGTAAGCCAGGCCTGGTCAATGAGGGCACTGCATGTCCTTGTCCACAGTAATGAGTTCAGAGGGAAGCAGAGGGCCCATCACTCTACCAATCAGAGCCAACAAAAGTCATCCATAGGGCTTTGGCAGGAATGATTGGGCAAAAGTTTTTCTCTTTCTCTTAGATATGCACGCTAGTTGGATGTAGTCTGGAGCCACAGAGGGGCCACCATTTGAGGAGGGTCTGCCTGAAAATGAAACAAACCTAGATAGCCCAGCAGAGCCAAGAGACAGAGGCAAGTCCTAATGACTTTGTCTGAGCTCCTGGATCCACCCATGTCTAGAGCTAACTGTACCCCTGACCTTTACTGTTCATAAGCTAATAAATTCTCTTTTTCCATTGCTTAAGAGTTCTACCTGATGCAAGTATCTGCCAAACACCAGGATATTAGGAAGGGATGTTTTCTCTATCTAACCTGTGGGAAATCTCTTTTTAAGGACTTAGATACCCTTGTCTTTTTTTTCCACTGGAAATTCAATATGTGAAATTTTTTTCTTCTCCTTTGGCATTCTCTAATAAAAAGAAAAATGGACTAGGGAGGAACATTCCTTGACATGGCACAAATGAAGTTCTGTGTAATCTAAATAAGTCATTCAGTTTGATAAGAAACTCATCAAAATTCCAAAAGAGTCTTGGGGAAAAGGCAAAAATGATGTGCAAATGTGAGAGGGAGGGAATATACGAGCCCAAGCATCCCCTTGGTGCCTGGTGCCCGGATCACTCAGCAGCACCATATGTCAGAGGGTTCCCGGGGCACACAGGGTGACAGCTTCCCACATGAGATGCTAAGGAGGAACATCTCCAACTTGGGGAGCAGGTTTCCTTAGTCATCTTGCTTCTTGTGTTTCTCTGGCCACTTTTCATGGGATGTGGGTCATAGGAGATGATGGGGAGGGCTGGAAAATGGACTGGGAGAGAATTATGAACATTTTTCTATGTAAAAAAAAAGATTGTTAGCTTTATGCAAGTTCTATTGAATATGTATCCCTTTGAGCCAGGCCCACCCTACTGCCTGTCCTATTTCTGTGATGCCAGGTAACAGCATGAGGCCCATCGAGTTTGCTAAAATTCTATAAGCCAGAGTGGTCTCTGCCCTTCTCCCTGTGACCCGGAGGGCAAGGCAGCCTCACTGACTGTGCAGGGAAGGGTCCTAGTACTTCCACCAGCTAACATACAAGGTGATGAATACCAACCTCATTTGGCCAGTCCAGATCTTTCCTATCCTTTCTCCACCCACCCCACTCCCCCACCAGTAATCATTTCTGGAGTGAATTGTTCAGTGGTTGACCTTCAGTGAGCTCCAAAATCACCCTTCTAAGACTGTGTATCAGTTCTTCCCACAGAGAAGGGCAATCCTTGGGAGCTCACCACCCCCCCACATGTAAGGAAGCAATCATACTAAAACCTCTCTTCTCCAGGGCCACAGATAACTTATTCACATGGTAGCCACAGTAATAACCCATGCAACCACAAACTTTTTTTTTGAGAATCTATTTTGTGGCAGCACTTAATCAGGCAGAGAGACTAAAACTGTAAACCAAGCTTATCTCTGCCCTCAAGGAGTTCATAGAAAAACTAAGCAGATAGAAAGAATATGCCACCCATATAAAATCATCAACTGTCACCAAACAGAATTCCAAATGAAGGTGAGCTCCCAGACTGTCCACCTGTCTCTTTCCTACTACCTCTGTGTGTCCCTGGCACTGACTTTTCTGAACCAAACATCCTCAGCAGCACCCACAGCCTCTTTCTCCTGCACCCATTTCTCTTTCGGGAACAGCATTAGTCACAGACCCCGACTTGGAATCTAGGTGCCACAGAGCTCACTCCCGGGCTGTCTCCTTATACCCGGTCTCCTTCTCCACCACTCTGATCTGAAATCTGCTGCCAAAGGATCACTGCTGGCCAGATACCATGCCCGGAGCCATAACCCTCCCTGTTTTCACCTGTGGCTTTCCTAGCTTCCTCTCTTGCTCTGCTATCATCCTAGGAACAGAAGCACAGAGCCCATTCAAGGAATGATTTCCTCTGGAGGAACAAACAGGGCTGTCCCGTGAGTGATCCTCCAAGTTCAGGTTTGCTGATGGCAAGCTAGAAGGAGGGGAGTGTCCACCGCTCTCAGAGGCGGAGCTGCAGCACACACCAGCTTTCTCGAGGTTTCAGGAACAAGAAGCTGGCAGTCATGTGCCATTCCTACACATCTGACATCTAGTCGTTGATTGCCTGTGCCAGAGCCTTATATTCCGCCCCCTCCCAGCACAGGGCCATTTATACAAAGGCTGTAAGGATATAAAAAGGTAGAGACACAGGACCAGGTTCTTGCCCCACAGTACAGCCCTGCATTATGAAAACCCACTCTGGGGGACGCTGAGAGAATGGGGAGTGGGGTGTCACTTGCTTCGTCTCCATTGCTCTTGACCTGCAAGTATCCTGAACTAAGCCTGCTCCTGACCATGTCATGTGGTATTTGCCCCCACTCAGTTGGCCCCAATGTCTCTTAGAGAGTCTATCACTTTTCCAGGGCCACTGTGACAAAGGGCATGCCTCCAAACAACAGAAATATATAGTCTCACATGGTTCTGAAGGTTGGAAGTTCAAAATCAAGGTGTCAGTAGGTCCATGCTATGACAGCTCTAGGGGAGAATCCTTCCCAGCCTCACCTACTTTCTGATGTTTCTTGTGTTCCTTGGCATTCCTTGGCCTATAAATGCATCCCTCCAGTTCCATGGCCACTTTCTGGATCCATAGAGTTGAGGGTCCATTTCTGGGCTCTCTATTCTGTTCCATTGGTCTATGTGTCTGTTTTTGTGCCAGTACCATGCTGTCTTGATGATTATAGGCTTAAGATACTCCTTTTGATGAATGGGGTTCCTCCCTGCCACTTAACATGGAAGGTAGGTTATTAAAATGATGTGAAGAATGGCTGAATTGGCTGGTGAGTTATTACACACTGTTCGAATACACATAACTCCTTTGAGTTTGCTGGGACATCACAGTCTTACTCCCATGGTGTAGAAAGTATCATGACATTAATGAAACTTCAAAGATGTTGTAATCCACTCTGGTCTCTACTTTTCTGTGTTTAACACTAGAGTCCAAAGGAATAAGTCACAGCATTTTGTCACAGACAAGTAGATTTTCTCTCCATTCCAGCTTCTCCTCCACTTCCTAAATCAGAGGGACCCTTTCTGCCACTGCCCTGTCACCTGTCTTCATTCAGCTGGGATAGGACAGGTGAAACTCCAACAGCTGTGAGTCTAAGAAACAAGGAGTGGAAGAAACATAAGCCATTCCAGCTGGGTGGAGAGTCTGACACCAGGATAGATTTGAAATGGTTCAACCCTAAATTGAAATTAAATCTTATCCTGTTCAATTACTCACCCATTAGAAAAACACATCAAATTTTTTACTAACTAGTGTTGAACTCTAGTTTGAAATCCATGATTTTCCTCAATTATTCCTCTTCCTTCTGTTCCTTCCTCCAGCCCATGTATTCTAGGTATCATGTCTGGAAGGAATGCAGCAAAAAACACTGAATTTCCCAACAAATTTCCATCTTATAAAAATACTCCCACATTGGAGTATTATGTGCCAGTAGTCCAGATCTGTGATCATCAGCACTCACTTATGTTCTGCTATTCAAAGAGAGGAAGGCACCCAATGGCTAAGCATCTTCAACTTATTAAGTTGTACTGCTCAGTCCCCATACCTACATTTCTGGGAGCTTGGCTATGGCCTCCCCACTCTAACCCAAGAAGCATGTCCATTGACCCTTCTGTAGAGCCTACATTAAGAATTTCCCAAATAAAGAAAATTCTTAGGTAAAATTTTTTCCTGCTAAATTCAATTCAAATACCATCTACTAAACACATGTGTTGAGCATTATGGGGGACAGACAATGGGGAAATCTTAGTTCTGGCCCTCCAGGGACCAATAAATTGAGAGGGAGAGATGGAAATATACAAGTGATATAGAGCAGATGGAAATATACAAGTGATATAGAGCAGATATAAATGCTATTCAAGGGGTGGGTAGTGGATGCCATGTGGGCTGCCCACATCTTCCCTGTGTGCCCCAGCTGCCAGAAGTGGTAGTTGCAATCAGCTCCCAGCTGATTTGGAAGGGCTTTTTAGACATTTATTCAACCAAGACTTATTGAATACCTGTTTTGACCTGGCACTGTTTTAGGTACTAGGGATACAGCAGCTAACAAGACAGATCTGGTCTCTACTTCCAGGTATAAGTCAACAAACAAGGAATTTTTAGCCAGTGATAAGTGCTAAGAAGAATATAAAATAATGGCAGCTAAGACTATAAATGGAGTGACAGAGAAGGGCTCCTTTGTGTAGGGTGGTCTTCCCCCAAAATGTCAAAAGCGTAGGCCAGGTGCAGATTTGGGGGAAGAGGGTCCAGGTGGAGAAAGTGGCAAGTGCAAAGGTCCTCAGATGGCACTGAGACAAGTGTGTTTAAGGAAGAGAATGGGGCGCCTGGGTGGCTCAG
Organism: Ailurus styani; assembly: GCA_002007465.1. Classification (NCBI taxonomy): domain Eukaryota; kingdom Metazoa; phylum Chordata; class Mammalia; order Carnivora; family Ailuridae; genus Ailurus; species Ailurus styani. Next base: position 1,154,878 of record LNAC01000228.1, on the reverse strand, counting down.
TGGGTTAAAGCCTCTGCTTTCGGCTCAGGTCATGATCTCAGGGTCCTGGGATCGAGGCCCGCATCGGGCTCCCTTCTCAGCGGGGAGCCTGCTTCCTCCTCTCTCTGTCTGCCTGCCTCTCTGCCTCCTTGTGATCTCTCTCCCTCTGTGAAATAAAGAAATAAAATCTTTAAAAAAAAAAAAAAGGAAGAGAATGAAGAACCATATGATGAACTTAGAGTCAACACGGGAGAAAGACCAGGAGGAGGAGGGTCAGATCACGTAAGTCCTTGAAGGTTAGGTGTCTGGATTTTGTTCTAGGACAGGTAGAAAGGCACTGGCAGATTTAGAGCGAGGAGGGATATTTTCCGCAGATTGGAAAGATGGTTCTGGTTGTTAGGCACAGAAGCATGGAGGCAGGAAGCCTGCAAGGAAGTTATATCAGAGTTCACGGTAGAGGGGACAGAGACTTGGACTGAGGAGGTGGCAGAGGAGACAGAAAGAACTGGATGGATTAAAGACACAGATTAAAGACAGACAGTGGGAACTGCTAACATCCTGCTAATTGTGGGTAAGAAAAAGCAAGGAGGCCAAGGAGGACTCCAAGATCTGAGGCTTCAACAACTGGATGGTGGTGGTGCCATTTTCCAGAAGGAGGAGGGATGAGTATACAATTTACAGGTAGACATTAGATGAAAAGGTTTCCAGCCCCAGGTAGTATGGAAGCCATCGAGATAGGAGAATCGGCGCACATCCAAGAATCTCCTACTAGTCTAACGCAGTAGGAGTGTAGGGTGCACTGGTGTTGGAAGGAGCTGTTGAAGAAGGCATTCAGCAAGGACAAGGAAGACACGGAGAAAATCAGGTTTGAAAGAGGAAGATAACTGAGTCTGCTCTGGGCATTTTAAGTGAGAGGTGATTGAGTGGCCTGTTGGTAGAAAGTGCTGTTGGCAATTAAAAGCACTGACCTGGAGTTCCAGAGAAAAGTGATGGCTCCAAAGACTCCTGATGGTTGAAGCTATGGGCTGGGTGAGATCACACAAGACAGGACTGAGAATGGAGTCCTGGAGACCAGTATTGAAAGGCTGGGAGGAAGAAGATGCAAGAGAGAGGCTTCAGGGTCAAGGACCATCAAGAGAGCTCAGGATAGTCATAGAAGCCAGAAAAGGAGAGAAAGATTTTGGCAAAGTAACAGCTTCCTTAAAGCCACCCACCCTCCTTCTTGGCATTTTAAAGTCTAAAACAGGTGTGGCCTCAGGGTTTTACTCACTCTTATGAGAAGAGCCTCCTGCACCTCCAGCCAGAGTCTAGGTCAGAGAGTATTCCCAGGGACCAATGCCTCCCTCCCCAAACCTCATTGCTTCTCTTTATCTTCTCTCCTCACCTCATTTCTCATAACAGCAAGGCTATGGCTTGGCATCATCACCACTAGGAGCCAGGGTTAATAGGAAGACACTTAAAGGCAGTGGTTCTCAACTCTGCATGCAAATAAATCATAGGAGAACTTGTTAATTTGCAACCCCAACCCCAGAGATTCTGACTTGGAAGGTGAGAGATAGGGCCCATGAGTCTGTCTGTCTTCCTTCCTGTCTGTCTTCCTTCCTTCCTTCCTTCCTTCCTTCCTTCCTTCCTTCCTTCCTTCCTCCCTCCCTCCCTCCCTTCCTTCCTCCCTTCTTTCCTTCTTTCCCTCTTTCCTTCCTTCCTTTCTCTCACCCTCCCTTCCTCCCTAAGATTTTTATTTATTTGAGATAGTGACAAAGATAGCAAGAGACAACACATGAGCAGGGAGAAGCAGGTGAGTCTGTGTTCTAACAGGACCTCTAACAGAACCACACTAACCTGTTTCTAACAGGTCTTCTAACAGGACCACACTAACAGGACCAGTTGTTAAGTCTGCCTTAAGGCATCCTGGATAGCCAGGCTGGCTTCTTGCAGACAGGGTTCTGGAGTTGTAGTAAAATAATAAATGTATTTTTTGAGCTCTTACTATGTGCTACTCACTGCTAAGTGCTACTTATGCATTATTTTATTTAATTCTAAAACAACGCTCTGAGGGAGGTGGGATTATTAGTCTCCTTTATTCTCACAGGGATGGAGTAACTTGCCTAAGGTCACACTGCTTGGGCAGCCCTGAGGTTCCTCCCTCTGAGCCTGTGACCTTGGCCAGTGCTACCATCAGCTGCCCAAGTGGATGGGACTTGCTAAGAACTCGGCACACTGAGGACTTGGCCAGCCCTGCTGGGTGGCCCTGAGACCTCCTGTTACAGAGAAGGGCCATCTGTCCACTGAGATGATGGTTCTCACCCATTCCCCACAGCTGACACCCATTCCAGGTGGAATTCACAATATACGTCTGTAGACATAGCAAAATTTCTACTTGGCACATGGGTAAAATGTAAAAGAAACTTGACGCCACTATAAATCACAACTTACAGGCAGCCCAATAATTCCCAACTATCACAGTTAAGAAAACAACACCACGGCAATAATCCATCACTATGAACTATGGCCAAGATGAGATAATCTGCAGGTTATGTGTGATTCTTAACACACTAACTACGATGCAAGGGAGTGAGAATAATGCATTACGCGTGCAATCTTCTGCCGATTCTAATTTTAGGAGCTGGAAGGTAAATCATTTGAAAACCGTCTCTCTCCCCATCGGGTTGACATCTGTGGTTTTGACTGCCTGGTACCCACCCTACCTCCAATTCAGTCTGAAAAATAAGTCCCCCACCCCAACTTTCTAGTGTGATTTGGGTAGAGCCGGTTCCAGTCCTGATGTCAGCAGTGGGCATGTGGCCCAGATGTAGCCAATAAGAGCACAATATGCCCCAGACTGTTGGTCCCAGATTGGTCACCGGACCCAGTCAGAGCCAGTGCAGGGACTTTTGTCTGAACTGCTGAGAAACAAGGATCTCTCCTGCCTCTTGGCCTGGAGCTGCTGAGGTCCACACTGAGGGTGACCACATAATTAATCATTCAAATCGGGACGCTTTGAAAGTAAAAGGAAATGCTGTTAGTACTTATACCGGACAACAGGCAAGCACTGGGACTGTGTCAGGCATGCTGGAGGGACTGGTCATCCTGCCCACAAGAAAGAGCTGACAGCAAGAAAAGCAGAACTCAGAGAGAAACTGAGTCCTGCTGGTAGTTTCATTTTGTAAGTAATTTTTTTTTAAATTGACTTTATTTTTAGAGCAGTTGTAAGGTTCGTGGCAAAGTTGTGTGGAAAGTACACAGTGTCTCCTTATACCCTTGCCCTGCCCTCAACCTTCCTCACTGTCACTGTTCCCACTTGAGGGTCCATTTGTGGCTGTTGATGAACCTACACCAACACATCACTATCACCCACAGTCCGGAGTTTACATTAGGGGTCACTCTTGGATTGTACATTCCATGGGTTTGGACAAAAGCACAATGGCATGTATCCACCATTACAGTATCATACAGAATAATTTTGACGCCCCAACAAACCCCTGGGCTCTGCCTCTTCATTCCTCCATCCCCAGCCCCTGGCCACCATGCATCGTTCTACTGTCTCCACAGTTTTGCCTTTTCCAAAATGCCACACAGTTGGAATCATACACCGTGTAGCCTTTTCAGGTTGGCTTCTTTCACTCAGTTACATGTATTTAAGTTTCCTCCATGTTTTTTCATGGCTTAGTAGATCATTTCTTTTTAGGACTGACTAATACTCCATTGTCTGGATGTATCACAGTGTATTTCTCATTCATCTACTGAAGGACATTTTGGTCACTTCCAGGTTTGGGCAACAATGAGTAAAGCTGTCATAAACATACATGGGCTGGTTTTGTGTGGACCTAAGTTTTCAACTCGCTTGGGTAACTACGAAGGATTTAATAAGGTTTTTCTTTTGGAACAATTTTAGACTTATAGAAAAGTTGCTGAGATAGTCCAGAAAGTTCCCATAAACCCCACACACAGTTTCCCCCATGGTTAACATCTTACATTGCCATGGTGTATTTATCCTAGCTAAGAAACCAACTGGTATAGTACTATTAACTAAAGTCCAGACTCTATTGAGATTTCACTAGCTTTTCCACTAATGACATTCTCAGTTCCAAGATCCAGTCCAGGTGTCTACATTCCATTTAGTTGTAATGTCTCCTTGCACTCCAGAAGTCTGTGATAGCTTCTCCATCTTTCCTTATTTTCCATGGCACTGAGAGTTTGGCAGAGTATTGGTCAGGTATTTTGCAGAGTATCCCTAAATGGGTTTGTCTGATGTTTTCCTCATGATTGGACTAAAGTTATGGGCTTGGGGGAGAAATGCTTCGGAAGTGAAGTACCAGGCGCCTGGGTGGCTCAGTGGGTTAAAGCCTCTGCCTTCAGCTCAGGTCATGATCTCAGGGTCCTGGGATCGAGGCCCGCATCAGGCTCCCTGCTCAGCGGGGAGCCTGTTTCCTCCTCTCTCTGCCTGCCTCTCTGCCTACTTGTAATCTCTCTCTGTCAAATAAATAAATAAAATCTAAAAAAAAAAGTGAAGTACCCTANTCTCTCTCTGTCAAATAAATAAATAAAATCTAAAAAAAAAAAGTGAAGTACCCTCCTGGTCACCTAAAACAGGAGGTACATATTATCAACATGGCTGTCACTGTTAACCTTGGTCACCTGGCCAACATCATGTTTGCCAGGCTTCTCTACTTAATGTTACCTTGTTTTCTCCCCTCTTCCCATACTCTGTTCTTTGGAATCAAGTCATTAAGTACAGCCCATGCTCAAGAAAGAAGAGGTAATAAAGCTGCACATCCTGGCTAATGGTAGCTTTGAGGCCCTGGATCTACCTACACCTGAAGTCATACACCCCCAGCCTGCTCAATTACATGAGTCAATACATTCTTGTATTGCTGGAACCAATCAGAGTTGATTTTCTGTCACTTGCCAATAAATGACTACTAACAGATGCCCCATATCCCTTCTTGCCTCCTTCCAGTCCACACAGAAGCCAGCATGATTTTTCTTTAAGTGAACATATGATAAGTTCCCAGAACTACTACTAGGTCACAGCCTATTTGTACAACCTGCATGATGAACATCCCTTGAGCTCCTGAACTGATGTAGCCCCGAGGCTTCCACCCCATCTGCCTCTCTGGGATAATATATTCTGTTGACCCAACCCTTTCAGGAAAGCAGTCTATTTAGACTTGCTGTTTTACCACATTTAACACCCAGAAGTATTTATAGACATGATCTCTATCAAGGTAGGGGGAAGAGGGTACTTTGTCAATCTCAGTGACCCAGATAGGAGGTTAATGATCTCGCTGGGGCTGTTAAGTTCAATCTTGGGAGTCTGTGTGTTTTACAGTAATGAGGGGAGCCCTGAAATACTGGAACATCCAGTTCTTTGACTCCTTCTTTCATTTACTCAGTGACTCTTCATTGAGTTTGTTATGTGTCAGGTACTGTTCCAGGCTTGGGAAATACAATGGTGAACAAGACAACATCCTTACCATCATGGAACTAATTTCTAGTGGGTAAACAGATGATGAAGAGGTAATCGAGGAAATAAACCAGGTAGTTTCAGATAATGAGTACCATGAGGGAAATAATAGACCTGGTACTAAAACTAACTGATGGGAGAGGGGAGTGGAGATTTTACATGGGGTTTTAAGGAAAGAAGTCTCTAAAAAACAAAAGGAAAAAAGGAACCAATCATGAAAAACGCTAGGGAAAGACCTTTCCTGGCAGAGGGAACAGTAATGCAAAAAGCCAGAAGGCAAGAAAGAACTTGGTGTGTTCCAGAAACAAGAGAGAAGACAGTATGACTACAGTGTGGGGAGTGAGCCAGAGAGCAACGAAAGATTACACTGAAGATGCAAGGGCCATCATGGAGGACCTCTGTAGCCATGGAAACGAGGACTTTAAGAAAGGGAGCAACATGCTCTGATTTATTTATGTTTTTTAAAGACTGCTTTGGCTGCTGAGTGGAAAATGGATTGCAAGGTGGCAGAATGGAAACAAGGAGGACCAGTTAGCTGTTACTGATCCGTGCAAGGGGTGGTGACTAACATCCAAGATGGTGGCTCTAGACTCCAAGAGAAAGGAACAGATTTTGGGTTCTTTTTGGATGATAGGACGGCTTGGTGAATTAGAAGTGAGAGAGGATTAAAGCTGACTCCTAGGTTTTCGGGCTTGATGATGGCCCCATCACCTGAACTGACCAGGCTGGGAAGTGTAGGGTTCCATCCAGACATGTCACATTCATGACATCTGGTAGTGAATAATGAAGCAGGGTATCTGCTGAGAGGGAAAGGTGGGGGGAAGGAGGGAGGCTTGAGAAAAGGTGGAGACATCTGAAATGGTAGTCTCAGAGAGTTCTGAGCAAATTCGAGGAGTATGTGATGAGATTTCTGGAGAGCACTATGTGCTGATCTGAAATTTGTGATCATGAAGCTAAAGGGAAGCAAGGCAGCCCAGATGTGTGATTTTCTCTTGTGGTATTCAATTGCCTGGGTACAGACTGATGGTTTGGTCCAACCAACAATGAGTTTCTTCCTAGATGAATAGATTAAGGGAAAGTAGAGGGTATTTGAAATAGTGTAATGGTAGTAGTAGAACATGGAACTTACACTGGATGAAACATTCAAGAGGCTGGATAAAAATTTAATTATGTCAGTAGACTAGAGCTGCCGCTTTGTCCAATATGGTAGCCACTAGCCACATGTGACTATTAAGCACTTGATAGGTGGCTGAACTGAGATGTGCTGTAAGTATAAAGTACAGTTTTCAAAGGCTATTTGAGCAACAGAGGATGTAAATTTTCTCATTAATAACTTTATATTGGGTACAATGATAACATGATAATATTTTGGATCTCTTGGGTTAAATTAAAAATATTAAAATTAATCTTAACTGTTTCTTTTATACTTAATGTGGCTGCTAGAAAAACATAAATAGCATATGTGGCTGGCATTGTATTTCTGTTGAACAGGGCTGAACTAAAGGTCTCACTGATGGGAAAATGTGTGGAGTGGTGGTATTAGAACAAAAGAAGAAATACTAGTCATAAACTGAGAGACTTGAAATTCAGATTTGAGGCTGAATGGTTACCATCAATGGTGAGGCTACAGGAAAGCATGAGAGATGGAGAAACAGATCATGGGTGTGTAGGAAGCCCAAGGAATGGAGAAGTCAAGGTTGGATGAGTTAGCTGTGTAAATGTTGAAATCACCAAGAATGATGAGAAGAATGGGATGGTAATGAAGAGAGTGACTAATTGGGCACTGGAGTCTTTAATGAGTGAGGGGGTGGTAAATGAGCACTTTGAGGAGGAGCAACTGGTACCATAATCTGAGGGTTCCACTTGAAAGACTCGAGGATTTTTTTTTTTTTGAAAAGGAAAATGCTTTGGAAGTGGCAAAAGAGAGCACTGAGGTACATGAGGTGACCAAGACAAGCAACCTACACTCAGGAAGCCTGCCCAGGGAGGCTGGAGGACCTCAGGGTGTAAGCTGAGACAAGAAATGAAAGACAATGTCAGAGAAGAGGCTGAGAATATAGGGATGTCTGCTGGGGACAAACTAGGAATTCCAGAGGGGAATTCCAGAGCAAATGTCTGGGAGGGAAGAGGGGGATAAGGGAAACTGGTCTAATGAGGATGTAGAAAACACAATGCAGGTTCTGGGTGACGACAGATGCCCTACAAGATCTGGACTTCTGGGCCTGAGTGATCTCCCAGAACCAAGTGGATGATCAGCCAAAGCCACCGTCCTAAATACTTAGCTTAACGGTTTAGAAGCAGGGTGACAAACTTCAGGCATCTGACATCTTCACTGGTTCTGAGAAATGTTTTAAAGTAACAGTAATTAGTAGTGATTAAAAAAAGAATAATTAGAATAATGAGAGGTACCAGGAATAATTAGAACTTGCAATGAAGTTGCTGTTGTGAAGATGAGTTAGAAAGGGCTTTTGATTAAACTAGATCAATGAGGAAAGATATTGGAAACAATGAGTGAGAATGTCAGCCACTGTGTCAGTGGAGATGCAGCTGAAAAATGCTGCTGATGGAGAATTTAAGAATGCTTACCCAGGAAAATCTGCTCACATGGAGATTTATTTCTTTTTTAGTGTTTTAATGATACATGCAGATTAGTTTACATACTGAAAGGAATCAGGAAAAATCTATACCAATTAGGTAACTGAGGCCACTCATAGGAATTGAGTTTAAAAGGGATGGTTACTATCTTCATTACATATTTGTGTGATGTTCACATGTTTGTAATGAGCATGTATTACTTTAGTAAAGAGAAATATACACAGACATTACATCTTGGAGCAGAAAGTGTACCAATATATGTAAAATTTGAAATTCTATAGAAATCCATTCAAAAGGATTTGAGGTCTCTAATATGAAAGGATTGGCAAACTTTACAGATGGTAAGTATTTTAGGCTTTGTGGGCCACATGATCTCTGTCACAACTACTCAGCTCTGCCATTCTAACACTGAACCAGCCGCAGACAACACATAAATTAATAAGCACGGCTGTATTCCAATAAAAGTTTACTTACAAAAAGAGGCAGCAGAACCTGATGATTCACAGACTTGTACCCCTGAGGCAAAAAAAAAAAAAAAAAAAAAAGAGGCAGCAGTCCTGGATTTGGCCCACACACCATAGTTTGCCAACTCTTGAAATAATAAACATATAATAATAAATAATAATAAATAGAAATAAGAATATAAGACTCTTAAGAATAATATACAAATACAAGAAATAATAATAAATAAAATAGAATAGTAGTCACCTGAAGAGAAGCAGAAAGACATAAGCATTCCTCCATGTTTGCTGGGTAAGAATAATTTTTTAAAAGATTTATTTATTTATTTTGAGAGAGAGAGAGAGAGAGAGTGAGCCGGGGAAGGGCAGAGGGAGAGGGGGAGAGAGAATCCCAAGCAAACTCCACACTGTGCATGGAGCCAGACCCAGAGCTCAATCTCGACATCCTGAGGTCTTGACCAGAACCAAAACCGAGATTCAGACACTTAACTGATTGAGCCACCCAGGCACCCCTGGGTAAGAACAATTTGATATAATTCTCACAGATATGGTGTAATTTGCACTATATGTTAAAATTTTTATTTATTTTTATTTTTTTAAAATATTTTCTTTATTTATTTGACACAGAGAGAGATCACAAGTAGGCAGAGAGGCAGGCAGAGAGAGAGGAGGAAGCAGGCCCCCTGCTGAGCGGAGAGCCCGATGCGGGCCTCGATCCCAGGACCCTGAGATCATGACCTGAGCTGAAGGCAGAGGCTTTAACCCACTGAGCCACCCAGGTGCCCAAAATGTTAAAATTTTTAAAGAGAAAAAAAAGACAATGAAAACCAAGTCAGAGGCATTGAGACAATTATTTCACACTAACTGGACTGACAGATGTTACTGACTAATGTCAGAGAAGTTACCTTGGAGCTCCTCAGAAGTCAAAGCAAAGAGGGAAGAAATACAAGAGCTTTAAAACATCCAATCAGTAGACAAAAGGAAACATCTCAGATTAGGAGGAGAAATGGGCTTTTTCCATTTTTTTGAGCTTCAAGAGAATCTTGTTTTCCTTTAGGTCTTTAGTTAAGAGCAAGAGACCAACTCATCCAAGTTTTCCTGGATTAAAAGTACTGCATTTCAAGAATTCTCTCGGTCTTGGGAAAATGAGGACAGTTGGTCACCCTAATTTAATTGACATTGAGAGATGAGTTGTCAATAATAGTAATTATGCAAATTTCAGAGTTCTTTTTACACATGCCCATTTCTGGTATCAACCAAAAATAATGGCCAACATATCATTGGTCCAACACTCAAGTCATTGGTCCAACACTGAAGTATTTATTGAGTGCCTACCATGTAACAGGCACTGCAGACACAGAGCTAAATAAAATACTTACCTCCCCTGCCCAGAAGCAGATAGTGAGTACCAAGAAATGGAACAGATGCCTGTACAGATGCCTGAGTTGAGACTTTGAGGAGGAAGAGAAGACAAAATACTAGACTCTGGGGGGAGGAATAAGTAGAATTTAATGGTGGGCATCTAACATGGATGGCAGAAAGGGCAACATGATTGTTCTCAGGGTCATGATAGAAGAGGAGAAAGAAAAAGGAATCTCTAGGAGGACACATAAGGTTTTCTCAGCTGAAATCTCAAAGGCATTTCTCATGCAGAACTTTGGGCTGGGATCTCTGAGATACAGAGGCCACCTCCCTCCTCAGAACTGTTCTCAGTTAAAGCTGATGTTGGAGCATCCAAATTAAACCCAGTGAGGGCAATTCTGCTGAAAGTCACAAACAGAAGACTGTAGGCTGGCCCTGGGCCACAAACACCCACACATGTGTCACCTCTCTAAAGATCCTTACATTTTCAAAATAAATTTTAAGTTACTTAAATTTTAAAATATTTTGGGATATTTTACAAAATCATTTGAATTTAGTTAAAAATCAGAAGACCAGATGATCTGTCCCCAATGGTGCAAACTGGACCCCCCACCTGAGACAGGAGTCCATGCTCCAGTGTGGGGAGACAACACTGCCTCCTGTTACCTACCACCTTCCCCTCACCCCCGACACTGAGGCCACAGGCCAGTCCCCATTTGCCTTCACGTTGGCCCCATTCTTCAGTTCATACTCAGGCTGCTCCATTGATTTATGTCAAGTTTCTGCCCTGGTAGTCATTTCTATTCAAGTTGGTGACCCCCAGGATAAGCTAATAAGCTAAGTTATAGAATTTCTTGGTGATCCATGGGATTCAAGGAGATCTCAGGATTCTTAGAGGACTCAGTGCTCTTTAGTATTTGAGCTCTAACGTCACCAAAAAGATGGTGGCCTTCCCATTTCTCACAAAAATTGTAAAACTCTTCATCAACCATGTGTCAATCTCTGCTCTCTTCACCCTTAGCTGACATTCCAGCTTCAGTTTCCCTCCCACCGACCCTTATAGTTCTCCTTGGGGAGCCCTCATCATCTTCAAGATCTGCTACAGCACTAGACCATCAGCTCCATGAGGTCATGGACTGCCCCTGTTCTGTTGACTGCCAGATCCAGAGCACCTGGTGCTAGAGGGTCTCAATAAACACGGCTGGATGAGCAAATAAAATGTCTGCCTTTCATCCGAGATTCATCATGCTTCTGGCTCTTAATCTCACCCCCTCCAAGAACCCTTGGACACCCTGTCACAGCAGGGCTCTTCCCCTAAATCCAGCATTGAGAAATCACCTTTCTTTCCCCCTGAGGAAAGCTGAAGTTCAAACATTCTAAAACCAAGGGCCGGCAGATGTGGTAGGCAGAATTCTGAGATGGCCCCAGTGTTTCTTGCTGTAATGACCAGGACTGTGAATATGATGCACAGTCATGCCTGCAATCACACTACCTTACATGGCAAAGGGGATTTTGCAGATGTAATTAAGGTTACTTATCAGCTGACTCTGAGTTCATCAAAAAGGAGGCTATCTGGTGAGCCTAATAAAATCATGGGAGCCCTTTAAAGACTGAGAGTTTTCCCAAGCTGATAGCAGAAGTGTTAAGTCAAAGAGATTTCTGAAGGATGAGAGTGATTTAACGTGCCATTGTTGGCTTTGGACATGAAGGGGACCATGTGTAAGAACTAGAGAGTGGCCAATAGCCAGTCAGAAAGGTGGGACTTCTGTGCTACAACCACCAGGAGTTGAATTCTGCCAACGCTCTGAACGACCATGAAAATGTTTTTTTCCACCAGGGCCTCAGGATGACAACGTAGTCCAACTGACTGACATCTGGTTTCAGCCTTGGGGAACCTGAAACTGAAAACCCAGCTGAACCCACCCTGAGTCCTGACCCAAAGAACTGTGAGGTAATAAATGACTGGTGTCTTAAGCTGCCAAAGTCGTGGTAATAAGTTACACAGCAGTAGAAAACTAATACCACAAGTCATCACCACCTGTTCAATAGGTAAGGTGATACAGGAAGACTGAAAGGTGGAATACCCTCCCACCTGGACACAAAGATGAGGAGACACAAGCCAAGGAATGTTTGCTCCAGAACATGCTGCCTATTTACTATGGAGCCCAGTTCCCCAAAGCGGACTGAGTATTCCCGTTAAAGCCTTCTCCACACAAGACAGCCCAAGCCCAACACACAGCCAGGCCTGGGAAGAGGGTCTTTGGGTGAAAGAACATGGAAGCAGACAGCATGACAGGAAGGGGGACACAAGCTGAGAAGGGAGCCTCTGAGGTCTGTGACAAGTCAGAGAGGAGCCTGGGTCTCACTTGGCTCCAAGAGTTCATAGTGCTCAGCACACCACAGAGGAGAGTTAAACAACCAGAACGCCCCCAGGCTGCACCCGCCTTGGGGCACAAATGAGGTCACACTAGCACTTATACTTGTAATTTGCTTGCTCAGATCCCTTCGTTAGGGTACAGGATAAGTTACTGGAACAGGGAGACTTAAATACATAGTAGGTCAGGCAAAATAGAAGTTTATTTCTCCCCCATGTAACACTCAGAGGAGGACAGTGGTCCTGGACAGGGAGGGGACTCTGCTCTACAATATCACTCAGGGTCCCAGGTTCCTTCTGTCTTGTTCTCAACTAAGTCAAAGGTCATGTACTACCACCAACATTCCAGCCCCCAGAGAGGGGAGGAGAGACGAAGTAGAGACCAAGCAATTTCCTTTTAGGGAAATGATGCATCACTTCCTCTCAATGCCAATGGCAAGAACATAGCCATGCCTAGCTGCAAGGGAGGATGCCCTGAACAGCCTACAGAGTCCTATAATTACAAGAAGGGAAGAGTACATTTTGGGGAATGATAAGGAGTCAACATGACAACACCACCCCAATTTTGCTGGGAGCCTTGGAAGACGTCGCACGTGTGCTTGATCACCAGCTGAGCCCCACAGTGCGTGTGCATTGGCTAGGTCTGCTCTGTCAGTGCTCCAGGAATCCTCAGTGAAAGCACTATGCAGACCAGAAGGCAGTCCCCTGGACCTCCCAGAATTGTGTGACTGTCTTAGTTTGGGATCCCTCAGAGCAGAGCTGGAGGCAAGGACTGGGTGCCAAGAGTTGATATGGGAGGTGATCCCAAGGAGTAGGAGAGGAGAAGTAGGCAGGGAAATAGGCGACAGAAGAAAAGTCAATAAATTATGTGTGCTGTTCACCTGATAACTGTTGTGGGTAAGTAGGACTCAGTTCTACCATGGGTGCTCTGAGGAATTGTCTCTCTGAAGGTCAGGAGGCTGAGACATTTATCCCTCCTCTAATATCCCACTAGTTGAGGTGTATCTCTGGGGTCATTATCTCCCCAGCCTGTTCAAGGGCTGAGCCAGCTCTCAGTGAGACAGAGAAGCAGAAAGAAGGTGGAACACTGTCTGCATGCATGAGAAGTGCCCACCACGGCTGCTGCTGAAATCTGACAAGGCCAAGGAGATGTGGTGTGCGGTCTGGGCTAAGCTAGGCTGAGGACATGCCATCCTGTCTTCTCTGAGCCTGGAAATGAACCTTACAATGTCCTCATCACAGTTCCCTTGCCCTGATGTCACTCACCCACGCAAATAATGCCTGGGATTCATAGGCTTCTGGTCCAGTCCCAGCTGAAGCATAGCCCTGAACAGCCCCCAAAAGTTATCTACGAACATACCTGTCTCCTGGAGATTAAGGGAGTTCACTAAGTATTGCTTGGCTCTCAATAAATATTAGCTCCTATTATTATTAGTTTGAGGGTTTATGTGCAATGCCTGGCTCCCACAAAGCAGGCTGTATGTGATATAAACACTAACATTATTTTGGGCCAAGATCACACAGTTATTAAATGGTGGAGCCAAGATTCAATCCAAGCAGACCTATTCATGAGTCTTTGCTCCTAGCCACATTGTTCTGCCACCTCCCTGGGGGTAATCCCTGGTGGCATTTATTAGACGATAATATAATTGGGACTCTAATGTGTGGGGCTACCTGGGAAAGCCCCGGGAAGCATGTTCAGGGATGAGAAGGGATGTTGCAGGAATTCACAACCAAAGCAAGCCCTCCAGAGCAGCCTCATTCTGTCCTCCCCACCCAAGCAGGGCCAGACCAAAGAGACCTTCTTAGTGGTGAACACTAGGTCATTCAACCACTCCAGCAGATGGGAAGGATGGGGAGGCGGTGATGAGGTTGGGGCCTCAAGAACACTGAATAATGGTACGGGAGTTTTGGAACCTTGGTATAAGTGATTTCAGCTTGGTTAGCTTTTTAGGACACTGCAAAGAAACTGGATGTGGAGGGGGCAGGTGCAGAGAGCAGCTGCTGGGCTGGAAGGCTGCCATGCCACCTGAGATGGGAGACAGCAGAGAAGGAAGCTCATTAACCGTCCCTGGATCATTAACTCTTGGTCCCCAGAGTCACGATCACTGAGACTGGACTTTTAGATGTGTCTATCTCTCTGCAGGGGTCTCTGGGGGCTCCAGCCTAGGCCAAGGCTCTCATCTCAGGAAGAAAGGAGTACAAGCCACCCTTCCGGACACAGGAATCCAGTAACAATTGTTTGGGCAGAATAACAAAGGCTACTGTTTACTCAAAGCATTCTCTGCTCTGGTGAGGAAACTGAGGCTCAGAGAGTTTAACCAACCTGCCCAGGGCACACCATTTGAAAGGTGGCAGAGCCAGACGTCAAACAAGCCTGTCTGTCCCTAATTCATGTTCTTTATCATTACCTTGCCCTGAGTCTTGCTGGATGGATGACAACAGTTCTCATGGCCAGTGGGAGCATCCAAGAATGTGCCACACCAGCCTGGACAGCAGGCAGAGGGGTGTGGGTGGGAGGAGAGCCGGTCAGATGTGTAGGTTGCTCAAGTACGCATCAATTATTCATTGGTCGATATTCCCTGAGAACCTCTTATTTGTCAGGCCTCAGGAATGGAGGGGTGAATGGGAGAAACTGAGTCCCAGCTCTCGTGGGGAGAGTGAGGGAGCGGGAACACCAGCACTCATCGTTTCAGATAGTAGGAAGGAAATAAAGGATGAGGCAGAGTGATAGCACGCAGGGTCACCCCTGGAAGTCCTGGGGAAAGAGAATCCAAGGGAAAGAAACGCAAAAGCCCTGCACTGAGTCCAGACTTGGTAACTCTGAGACCTAGAAAGCAGCCTAGAGTATGAGTGAGCAGGACATGGGATGAAAGAAAGTCCAAGAGACAGGCAGCCCCTGACCTGCCTCCAGGCCCCTGCTCAGTGCCTCACACTGAGATTCTAACTTTCTGTGTCAGGCTTGTTGACAAGTCTCTGACCTTCAGGTACCTGATACAGGTTCAGGCATGGAATTGGTCCTTAACTGGGGTTCACGGAATAGATCAAACCCACGAGGAGAAGGTGGTAACTATCAGCAGAGACTGGATGACAGCCCCTGTGGCCACCAGTGGTGAGGGGAGCTCCCCTCTGACTGGGGGGTCACTTGGGGCTTTGCACCTGAGGGCCCTGCATCTTGGCTGCTCTAGGGTTAGGTGAAGTTTGGTGCCCTCTGCCCGGATTAGCCTCCTCCAGGGCTCACTTGCTCACCTTTAAGAAACCCTGCCACTGGGAAACCTTCCTGATCACCTCTCCTCCATCCTCTGGAACTTCTCTCTCTCTTTCCCACCTTATTTTCCTCCAGAGCACTTATCGCTCTTAACATGCCATATATTTTATATATTGACTGTGTTTCTTGATTGTCTCCCTAGTATTAGAACATAAGCTCTGTAGAGGCAAAGATGTTTGCCTTTTGGTTAACTCCTATGCCAAGCTCAATAAATACTCACTGTATGAATGAATGTATGAATGAATGAATGAATGAATGAATGAATGAATGAATCTATGTTACCAGAGCCAGATGATTCACAAAGCAGAACAAATATCATCATGGAACACCAGCTAAGCGGTGGCAGCCCCAAAATAAAACTGCTTCCATTTCAACAAATTAATTAAACCTTTGCCAATTAGCACATCTAGAAGGAAGCTATTTCAACACATACACTTTGTGTTTTGTGCCTTAGTATTGCTTTTATTCTGAATTAATAGTGGCAGATCCAGGGAACATCATAATATTTTCAATGCAGGCCTTTAAACCCAGCCTTAAATTCTGCAGCTCTCCACCCTGCTAAAACTTACCTATAAAACAAAGCCACCTAGTGAAAAACTCAACTTCAAATGCCTATGTATATTTTAATATTTCCTCTAGAATTTAGTGTCCATGTCAGTTAAATATTAATCTTCCATTTGAGTAAGTTTTTCCTGGCTAGAGTGTAGCTCAGCAAAATGCAGATTCTTGGGCCCAGTCACCTAGAACAGGATCTGGATACAGACTCCCGCTGCTACGAAGGACTGATTTAATGTTGGCATCCCCTGGGACACGAGGTGGGGGCGACATAAGCACCTCAGTGGTTAGTAGAAAGCCCATATCCTCCAAATATTCTAAGTAGGCATTAAAAATCTTAGAGTTATGAAGAGTTCAGGATGAGAAGTTGGGGATCCACCAAGGCAGGGCAGCAAACTTTCCTCCTTGTCTCCCAGAGGCACTTCTTCCCTGCCCTGCATCCTGCCCAGCTACACCGTGTGGCTGCTTATAATGCTGCACAGGAGCAGACCAAAAACTGGAAAAGACTATTTATTGTTGCCCTAGGAGGTGTCTCCTATAGCCTACAAGTCTTGGGCAAAATCATCCCCTCGGAGATAAGCTAGGAGCAAGTAACTAGATACCTGAAAACAGTAAACTCTCTTAATTACTGTCAGTCAGATGGGTCTTTGACATCTCTTCAACTTCCCAGGAACCAAGTGAGCCCAACATACTAAAAAATGAGGTCCCGAGCCAAGTCACTGGTCATGCACTTAAGCACTTTACTTCTAAGACATTCACGTCTCTTATTCATTGTCTCTTCCCTGTGTGCCCCTTAATCCCTGAGCTTTGGTGGTTCACCTCAGGTCAGCCAGCAGAGTGTGGAGGGAAGCTCGTCACAGCATCTGTGATCTAGCTCAGAGGAAGGGGACAATCCCAGCTCAGAGTGGGAAGGCTAGTAGATGAAGGCAGACCCAGGCTCACAGAGCAGGGGGCCCAACCCAGTGCCCACAGAGACCAACCAGGCAACCTTGGACTCTGAAGTGTGCTGAGCCGAACACCACATGCCCTCTACTGGGGCCAGCACAACTCAACCTTTTCCCACACAAGATCCTCCAAGTTTGTCAAGACAATCTGAAAGTCTAGATTTTGAAATGAGATATCCTTGTTTTTCAATGTTGTCAAAGGAACTCCATTTTATAATAGTTGTGTGAGCCAGAGAACACTTATCTGTAAGCCACCAGTTTATAATTCCCTTTATGAAGGAGCTGGGGGTCTATAATACCTATAGCAGGAACGTGGGCGGGAAGCAAACTAGAAGCCCAAAGAGAGTGAGGAGGGAGCTCAGGACTCAGGCCCCAGCCTTCGGATCAGATGGGAGCACCCCCGAAGATCCTAAAGACTAGCCTGCCAGGGAATGATACTGCACTTCATCTGATAGGATCAGACTTGCTTCCTCTGCTCTCGCTTAGTTTGGACTCAAGGCCAGGCAGGTCCAGAAAAGAAACCCTTGGCCCAGTTCCAGCAAGGCTGAGGACGACAGACTGGGGGTGTGGGGAATGGGCCAGTAGGGTGTGAACCCTGAGTGTGAGTAAAAGCATGGGCCTTGCAATCTTGGGCTCCAGTCCCCTAAAGTCAGATGAAGAGAAGAAGGGGAAGCACCCAGAAGTCAAGGATAAATAGTTTTCTGTCAGATGGGGAGGCAGCACAGAGCAGAGGATAGGAGCCCAAGGCTCTGGAGTCTAATTGCCTTACGTGTAGACTTGGGCAAGTGCCTTCACCTCTCTCCTCTGTGCTCTCTCCAATCACTTCTCTCACTGACATTTTAAAAAAAGAGTTTAAGATACTGTAGATGCACTTTCGCTTTTAAGAAAAAAGAGAGGTCACAGATCTTTTTTCCCAATTTTCTCCAATGGTAACCTTGCATAAATATGATATAATACCACAACCAGGAAGTCGACATTGATACAGTCCATTTGTGTGTGTGTGTGTGTGTGTGTTTAGTTCGATGCAATTTTGACCCATGTGTAGATCTGTGTAAACACCACCACTGTTGAGACCCACAACCGCAGGAATCCCTCGTGCTGCCCTTTAAGAGTGACCGCCAGCTGCCTCCCTCCCCTCCTCTCTAATGCATGGCAACCATTAATCTCCATTTCTATAATTCTGTCATTTCAAGAATGTTATATAAATGAAATAATATGGTATGTGATCCCTTGGGATTGGCTTTTTTCCCCCACTCAGCCTAATCCCCTGGAGACCCATCCGATTTGTTGCATGTAACAATAGCCTGTCCCTTTTATTGCTGACTAGTAATTCATAGTATGGATGTTCCATAGTTTAACTATTCACCTGTTGAAGGACGTCTGGATTGTTTCCAGTTATTGGCCATTATGAATAAAGCGGCTATGAACACTCATGCACGGGGCTTTGTGTGAACATAAGTGTTCACTGCTCCGGGACAAATGCCCAAGAGTGCAATCACTGGGTTGTATGATAAGCATATGTTTAATTTCCACAGAAACTGCCATCCTCTTCTTGAGAGTGGCTACATCACTTTACGTCCCTACCAGCAATGAATGAGTGATCCAGGTCCTCCCCGTCCTCACCAGCATGTGCTGTTATCACTATTTTTAAAAACTGTAATCATCCCATAGGTGACACTGATTAAGGAGGGCACTTGTGACGAGCACCGGGTGTTGTATGTAAGTGATGAATCACTAAATTCGACACCCAAAACAAATATTACTCTTATGCTTCAAACTCGAATTTAAACAAAAACTTGAAAAAGAAAAAAAAAAGAACATATGGGAAAAAAATTGTCACCATCCCCATGGAGGTAGAGGGGCATCTCACTGTGATTTTAATTTGCATTTCCCTAACAGCTAATGATACAGATGTCTATTCACGTGACATCCACTGACTTTTACAAGATCAGTCTTGAGAAAGGTAAGTTGCCTGATGTGCGGAGATAATAACGGGAACACTACTTACCACGCGGAGATGCTGTGGAAGTTCTCACGGAGCCCCTCAAGAGTGTCTGGTGTGTGAGTATTCGAGAAACATTAGCTGTTAAAATTCCTGGAAGAGAGGGGTTAATAATATAAGCTTCAGAGTCAAACAGAATCTCATTCTGCTATTGCTGAGAATCCCACCCCTAAAACTCACTTTATTTCTCTATCAAATGGGAGGAATAACATCGCTTCCTTATAGGGTTGCCATGAAACTTGAACAGACAATGAATGCAAGGCACTTAATACGTACCTAACAAGTACTCAGCTCCAGCTTTCCCCTCCAGTATTCAGTTTGTCTGTGTCCCCACTTAAGCCTTGTCTCCCTAATGGACTCTTCATGCCTTTTTCACTATTGTTTTTCCGGCCCTCCAGGGTCACTCTGCTGGGGCTGGGGTAGGGGGAATCATGGATACAAATTCTCCCACTGAGGATTATTACTACAACAGGGCCCTCCACTGCTCCAGGAGAAGAAACAACAGATTTGGCTGGCAAGCTGGGTGAGATCACATTTATCTAAGGAGCTTCCAAATGAAAACTAGCATTTGTACTTATTGCATTTCACCTCCAAATTTGATTACATTTCTCTCCCGCTGTAAATCTGCCTTCCCTTCTGCCAACTTATTATTAAAGCCAGGACGGAATTGGTGGAGTGATACGTAAAATTTCCATCTTGGCTTTGACATTCCAGGAAGTTACAAACCAATTACAGCTACTGAGCCTCAGGCCTCATGACTCACAGAGCACAGCAAGGGATAGAAGGGGCCAGAGCGGAGACATGAGGGAGATAGTGAGTTGGAAATCAAAGGTCAATTAAAATAAAACAGTCAATTTTAATTTGAATGTCCTGCTTATATTCACATCCCTTTCCCATAAATGAGAAAGTAAATGAAGCTTGTTCATTTGTGTGGGTGTGGTGTATGTTTTTTGAGGACAATGAGGGCTTTTGAAATGGTTTCAGAGTCTCAAAGATTTGAAATTTGAAATGTCCCAGGGAGAAAACATACGATCTGGCGGCCCGCCCAAATGTCAGCAGCTCTTCGGTAGCTGCCTAACAAAGAGCCATTGGCACTAGCCCGAGGGCACATGGGTCTAATGTCAGCAGTTCCAGCTTGGGAATGGGCACCTCTGTGTCTGAACCCTGATTTTACCACTAAATAGCTGAAGGAGCTTGGCCAAAGTGTGAGCACCTTCTCTGTGCCTCTATTTCCTCATCAGTAAAATGAAGATAATCATTCCTATCCCTGCCAGCTATTTTAAAGATTAAGATAAATGGTGTAGCCAAGGTGTCAAGCACAATGCCTGGCCAGCTGTTCAATGTTATTTCTGCTCTCCTTGGTCAGTGGACCTGAAGCCCAACCAGATGACCTGTAATAACTACAGTTTAACTAGACATTAATGTAGTGGGATGCATCTTCCTGGTGAGTCTTAGGTTCCAGGACAGTTGGTTTTAATGTCCTTCCTATGCAGTGTTTGATCCTATTCGCCTCTTAGAGGCAACCAGTTGGCAGGTCAGCACCAAGGACAGCAGAGATGCTGCTAAGGCTGCTTATCACAGAGTTCCATTTACTGACAGGTTCTTTCTTTCTTTCTTTTTTAAAGATTTTTTAAATTTATTTATTCGACAGAGAGAGATCACAAGTAGACAGAGAGGCAGGCAGAGAGAGAGAAGGAAGCAGGCTCCCTGCCAAGCAGAGAGCCTGATGCGGGCCTCGATCCCAGGACCCTGAGATCATGACCCGAGCCGAAGGCAGAGGCTTTAACTCACTGAGCCACCCAGGTGCCCCTGACTGGTCCTTTCCTGTCAGCTTGTGGCTCAAAGGCTTCCCGTGAGCTGTACAGCTGACTCCATGTTAGGCTGGAGTCTTACGGCTCTGGCCTTCAACATTTGCTTCCAAGTTCGTATTTCTCTTCTCCCGTTTAAGGGAGGGATTCCCCTAGAGGAAATGCCCAGTCTTTTTCTTTGGGGGCTACTCTTGTCTCCAGGCAGGGCACTGGAACTGGAAGGGGGAACTAAGCGTGGGCATTACCCATGGTAACCTAGGACAGTGAATCTTGGGTGGAGAAGTAAAAGAATTTTTGAGAAGAGCCAAGTTGATAGGAAGCTGAAGGATGAGGAACAGAGACAAATGGGAGAATGTGTGACAAATTCAATGGCCAGAAAAGTCAAGTCCAGAATGAAGTGAGGTGTGATGAAAGGATCAAGAATAAGACCATGAATAGTGAGTGGGCACCAGAATGCCCTTTCTAGGTGATGCACAGAATGTGCAGTAGAAGGAATAGCATTTTATGATTTTAAAAATCTTTTTATTTTTTTAAGAGGTAGAGAGAGATAATTCTAAGCAGACTCCAAGCTCAGTGCAGAGCCTGACACGAGGCTCAATCTCAGCACCCTGAGATCATGACCTGAGTTGAAATCAAGAGTTGGACACTTAACCAACTGAGCTGCCAGGTGCCCCTGAAGGTTTTGAAGACCTGGACAAGTCTGGTGGAAACAAAAGATAGAACATGGAAAGAACAGAGATCAACAACGGAGTAGATCCCAGATGGGTGGGTGAGGAGTAGTGCAGTAACAATGATTTATTTTCCTTTTCCCTCCTTCCATTCACCTTTCCTGGACATTGAGAAAAATTCTAGCAAAGGTGGTCATGATGGGGATTGTGGGAGTTTCCAAAAAGGAGGCAAGAAAGGGGGTGTTTCCATACTCCTTTCTCATACTCTTCATCGTGCCACAACATTGCCCTAGCCAGGGAAGAGAGTAAAACTGTGTACCTAAGGAAAAGTCCCAAATTAGGTCACAGTATGCACATGGAGAGTGTTTAGGAGCAGCCCTCTAACTGAGGGGATAAGGTGGTTGGTTTCATCCCAGAGTTGAAGGGAGAAGAAGGCAAACAATATCCACACATAGCACACCTGTGCCTGGCAGCTATCAGCACCTGTTAATTCATTTGCAAGGTTTGGTTCCAGACAACACCTGCTTCTCTATTCCCCAAGCATCTGATGTTGTCCTTGAAACCAGAATGCCAGCTTTCCAGGGAGGAGCAGAGACGCCAACAAACACAGCTGGCAGAAGTCACCCAGCTGGGCCTCTCTCCTCCTCCCCACCCTGCACCTTTGCTAGCAAGGCCAACCCTCAAGCTGCTCCCTTCCCTCTGCCCACAGCTGAGACTTGCTCTGTAGAAATCCCAGGCATTCCTGTTTCCTGTTTGCCAAGGATTTTACCTGGCTTATGCTCTTCGTGATCAAGTGAAGACTTCGGGCCAGCAGGGGGGAAATCAGAGGGTACATCCCATCTCCCTCCTGGTCCCCTTCCCAGGCCTTTTGTCTCTGACTGTGCTCCTCCCAGATCTGGACAAGGTCACACTTGAAAAAGTTTTTCTCGGGAGGGAAGCAGCAAGATGGCGGAGGAGTAGGAGACCAATTATCATCAGGTCCCAGAAATTCACCCAGATAGCTATCAAACTATTCTGAACACCTACAAATTCTACAGGAGATCGAAGAGAAGAAGAGCGGCAATTCTAGGAACAGAAAATTGATCACTTTCCGGAAGGTAGGATGTGCAGAGAAGTGAATCTGAAGCGATGGGAAGATAGACCTGGGGGGGAGGGGCGGCTGCCGGCAAGGGAGCGAGCAGCAGAGCACAAACTCAGAACTGTTAGAAGTCGGCTCCACTGGGGGACGTCACCCCAGAGGCCAAGTGGGGGGGTGAAGCCCTCATGGGGACAGTGTGGTCTCAGGACCCATGGGGACACAAAAAGACCAGGGGTGTCTGAGCATGACCAAGCTCCCAGGTATCACAGAGAAGCTGACGGGAGAGACGGAGCCAAGCTGAGAAGGTGTCTCTCAGCTCAGTGTTACCTTGGGCTGTGATCCAAAGCACAGTCAGGCCACTGCTCTGTGAATGGGGACCCCACGGGTGGCAGACCTGGAGAGACCCCCTCCTTCTTCCTCTGGGCGCAGGAGCAGCTGCAGGAATCTGCCAGGTTTGGAGACTCTAAACGGGGCCTCATGCCAGAGATAGAGACACTTGGTCACAGGCCGGGTGAGCTCCCAGTGCTTCTGGGGACCAGGGAATGGGAGGGACTGACTGCTTTTCTCTGAGGCACACTGAGGAGTGAGGCCCCGAGCTCTTGGCTCCTCCAGGTCAGAGACTGGGAGTCGCCATTTTCAGTCCCATCCTCCAACGCGGTACAAAAAGCGTCCAGGGAACAAAAGCTCCCGAGACCAAACCCAAGCTGATTACTTAACCTGGCCCCTGGCGAGGGTGGTGCGATTCCGACTCAGGCAGACACTGGAGAATCATAGCAACAGGCTCCTTCCCCAGAAGACCAGGGAAAAAACATCCAACCAAAGCCAAGTTCAAGATGGCTGAGAATTGTGGAACTCCAGAGCAAGGGGAAAGCAACGCAGAGAATTAATGGCTTTTTCCCCATGATTCTTTAGTCATTCAAAGTTAAATTCTTTGAATTTTTTTTCTTACTCTTATGTCTTTCCTTTTTCCTATTTTAATGTTTTTAACTATTATATCTTATCAACACTTTTTAATCTCTTTTAATTTTCATTGTTATAGTCATATTTTATCCCTTCATTGTATTTAACCTTACTTTTTGTATACGTATAGAGTCTGTTCAATTCACCAGCCTAACAGATATAGATACAGATAGAGATAGAGATAGAGTCAGAGACAGAGATATATATAGAAACAGAAATAGATAATATAGATATAGATATAGGATTTTATTTATTTTTGTTTTGTTTTTTGTTTGATTTTGGTTGTTTTCTTTTTTTTTTTTTTTTTTGGTTTTTTTCCCTTTCTTTTCTCCCCAGTTCCAGGTCTCTTCTGAGTAGATTAGTGTATATTTCTCTGGGGTCATTGCTACCCTTTAGTATTTTGTTTTCTCATTCATCTATTCTTATCTGCATAAAATGACAAGGCGGAAAAAATCAACACACAAAAAAAGAACAAGAGGCAGTAACGACAGCTAGGGACCTAATCAATGTGGACATTAGTAATATGACAGAACTAGAGTTCAGAATGACGATTCTTAAGGTGCTGGCTGGGCTCAAAAAAAACATGGAAGATAATAGGGAAGCAATCTCTAGAGAAATAAAAGCCCTTTCTGGAGAAATAAAAGAACTAAAATCTAACCAAGCTGAAATCAAAAAAGCTATTAATAAGGTGCAGTTAAAAATGGAGGCTCTTACTGCTAGGATAAATGAGGCAGAAG
>LNAC01000228.1:1073780-1126820 GCA_002007465.1 Ailurus styani | reverse complement strand
AGACACGTGAGAAAGTGCTCAATATCACTCGGCATCAGGGAAATACAAATCAAAACCACAGTGAGATACCACCTCACACCAGTCAGAATGGCTAAAATCAACAAGTCAGGAAATGACAGATGTTGGTGAGGTTGCGGAGAAAGGGCAACCCTCCTACACTGTTGGTGGGAATGCAAGCTGGTGCAGGCACTCTGGAAAACAGTATGGAGATTCCTCAAAAAGTTGAAAAAAGAGCTACCTACAACCCAGCAATCACACTACTGGGTATTTACCCTAAAGATACAAAGGTAGTGATCCTCAGGGGCATGTGCACCCGAATATTTATAGCAGCAATGTCCACAATAGCCAAACTATGGGAAGAACCTAGATGTCCATCAACAGATGAATGGATAAAGAAGATGTGGTGTATATATATACAATGGAATACTATGCAGCCATCAAAAGAAACGAAATCTTGCCATTTGCAATGATGTGGATGGAACTAGAGGGTATTATGCTGAGCGAAATAAGTCAGAGAAAGACAATTATCATATGATCTCTCTGATATGAGGAACTTGAGGGGCAGGGCGGGGGGTTGTGGGGTGTAGAGAGGGAAAAATAATGAAACAAGATGGGATGGGGAAGGAGACAACCCATGAGTCTCCTAATCTCACAAAACAAACTGAGGGTTACTGGGGGGTGGGAGGGTAGGGATAGGGTGGATGGGTTATGGACATTGGGGAGGGTTTGTACTTTGGTGAGTGCAGTGAAAGGTATAAGCCTGATGATTCACAGACCTGTACCCCTGGGGCAAATAATAATAATTTTTTAAAAAAGTTTTTCTCTTTTCTCTCTGTATCGGTGGTTCTCAAAGTGTGGTCCTGGGACCAGCAGCATCCCTTGGGAGCTTATTTTAAATGCAAATTCTTGGAATCCACCCCAGACTACTAAAACAACAACTCTGGGAATGAGTCTCAGCAATCTGTTTAAACAAGCCCTCCAGAAAATTCTGATGCACACTGGCATTTTAGAACCCCTGTTTACAGGAATCACAGGAAGAGGATGTCTAAAATTCCACCATGTTCAATTTTACTATTGTTCACCCCAGTTGGTGGAATCCTACATTAGTTCCAATTTTCTCTTACAACAATAAAAAGTCTGTATTGAACAGTATTTTGTATACATCCTGATGGACTCATGCAAGTACTTCTGTAGGTCCCATTCTTAACAATGGATTTGCTAAGACAAAGGATATACATCTTCAGATGCTAATAGATATGCCAAATGGACCTCCTAAAAATTGCACCAATTTGCATTCCCACCATGTAAAATGGAAGGGCATGCATCCTCCACAGTCTCTCCAGCTTAAACTATGTCTTCTCAGTGTTTTCATTTTTTTCCAATCTGAGAGGTAAAAATGATATCTTGTTTTGATTTGCATTTCTTTAAGAGTGAAATTGAGCATCTTTTCTCAATGTTTATTAACCATTTTAGCATAATACTTATTTTTGTTATCTCTATTTCCAGTCATCAACATGCATGACTTATGTAATAAAAAACAAAAGAAAATCTTCCTCTTCTGCCAAGTGCTTTGCAATCTCTTGAAGGAGCCTGATAGGAATTTTAGGGTTGAGTATAGGATAAAAAACTGTGGTGGTTTCTGGAGGGTGTGGGAGATTCCCAGGATGTATGACTTTCAGTGCCAAAACCAGGAAAGTCCCCAGCAAAACAGATTGAGTGTGTTGGTCACCTTGCTGAGTGATTTGCTCAGGGCAAATCATCAGCCAACCTGAGGCAAGGCTTCCAGACCCTTGACTCCATCCAGGACTCCTTCTTCTCCCCTAGGTACCTCTCATAGAGACACAGAAATGGACACAAGGTAGTTGGGTGACAGGACTTGTCAATTGCTCCGACAGGAAGCTCCTTTTGCTCATTCACCTCTTAAACCCAACATTAATCACAAAGCCTGGCAAAGAGTCGATAGCTAGAGTTACATTAAGGCATTATCACAGGATTGAGGAGAAGAGACCCAACACTGCAGTATCCTGATCACACAAAATCCAAATCCATCCAGTGGTGTTTACAAGGAAATGTGGTTGAAAGACCACGGGCTTTAGAGTGGACGGGCCTGGGTTCTAATCATCCCAATCCAATTGCTTGCAAGTTTCATAGCCTTGGAAAATCTCTCTGATCCTCAGTTTTCTCATCTCTAAAATGGGACCAATAATACCAACATCATAACAGAATGGTTGAGATGTGAAGAAGACATGAGAAAGAGAAGGCAAAAAGGATAGATTGTTCTTTCTTTAGTTAAAAAAAATTTCAACTGAGTATATTTTAAAGATCTTGTTTGCTTTATTCCCTAATTCATGAAGTGGACAACATCCAATCTAGCGGATAGAAAGGAGCTCTGAAGAGCTACATAAGGCAAGAGATTCTATAGGCAGAAGGGAACAGGAAAAAGGAAACAAAAAAGGGGGGGTTGGTTAATTTCCTTTAGGGGATGAAAGGGCTTTATCAGGCAGATTACCTAACTCATGGTTTAAGGTTCCATTTCTGGAAGAGCCAAAACTGTAACTAAGGTAAGCCTTGGTTTGGTGAGGTAGAGTTTAGCGTAAGTGACTCCAATTTGGGGTCTGGTTTTTAATACAGTCAAGCTGGGAAGAACCAGCACCAGGAGAGGCTTGCCCAGTTGCCACAAGAGAATGAGTGGCATCTGCTTCAGGGCTCTGCACTAAAGTCCCTGACCAAGGGCTCAAGTGGAGTCTGAAATGCAGTCCGTGCTCTCCTCACCAAAGCATACTCTCTGGCACAGCGCTGAATGTGCCGGGGGAAAGAGGCTCATTTTCTTCCCGAGAAGGAGCCCTCCCCTCGCCAAACTGTGTGGCTACGGTGCTGCATCAATCCAGAGGGGGACATCTTGCAAATCCACACACAGGCGCTGTATAAGTGAGCAGCAAGCCTGCACTGCATCACCCCTGCACTGCCGTGGCCCCTCAGATCTCTCCTACCCCTGAGAACACGGAGGACAGATTCCTATGGACCCCAGTCCCTTACCCTGACAGGTCATCTGAAGATCAATCTTTTGTTCATGATGAATCACAAATCATTTGCAAAACAGGAAGCTGCCTAAATGCTGGCATGAGGTCCCTGTGAATTACTGTATGAGGCAGATGGTTGACAATTAAAGGAGGACTCAGCCATCATGGATTCAGTAAGGCTTCAAACGGGTGCCTCAAACAGGTTTTGTTCACACGCCGAGGTCCCAGCTTTAAATGCTGGAGCACCTTCGCCCTGGCCCGGCCTTGCTATTTACAGAGCTGACAGAAGCCCAGCTGTGGATGTTCAGGGACATCTTTGGGCAGAATACCAAACCTCCCAGCAGTCAGCCCCTGTTCAATTAAGAGAAGAAAAGATGACTTCCATCCCTATGAATATCCAGCACAAGGGAGAGGATAATCTAATATATTCTGAGATGATTTAAACTCATTAAAATTTAAAAAGAGAGAGAGAGAGAGGAAGGAAGGAAGGAAGGAAGGAAGGAAGGAAGGAAGGAAGGAAGGAAGGAAGGAAGGAAGGAAACTTCTGTGGCAATGAGCTGCAGAGAGAACAGGGGTTTGATAACTCCATTGAACAAACCAAAGATGTAGCTCAGAAAAAAGACAGGAAACTCATTCAGGTTAAAGTACAACCACTCAACTAGCTAGCTAACCAACTAACCAGACAGGCAAACCAGAATCAGATCAGTCCCAAACACCCTGCAAAATGAGGATGGATGGCTCTTAGTTCTGTTCTCAATGTTAAATCCGAATGAATTATCCTGGAGGAGGGAGGACTGCTATCAATTAAATAAATAATATGCTGATAAAAGAGCTGTGTGATGATAACAATTACGCACATTCATTCCGATGCTGCACACGTTTCTCACCCTCTGTTCACGGCACAGGCTCCTCATCTGTCATGGTCACACAGACACGACATGCATGCTCGCTCGGATGCCAGCAGATACAAAGCCCCCGCTCCCTTGGCATGCACACCATGCACCCAGAGACCAACCAGAGGAAGCGCCTCCACACACAGACCCCATGTGCACTTTCATCCATTCACCTGCTTCAGAGCCATAGGTACCAGTGGCCAATCTCCCCATGCCTAGCAAGATGATGGGACATTCTGCAGCTCTGGAGTGTGAGGGGGCCACTCCCCACTCCTCAGGAAGGTGCCACCCCTGTGGCCTTGTGTGGCCTCTGGCTCAGGTCATAGTGCCATAAGCGCTGCTCTCCCCAAGGGCGTAAGGACCCCGTCGACCTAGGGCTCTGAGTTGGGCACCCACAAGTCCGTACCTGTGATCTACCCTAGGCTGTGAGGCCCCGGGAAAGACCCACGCCCACTTCTGTCCTCTGGAAGTTCCACTGCTCTGCTCTCTAAAATGGAGGGTTATAAATGCAGATGAAACCAAGAGGCAGACGGGATATAAACAAGGGCAAGCTGGCCAGGGGAACCGTGGTGAGTGGTGACCTGGGCCCCATTTAAAGAAGGCAGATGCTGATAAATCTCTAGATTTTCAAATGAACTCTCCCCATTTTAAAAAGGCTATCAAATGCTTTAAATCTCCCCTCTTCCGAGACAAAACAAATCTATTTGCAACTGGATCTGTTCTCTCAACTCTCTGGTGAATTATGGCTTTTGTACTCGAGGACACTATTTTGGTTAATCTTCATCACCAACAGCCCATCTGGTTTATTGCACGTGGGCAAAAAAATTCATAGTCACAGTAATGTTTCTTATGGGGTTTTTCCACACAGGACAACTGTCTTGGACCTAAGCACAGAAATAAGTTTCATGCTAACCTGGGCTCCTTCAAGATTTCTCTTTTCTCCTACCCCCAGTGGACCCACCTGTACCCTGGACACACACAATGGCTTCAGCCTCCCTGTTGCTTGTAAAGACACAGATAATCCTGAAGGGACTCTGTGCTACTTCAAAGCAGAATTTAAGACTAGTTGTTTGAATAACACTGATCCATATAGAAATACTGCTTCTCTGACCATATAAGCATAAAGTTCTGTACTCCCAAAAGAGATAATATTCAAGCAGAGAAAAGAGCCAAAGCGTTGTGACAGACCCACCTGGTTTTGAATCCTGGTTCAACTACTTACCACCTGTGCAACCTTGGGCAAATTACATAATGTCTCTGAATCTTGCTTTCTTCATTGGCTAAAATCAGGCTAGTACTACTGATCTCAGTGATTGAATTACTGTGGGATAATTTATCCATTCATTCCACAAAAATTTATTGAGGGCCTACTATGACCAGGCACTGTTCTAGGCCCTGGGACTAGAGTGGCCACTCTAAACCACTATAAAGTTCTTGCATTCCTGGGACTTACTGGCCGGTGGATTGGGTAATACGTAAAGGGCTGGCACCATGCCTGGAATACAGCAAACACCCTGTAGTTTCCTCTCATGTTTCCTGATCACTCTCTCTCTCTTCCCCAGTTAAGACCTTGGCACTGGGGCCAGAGCTATCCGTCTCCTTGACCAGACTTTAGCCACCATTCCTTAACCCTCAGCTTACAGCTCCTTTGTCCACCCTGTACCCTCTCAGACATTTGTTAAAGCCTGCAGTCTTCTGCTGATCCTCTCTCGCTGCATACATGAGGAATAAAAGGCCTGAATTCATTAAGATATCAGTGCAGCTGTTTATAAGAGAGGGACCCAAAATAATAGTGGCTTTAAAAGTTAGGAATTAACTTCTCTGTCATGAAAAAATCTAGATAGGGGCACCTGAGTGGCTCAGTTGTTAAACGTCGGCCTTTGGCTTAGGTCATGATCCCAGGATCCTTGGATCGAGCCCCACATCAGGCTCTCTGCTCAGTGGGAAGCCTGTTTCTCCATCTTCCACTCTTCCTGCTTGTGTTCCCTCTCTCACTTTGTCTCTCTGTGTCAAATAAATAAATAAAATCTTAAAAAAAAAAGTCTAGCTAGGCAGTCAGTGTTGGGTATGGTGTCTGCATAATCATCCAGATACAAGGATCCTTCTAGCTCATTGCTCTGCCTCCCTCATTGCATTGCTTCCATCTTGTGACCCAAGATGACCACTCCAATAATCACATCCATATCCCAGACAGCAGACAAGGGAAAAGAAAGGGGGAAGGTGTGTCCCTTTTTCTGTAAGAGCACAACTCAGAAGAAGCACCTGTGGCTTATCTCCACATTCCACTGGCTAGAACTTAGATCCACTGCCACACCCAGTCCGCTGCAAGGGAGGCAGGGAAGTGCAGCCTTTGCCTGAGAGCCATGTGTCTTTCAGACCCATAGCAGGAGGGTTTGAATTCTGCTTATGGTTGTTAATCTCGGCACCGGCCTCATCGTTAAACAGGTGTTGGTGAATGGTGCGGCCTTTTATATCTTACAAGATTTGGTGGTTGTTGTCCACCCAAAGAACCTTCTCAAATATTTGTGATGGAGAAGGTCCAAAGAAGAGCTTGACACATCAGGGGAGTTTCTAAGGAAGGTGGCCTCCTTCAGTTCCAAAAAACCTTCAGGGTGGGATTTGCTTTGGTGGATCACAGTCTAGGTCTCAGTTTATGAGCCTGAAATGTTGTCCAGACTCTGACAGTGGACCCATTTCTCTGAGGTGGACTTATCAGAAACAGAGGCTTGTATATAAGGTGCAATTTCAAAGTATTCATTTACAATGAGAAATACAACTGTTCACTCAAGCCCAATGGCTGGCACAGTTTTTACTGTAAAGAAAGCCACATGGGAAGCCAAACTATAACCCAAAGATTGCCAATGGAAAAAAAAACTGAGTTTGAATACTCTCAAATGTGGTGGCCACAATGAGTCTGGCCAGGAGTCAGGCCCCTGAATGCCACCGCAGGTTCTCAAGACAAAGAATTCTGTAGGTGAAATCATACTTTGTACTGAAAGCCTTCTGTCCCAAATCTAAACCTTTTGACCCACTCGGGAGGCAGGTCATAGTCCTACTCTTCCTCCCTAACCTCTTTCCCCACATTTACTACTTGATTTGGGGGCTTGTGGAAGACCCAGAGATAACACCACTCAAGTCCCCCTTCAAGAGAAGCAAGCTGCCCAGTGGCAAAGAGTATGAATAACTGACAGCTGACATCTAGCGACTCCTTCAAGGTCCTTCTTCTGTGTTTGAACCAAAGTAACACTCTTGGTGGCTGGCCACTGGCCAGTGACTGAGCAAGGAAGGTGGTGGTACTAGGGCCTGGTCATTTCTGCCAATGCAGGACTTCTCTAATGGACAGCCTGGAGCTCCCCCTGGGCTGGCAGAGACCTCATGAGGTCTGCAATGTCGTCTCAGGGCTCCTCTGGCCCCATCTTGTCTTTTCCCATTTTCTTTACAGGTATCACTCCTCAAAAAACCTTTTGTACTCTCTCTCCACTGTGGTGTTCCAAGGAGCCCAACCTGCAATCATGCTCTGAATCAGAGGCAGCAAATTATGGTTCCTGGCCCAATACTGGCCCGTGGCCTGCTTTTGTAAATGAAGTTTTATGGACACAAAGACAAACCTATTGTTTACTTTTGTCTATGGCTGCTTTTGCACTATAATGGCAGGGTTGAGTAGTTGCCACAAAGCCCTGCAAAACCTAAAATATTTAATATCTGGGGCCCTTTACAAAAATTTTACCAACTTTTGCTCTAGATATGACAGTTCTGATGGCAAGCAAAGACCAATGCAATGAAAAAAGAGGGTCTGTTCTTAAGGCCTAGATCCATGAGCCTGAGACACGCATTGTGTGCCTCATTTTATGTGTGTTCTTCTCTGGCTTTTAACCAGTCTTGAACAAGATCCTAAAATATATAAGGGAACTACAAGTCCAAAGTTCAGAGCCTGAACAATATTGGAAGATCAAGGGCAGGATCTCTGTCATCTCCTGGTGTCCAGAAAGTCTCCCCTCACTGGCAACTGCCTTTGTGATGAAGCTACAACAGCAAGCTGACCATGCCCAGTGTGTCTACACTTACAGAGACTTACAAGCTTTTGATCATGACTGTGAAGACCATGAGGCAAGGATGTGGGGTAATCTGTTACTGTTACCTAGCAAACATCTACTTTTAGAAACTGTACTCTGATTTTCCTCTGGGAAACCACCCTTCTTCCATTCATAATCAAGTGATTACCCCATTTCTGGATCCAAGGATGGGCATGTGACCCTAGTCTGGCCAATCTGAGTGTTCCACTCCTCTGGGCACCAAAATCAGATTGCAGATGGGCACAAAACCCAAGCTGTCTTTGACTAGAGGTATTAGGAGAAGTCGTTTCTCCACTGCCATTGCTGAAAGACTGATGTATAAACCTGGTGTTCCCAGAAGTCCTCTTGCCATTACACAAGGAAAGCTTATCTGTGAATGATGCCAACACCCAGGAAAGCAGAGTCAAGGCTGAGGGGGAGACATTCCCATGGACTTGGTTTCAGTACCTGGATCCAGTCATGCCCAAAGCTAGATTCAGCCCCAGACTCTTCAGTTACACAAGCCAACATATTCTCCATTTTGCCTAAAACAAATTTGAGTGGGATTTTCTGTCCCTTGCAATAGCAAAGACCTGACGTATCTTAAGACAACATCCAGACCAGAGCTAATGACACACTGGATATTCTAGAGAAGAGACGGGAACTCCTCGAGAGGAAAAAGACATTGAAAGGATACGAGGAAGAGGTGACTGGACTTGCCTCTCTACATCCCCAGAAGGCTGCACAGGTGTCCTGGCTGCAGAGACTAGGACCTCAGTGATGGATGATATCTTTATCCCAAAGCCCTCGGCTGTGATTGTGGTGCCCTGAGCAGGTAGTTTTCCAGTTGCAGTGAAGCAATTCCTTCAAGAAACAGTCTTAAAGTTATTTCCAAATCCTCAAAGTTGGGTAACCAGGGGGATTTTATTAGACATATTTATTCTATAATCCAGCATCTCACAAGACATCTAGAAGCCTCTTTTAAGCTGCATCTCCTGCCTCCCAGGCAGAATTCTCGTGTTTCTTCTCAGACATTAAAAATGAAATGAAAAAGCCCCTGTTGTGCAGGATGAAACAGACTTAGCTGAAAGGCTCCTGCTTGCACCCCAGCCAGCTGGTGGACATGCCTGCCTTCCACTTCCTTCTTGTCTGTGTTCTAAGTCCCCTTGTGGCTGGGTGCCTTCATCTGCCATGGTCAAGCCGACTTTAGATCTGCAAGGCTGAGGCAATGCTTGAAATGCAACACAAAACTACCCTATTTATATTTTCATTTCTATTAGACCTTTATAATGATTCTTTATTGAACTGAAGCTTAAATGGCTAAAGACTGATCGTAATAGAACATTTAATTGTTTGCTTGTCTAACTCTCTCAGCCCTAATTAAATATTGTTTTTCATTGAGCAGCTTACACGGTGATGTTTTTTTCCTGTCACTGAAGAGAGCAAGGGGGCTGAGGCAGAATTCAGATGAGCCCAAGCTTACTTGGTGTTCTCATCTTATTCATTTTTCATCCAACAGTGGGGAACAGAGCCCTCTGGAGGGAGAATCACAGAGTTCTAGGGAACAGCTTTCAGAAATGACCTCATGCAGGTCCTCAGAGAGGAAGGGGTTAGATGATGAGTGACGAGAGCTCACGCTACCTTACAGGGATTCCTACAGGAGGCGCATGTGCTGGGTGTTAAAACACTGGCACTGGAGCCGTCACTGTCACCTTTCTTCACCCCCGTGCCATCACCCAGGCCCATGCCACCATCACCTCTCGCAAGATTACAGAAGCCTCTTGATTGGCCTCCTGTGTTTATAGTCCAGCTTCACGACACTGTGTTTCCAGCAGAGCAGCCAGAGTCCTTCCACATCCCTCCAGTGGCTCCAACCCACTCAGAAGAAAGCCACAGTTCTGACAATGGCCTTCAGCCTGCTGTTCCCTCTGGCCTCCCTCCTAGTGTCCATCCCTTTGCTCCTTCATCTCCAGCACCACTGACCTCCCCCACTGTCTCCTCAGATACTCTTCATAGGCTTCCTCTTCAGGGCTTTGTACTTGCCATTCCCTCTGCCTGGAATGTCTCTCCTGGACAGTTTTAGCCTTCACTCCCTCACACCTTTATCCAAATGTCACCTCTCGGTGGGGCCTCTACCCCTTACATACTCCCTATCCTCCACCTCTGTTCTATTTTTCTCCATAGATTTTACTACTGACATATACTATAGTTCATCTACTTATTTTGTTTACTGTTTATCCACCCAACTAGAATGTTAGCTCTAGGACAGCAAGGATTTTCCTGTTGGTTTCACTGTTGAATCCAAGAAATC
This sequence comes from Ailurus styani, assembly GCA_002007465.1. Taxonomy (NCBI): domain Eukaryota; kingdom Metazoa; phylum Chordata; class Mammalia; order Carnivora; family Ailuridae; genus Ailurus; species Ailurus styani. Next base: position 1,116,544 of record LNAC01000228.1, on the reverse strand, counting down.
CTGATTTGTCTATTTGATTTATCCTTTCAAAGTTCTGGTCCTTGATTTGATCAACTAAATAGGTATGCAAATAAATATTTTTTTGAGTGACTAGAGTAAATGAATAAATGCAAACACGCATAAATGAATGAATACTCTGGCCATGAATCCTAGTGGCCACGGACTATTCTGGACCAGAAGCCTGGATCTATCTGCACTTTGCATTCCAGGATTCTGGGCGTTAAAGAAATCTTCCCATGGGTGATGAAGATACTAAGGGCAGAGTGAGGTCCACAGCTTAGAATGGACCCTAGTTTTCCACCCATAAGTGCTGATTAAAGCCTAGGGCAACATGATGAAAGAGGAGGGGATGTGAACCTGAGTTCAAAAAGGCCTTGGTTCATAGCATGAGAAGGGGCAAGGTGACTTTAAGGAGATTCCCCGGAGGCATCAGACAAGGACTGCTCAGTAAGTGGAGAAGGCATTACAGTGAACACCCAGTGAGTGAGTCTAGGGAAGCTCTGGGAGCCTGGGGATGGTTTTGTCTGTCAATCCAGGAAAAATTTCCAAAAGGGAAGCAGGAAGGGAAGTAAGATAGCTGGGATCACACCCTTTGTACAGGACTGATTCACAGAATATGGAGCCAAGGTCATATGGCCCATCTCCAGGACCAAAATGATGGAGACACATCTCTCTCCAAAGGCTGATGGAGAACACAGTTCCACTTTATCTCCTGTTCACCAAGTCTGGGTTCCAAACTTCTTACAAAAAGATAGTATTTTTCCATGAGACTTCAGCATTTCAGAACCTCATTCAGTTCAACCTAACATTTATTCATCAAGTTTTCAAGGTACGCACATTTTACATTTTGACAGTTGTGTCAATCCACCCACCAGAAATCTCGTAGCAATTTATATTGTCCTTTTCTCATGCCTTACATTGAATATCTGTCTATTTTTCTACCTGCTTTGAGAGAAATCACACATCTCAGAGATTTGTCTATTTGATTTATTCTTTCAAAGTTCTGGTCCTTGATTTGATTAATCCATTCCACTGACTTTTTGCATTGTGATTAATGTAGACCCTTATCTTTATTAATTTCTTCCTCTTGCTTTTATTTTGCTGTTCATTTTCTAGCTTTTTATTTTGAATTCTTAATCCAATTATTCTCAATCTTCAATGTTTAAGCATATTTATTTTAGTAATAACAGCTTTGGATTATGGATTTTACTAAGAATAACTTTAGTCACACCCCCATATGTATTTTTATACAGTATTCCCATCATCTTGAATGTGTAGCCTGTTTTTTCAGTATCGATTTCCACTTTGACAGAAGGGCTATTTTTTATTTTAATTTCCAGATGGTTACCATTTATCTTAATTTAGGCACAGTCTTTCTATTAATGTGATCAGGAAACACAGTTTGTAAAATTTTAATTTGGGGATTTGTTGTGGATTTCTTTGCCTGGGTACATACATTGTATCAGTAAGGATGGATTAGGTTAAGCTGCAGTAACAACTAAAAATTCTCAGTGGCTTAAATAACATGGGTAAGCTGGGTGTTCTTCTCATCATGCTCATGCTGGGACTTGAGCTGGTAGAAGCTCCATTTTGACACATGCTTCCATGATCACAGGGGCAGAGAAAAGAGGGCCTGGCTCTTAAAGTCACTTCTGTGTCCACTTCATTGGCTGAAGAAAGCTCAGATACCTGAGTTCAATAGAGCATGGACATCTTATCCTCTCAACGGAAGAGGGCTGAATATTTGTGAATAAATATTCCACCATATGCATTCGACAGATATTTATAAAGGACTATGGAGATACCCCCTACTATGTATCAAAAGTTGTTACAGACATTGGGATCCCAGCAGATATTGTTGGTTGGTGTTGTGCCTCTTATTCTCATCCCTGACCCTCCTTTTCCCATCCACTTTCCAACCAGAGGTGGCCATGTGACCCAGATGTAAGTAGAATTTGGTGGGGTTCCCAGGAAAGGTTTTTCTTTTTCTTTTTTTAAGCTTTTACTTTTCTGATGTTGGTGCTGTCCTGTCTTCTTCCTCCTCCTTCCTGTCTTGACTGCTAATGTTGAGATACACCAAGAAAATCCCAGAAATATTTGCTTTGACATTGTTGAGCATCTGAACCAATATCAGCAGCTGCCTTCTTTCGGATCTCTCATATGAAGAAAAAAGTAGCTTCGTGTTTGTATAAGCCACTGTGGTTGGTTTTCTTGTTACTTGCATCTGAAAGCATTTCTGAGTCATAAAAGAATTCGGTATGTAAACAAAATAGACAATTCTCATCTTCAGTTCTGGTGTTTTATCTGTTGTGAATAATAGAAAAGAGATACATTGGTCTCCACCCCCAGTTCCTGCACAGAACTCCCCAAACCCTTGTAATTTCCTAAGTGATCAGAGAACTAAGAGCTTCTTTTGTTCTAATACTTGATATTTGATTCCAGTTCTGGCAGAGTTCCTAAATGCCTTGGAATTTCCTAGGTGATAGTAGTGTCTTTTGCTCTAATGAGAAAACTCTGGGTGGGCTCCTGGGTGGGCCCTGGACAGGAGCTGGTCACCAGAAAGACCAAACTCTGATTAGAAGGTTGGAATTGCAGCCCCACCACCTCTCCCCTACTCATTCTCCATAGAGGAGAGAGGGGTGGAAATGGAGTCAGTAACTGATCATGCTGACATGATGAAGCCTCCATAAAAATCCAGTGGTATGCATCTGTAGAACTTCCATGTTGGTGAACACATCCACGTACCAGGAGGGTGCTGTACCCCAACTCCACAGGGACAGAAGCTCTTGTGCTCAGGACCCTCCTAGACCTTGCTCCATGTATCTCTTCATCTCTTCACATGTTATCCTGGTAAATGTAAATAAGTGTTTCTCTTAGTTCTATGAGCTGTTCTAGCAAATACTTGAATTCAGAGTGGGGGGCGACGGTGGTCATGGGAACCTCTGATTTGTAGCCATCAGAAGTTGTGGGTAACCTGGGACCTACAACTTGTGAATGGCATCCACATGGCAGGGCATTCTTGTGGCACTGGCCCCTTAACTTATGGGTTCTGTGCTACTCCAGTTAGTGTCAGAATTGAATTGAATTGTAGGATACCCAGCTGGTATCATAGAGATAGCCTTGTGTGGGGAAAAAACACCACACAAATGGCATCAGAAGTGTTGTGAGTGTGGTAGTTGTGTGAGAGTAAAGGAGAAAGACACAAGAGGAGTCAATTTTTTCTACTCATTCTGTGGACACCTGAAAAAAATACTAAATATGTATTCAAAATATGTAAGAGTTTACATGGTCCCAGATTATCATTGATCTTTAAAAATATGAGATGAAATAAGACTGTCAAAATGTTGATAATTATTGCACAAAGAACATGTTTTCCAAATAAAACATTTTTCTCAATTATAATAGCCTTAACAACCACACTAACAATTGCTTAGCCAACTCTAATTTTCATTGATACTAGTGGTTCACCACTGCTATTTTTATAACAGCTTAATTGAAACTATAATCCACATACAATTCACCCATTTTAAATGTACATGGTTTTTAGTATTTCAGAGTTGTGCAACCATCACCACAATCTATTTTGGAATATTTTCATCACTCCAACAAGAAACTCTCTACCCCTTAGAAGTACTCCTTATTTCATGCAAACTCCTCCCACCCCTCTTACCCCTCCTCCATCTCACTTCCGCCCACAGCCTTAGGCAACTACTAATCTATTTTCTGCTTCTGTGAATTTGCCTATTCAGCACATTTCATATAAATGGGATGATACATACATTAAGTGGTCTTTTAAGATTAGCTTCTTCACTTAGCATGTTTTCACAGTTCATCTATGTTGTAGCACATATCAGTACTTCACTTCTTTTTCTTCTGGATTATTCCATTGTATGACTATACCACACTTTTTCATCCATTTATCGGTAGATGGACATTTCAGTTGTTTCTTTTATATTATGAATAATGCTGTCATGAATATTAATGTACAAGTTTTTGTTTGAACACCTGTTTATTTTTTGTGAGTGGAATTACTGGATTAACTTTTTGAGGAACTTCCAAGCTATTTTCCAAAGTGGTTGCACCAAATTAACTTTGATTCTTTGTGAGTGGAATTACTGGATTAACTTTTTGAGGAACCTCCAAGCTGTTTTCCAAAGTGGTTGCACCATTTTACATTCCTGCCAACAGTGTATAAGGGTTCCAATTCTCCTATCCTCTCCAACCCTTGTTATCATCTGTCCTTCTTTTTAGCCACTCTTGTGTGTGGGAAGTGGCATCTTATTGTGGGTTTGATTTGCATTTCCCTGATAACTAATGATGTTGACATTTTTTCACATGTTTATTGGTCATGTGTATATCTTCTTTGGGGAACTCTCTGTTAACATTTTTTGCCCATTCTTAAACAGAGTTTTTTGTCTTTGTTTCTTGGGATTGTAAGAGTTCTTTATCTATATTAGTACGAGTTCCTCATCAGAAATATGATTTGCAAAATTTATCTCCCATTATATGGCTGTCTTTTCACTTTTCAATGATGTCCATTAAAGCATAAGAATTTTTCATTTTGATGTCAATTACCTATTTTTTTTCCTTCTGTTTGTGTTTTTGGTGCCAAGGCCACAAAGATTTACATCTAGGTTTTCTTCTAAGAATGTAATAGTTTTAGTACTTAACATTTAGGTCTTTGATCCATTTTGAGTTAATTTTTGTGCATAGTGTGAGGCAGAAATTCAACTTCATTCTTTTGCATGCAAGATCCAGTTATCCATGCATTTGTTGAAAAGACTATACTTTCCCCCACTAGGTTATCTTGATGTCTTTGTAAAAAATTAATTGACTGTAGGGGCACCTGGGTGGCTCAGTGGGTTAAAGCCTCTGCCTTCGGCTCAGGTCATGATCTCAGGGTCCTGGGATCGAGCCCCACATCAGGCACCCTGCTCAGTAGGGAGCCTGCTTCCTCCTCTCTCTCTGCCTGCCTCTCTGCCTACTTGTGATCTTTCTCTCTGTCAAATAAATAAATAAAATCTTTAAAAAAATAAATAATAAAAATTGACTGTAAATATGAGGGTCTATTTCTAGATTTTAAATTCTATTCCATTGATTCCTATGCCTGCCCTTATGCCAATACCACACTGTCTTGATTATTGCAGCTTTCTAATAAGTTTTGAAATCAGGAAGTGTGAGTCCTTCAACTTTGTCCTTCTCTTTCAAAATTTCTTTTTGGTTATTATGGCTTCCATAAATTTCCATATGATTTTGAGCATCAACCTGTCAATTTTTGCAAAGAAGCCAGCTGAGGTTTGGATAAAGATTTCATTGAATGTGTAGGTCAATTCTGGGAGTATTGCCAATCTTAACAAACACTGTCTTCCAATGTATGAGCCTGTTTACTTAAATCTTGTTTAATTTCTTTCGATAATGTTTTATAGTTGTAGTGTACAAGTTCTGAATCTCTCTTGTTAAGTGTATTACTGATTTTTTTTTATGCCATGGAAATGGAATTGTTTTAATTTCACTTCCAGTTTGTTCATTAGTGGTATAGAGAAATACAACTGATATTTGTATATTGATCTTGTATGTTGCAACCTCACTGAACTCATTTATTAGTCCTAATCATTTTTAGTGGCTTTTTATGATTTCTACATACAAGACGATGTCATCTGCATTTAAAGGTAATTTGACTTCTTCCTTCCAATTTGGATACCTTTTATTCCATTTTCTAGCTAACTGCCCTGACTACAACCTCCACTTCAGTGTTGAGTAGAAGTGGTGAGAGCAGACATCCTTCTTGTTCCTGAACTTAGGGAGAAGACATTGAGCCTTTCACCACTAAAGATGATGACAGCTGTGGAATTTTCATAGATGTCCTTTATCAGGGTAGGTTCCCTATTTCTAGTTTGTTGAGTATTTTTATAACGTGGCAATGTCAGTGTCAAATACCTTTCTGCATCTATTGAAATAATCATGTGGCTTTTGCTCTTTATTCTATTCACATGGTACATTAAATTAATTGACTTTGGAATATTAAACTAACCTTGCATTGCTGGTTGTTGTCCACGTTGTTACCCGGCCAACTTGTTCTTCTGGCCAACTGGCTATAAACCAGACGTTCCCACAACTTCTTCCTTAGGTCTGATAGTTTGCTAGAATGGTTCACAGAACTCAGTAAACAGTTTACTTACTAGATTACCAGTCTATTACAAAAGGATACAACTTTGCAACAGCTGATGGCAGAGATGGGTAGGGCAAGCTCTACGGGAAGGGGCGAGGAGCTTCCATGGCCTCCGAGAACCTCTGTCTTCACCCACCGACAAGCTCTCCATACCCTGTACTTAAAGGATTTTTATGGAGACTTCCTTACAAAGGCATGAGTGATTAAATCACTGACCATTGGTGATTCACTCAACCTCTAGCCCACTCTCGCCTCTCTGAAAGTTGGGAGGTGAGTCTCAAATTTCTAACCCTCTAAGCACAAAGGTGGTTCCCCTGGCAACCAGCACCCACTCCCTCCTAAGGGGCTTTCCCAAAGTCACCTCAATAACAAACTAAGGTGGGGCTGAAGAGGATTCTTATGAATAACAAAAGACACTTTTTCACATTTATCACTCTTCTCACTCAGGAAATTCCAAAGGTTTTAGGTCTGTGTCGAGAACCAGGATGAAGACCAAATATGTGTTTATTACCAATCACAGTATCACAAATGTCCTCTCTTTCATCCTTGATTTTAGTAATTTGAGTCTTCTTTTTTTGGATCGGTCTAGCTAAAGATTTGCCAATTCTGATGGCTCATTCAAAATACCAACTTTTGGTTTTGTTGACTTTATTATTTTTCTAGTCTCTATTTTACAGAGTTCTGCTGTAATCTTTATTATTTCCTTCTGCATGCTTTAGGTTTAATTTGTTCTTGTCTTTCCCTAGCTAATTTTAGTATCTTTTTATACTTAGAATTTATAAAAATCCACAAAACATCTCCAAGTGTAGAACTTTTTTTTTTTCAATTAATCCTAAGCATAAATCAGGAAGCCCTTTTGACATAAAAATTTAAGTATTCAGGTCAAGCAAATTTTCTTTTCTTTGATTATTTCTTCCCCTCCATCTACTTCATTATGTATTTCTGGAACTCCTTTTACATAAGTATTGAATAATTTGATCTAGTTTCATATCTTGTCTTTTTAAAACAAATTTTAAAGGAGTTTCTTGATAAAGCCTTTTAATTTATCCATTTGATTATGCTATCCCATTTTTGAAGTGATGCTTTGTATCTCCAAAATTCCTTTTGCTTCTCTGATGATACCTTTTCATAGGACCCTGCGAGTGCTTCTGTCATTGCCTTGCCCCTCTAAATCTCAGGGCAGCAGCGCGGCTTCATGGTGTGCCCCTTGTTCTGAGTCTTCAGGGTACTCCCTCTCTTTCGCTTTGATGAATTCCTTCCCATGTCCAGAGATTTCTCTCAGAAATAGGTGAAGATAGTTCAATGCCAGTAGCTGAGAGTGAGCTTCATTAACAACTCTTCATGTTTATCGGTTGTGAGACCAAAAGGAGAAGGAAATTCTACTTTGTTTGATCATTGGTTTGTTTGTTTAACTGACCTCAGTTGGAGAAAGTTGAGGTAAACATACCCCCTTGGTTTATGGCATATTATTATGTTCAGTCTGTGAAAAGTCTTCTTTCATACATAATTAAAAGTTCTTTCTCTTATTCATGCATTTATTTAGTTATTCCCCTTGCCCCCTCTATAACCCCTCCCCAAGGGGCTACCTGGCAGGTACTGATCGCATGCAACAGTGTCCCCCTTCCACCCTACAGGTTGTGAATGCAGGCTCCAAGGCATCACTGTAGAACCCCCACTCCCTAGAGAGCAGGACTTGTCCTTGCATTTTGTACTCACTGGTCCTTTTCCCCTATCCTTTCACTATAGCATCTATAGATTCCACAGATGCTCTAGGACTTAGGGAGGTTGGGGGTGGGGGAATCCTTCCATCATTTTTTTAGCAATATCTTCTCAACGCCATGGGTTTTAGCAGGTCCCCCTATATTCCTACACTGAGGTCTCCACAGAAGTCTTCTGAGGGATGCTACTTTTATTTGTAGGAGTGGCTTAGAGCTTTCTCTTTGGTTTAAGCGAAGACACTTCAGTAAGATGTTGAAAGAGAGAAAGAGTCAGATGCACAGCTTTAAATTGTTATCTGGTCTGTAAAAATCCTTTTCTCCAGATTATTTCTTCACTGTCTCATCAGAGGGAAAAATCTAAATCATAAAAACCAAAATCATACTAGAGTTCTCCTCATTTCCAGGGAAAAAAGCTACTGATGGCTAATATTGCTCTCATTTTTCTGATAGGCCTGAGCAAAGTAGAAAAATGCAAGTGTTTCTCTGTGAATAATGTGGGTCAGTGAAGATACTCTGTTAATACTTTTTTTCCATTTGACTATAAGCCACACGAAGGCAAAGAGCATGTTGGTTTTGCTCAACACTCTTCCCCCAGTGTCTGGCATACTGTGGCTGACACACAGGAGGCATTCAATAAATATGTGTTGAATGAATGAGCCAAACTTCAGCAAAAGGCTAGGTCACCAAATGGAATCTACAGAGAAAATGAAGGGCTCTGTCTGAACCATGTTTTGATCTGAGAAAGAGGAACAGAGTCTGACTATATAGATCATTGCTTCCTAATGGCAGGGGGACAAGGGGGTCAAGGAATAACATCCCCCTGCTCTGGAAGGATTTGGACAACAAACCAAGAACATGATGCAGTTGAGAGCAAACCTGAAGGTGAAACAAGAGCCAAAGGGGGTGTAAAAATCAGAGTTGTGATAAATGCTATAAACTCAAGAGGCGTTTGGTGGTCATTTGGGAGGGGATGGACTTGATCACAGAGTCAGGGAGGACTTCTCTGGCACTTGAGAAGAGAGTAACACCAATCACCTAGGTGGCGATGGGAGGAGGAAATCCTCCTACTCCCCTCCTCTTTCTACTCTTCCCTGTCCTCTTCCTAGAATTCTGGAGTGTGCCAACGTTGGTGCCAAAGGAATCATGTAAGAGTGCAGGCTATCCTGTTGAAACAAAGACTTAACGTGGTGACTTCAGTAAAATAACAGGCTCTTCTTTTCTCTCACACCCTCATCCAGAGCTGCGGGCCTGCACTGCCCTCCCTGGCATGTGGCTTCGCTTCTGCTTGCAGGGGCCACCACAGCCCAGCCAGCAGGAAGAGGAACGGGAGGAAGTGGAGAGCAACCTGCTTCCTTTACAAAGATGTGACCCAGCAGCGGCATTCATCCATTCCCCTTACACCCTCCTGGCCAGAGTTTAGTCAGAGGACCACCCCTGCCCGCAGGGAGGTTGGGAAATGCAGCTGCTGGCAGGGTCGTGATGAATGGAAAATGGAGGACAACTGCCACTTTGTCCTGCAGAGGACGAAATCATTGACCCCGGGACATAAACTCCCTTCTTAACACCTCTAAACACTTGCCTAAGTGCTGGCAGAAGTTCCTACTTCAAGGGCTAGAGCAGGAAACCCCGCCAGCCCCAAACCATAGTGGATGATCTACCCCAGAGTTTCTCCAAACTCCATTTTAGAACCACCTTTGCAATTTTTGCCGTACCTATCATCCGTGTCCTGTACAAAATCATGTTGCAGCCCTTATACCAGAGGCATACACACCTTCCTGACCTTGTTATCATCCGTCCTGCACACGTCCTGCAGATTCTCTGGACTCACTCTTCGCCACCTGTACAATTAACAGGGAGGAAGCCATAAAAACACACGGCTACCCAGGCTTCACCTTAGGCCAATCAGAATCTCTAGGTGCAGGTTCTAGACGTCAGGAATTTTTTTTAACTCCCCAGGGGATTCTAATGTGCAATGAGGAAAGAGATCCAGTGCCTGAAGATTACTAAATTTCCACAGAGGGCAGAAAAGCTGCAGTCCTTTCTCGTTCATAAGAGAGTGCCTTGCTCAGCCCTGGCTTGGGTCAGAGTGGTTCATCTCAGAAACCTCACATCGCATTTATACTCATGCTTGGTGGGGAAGGGAGGCAAGAGGGACTTCTTTCTTTCAGTGGGTCAACCAGATAGAAGAGCATGTCCATTTTCCCAAGGCCATTCAGCAAGTCAACAAGCTCCTAACTCTTGCGACTCAGCTCCAGCTACACGGCCTTTTTGATGTGGCTCAAGGCTAGCTTACTGAGTTCCGTGGCCTTCTGCATCCACTCACCTTGGATGAAGGTCGAGGAAATAATAATCACTCACCCATTAATTAACACTAAGCACCAGACATTTGTCTAAATACATCTGTGACACTGAGGCACAAAAATGTTTCAAAAACTTTACCCAAGGTCACAAAGTTAGGAAGCAGTAAAGCTGGAAGTTGAACCCAGACAGTCCGGCTCCAGGATGCATGATTTCAGACCTGCTCCATTAGACCATCCCTGCTGCAGGAAGGAGGTGGCGCTGCCTACCGCTAGGACCACAGGTCAGAAAGAAGCCAGCACGAGATTCTGACTGAGCAAACATCTGTGGAGCATCGAAGTGTGCAGGAAAAAGCACTAGTCTCATGGAGGTTCTGAGGCATCAGACACTCAAACCTCCCCTCCCTGTCCTCTTGCACACCTGTTCCCCAGGTAATCTCATACCGGAGCCTCTCTAGCACCTCTCTGCCCTGGCCTGCTCCCTGAGAACCCGCTGCAGGGGCTGCCTTCCTTCGGCTCCTCTGAGCCCAGAATGGCTCGGCAAAGACTGGGACACAGTCACCCAGCTCTAACCATGGCCACTTCTGTTCTGGACAGCACACACCAGACACAGGGCCCAAGCTCCGGCACAGAGAGACAGGCTTTCTGTGCTGTGCTCCTAGGGAGGCTCTGGCTGCTGAAGCCCCACTCGCCCCACCCCCAGGCATGGGAGAAGGCATTCAGGGAACACAAGAGTGGTTGTTAAGTAGAAAGTGCCACACATGTCGCCCCTTTGTTATCTCCTTTCTGCACTGTCACTCTGACAAGCTCTGCCTGACGCAGGGGCATTAATTTTTCATGCCACCCTGCCGGAGACACACAGATTTGTTTGGAGCAATGATAAATGAAATGCAAATGTGGCTGGGAGCCCAGTGCTGAGATGCTGAGACCACAGGTCACATCGTGCTCCCGCCTCATCTTCCTGCCCCACGACACCTCCAGCCACTGCTTTACATCTGCCACATCCTGTGGCTCCACGGAGCAAAAGGTGACTGCTGAGCAGAGGGAATACAATATTCTCGGCAGGGAGAAGCCAAGTTGATTAAGAAAAATTCACTCCCTCAATACGGTTTCTGATCCCGTGTTTATCTTCATTTGAACCATCCTGGGTAGATGTGTTTTAATTGCAAGCCACATCCATTCCTTTTCCGGAAGCAGACAGGGCATAAATTATAAAATAAATAAATGATTAAGAAACATCTAATTATTGTTATTAGTTTCTTACTTGAAGGTACTTCCAAGCTGCTTCTTATTAAAGCCATTCATCAAGGAGCCACCGTGCCCTTTCTGGAGGCGCTGCTCCCAGGACCGGTGCAGGACTCACTGTCTCATGCAGCATGCGGTGCTTAATAAACATGGAGAATATTGATGGCCGTGAATTCCTCCCTCAGCCGAAACTCCAGCATGATGGATTGATGCTTCCTAAACATGGCGAATACTCCTCCGGCCATTCATCAGCCCTACCACAGGAACAGGTGTCAGCCCAAGCAGACATCAGCCTCTAACTGCCTCCTCCAGATCATACATACAGAGAAAAACCCGCATTTCCCACACAGGGACCTCATCAATTTTGCATGTGCTGCAGTCCCTTGGCTTATTAAATATTTATAACAATGTCATTATTTACCAAACAAGCTACCAGGCTGTGCTCAAGGCCCCCAGAGCCAGAAGCCTCAGTGCATGGAGCAGGAACCTCCTCTCAGTGCCCCTTTGCCACCGGAGAGCCTTTTGGGTAGAGGCAATTGGGTCTAGCAGAGAGCTTTCTCTGTCTTCCTTCAAAAATGCATCTGTAAGGTCTCTCCAGGTTTTGGAGAAAGAACAACAGGGCCAGAGGTGCATTATCCTTGGGGCGACCAAAGTACAACGAAGTTTAAGGGTGTCGCAGAGCTGGGAGCTCTCCCACCACGGACCTGCATTTGCCATTCTGCCATCCTTGCCAAGATGTCCTCACTGTTCCCCTGATCCACTCTCTAGTCATTCTCTTCTCTGATTCCACAATCAAGAGCTCTAATGCTTCCACATAATGGCCCATTATGGCTCTAGGCAAGAGACAAAGAACCTCATTCGCGCCACAAAGATTTATTGAGATTTATAAAGACTTAGTTGCAAGGCACTGTCTCAGGTGCTGGGCTGTCTCCCCAAACTCACTCCCTCAGTCTTCTCTGCCAGAGCCCACCGCCCTTCTACCCTCCAAAACACCATTGGGAAATGTCAGGTACTTCCTTCGATTTACTTGCAACGCAGTCATAAGTAGGTAACCAAGACCCTGGTCAACAAGAAAGAAGGATTTTTTAGAGGAGGCTCGGGATGGTCTCTGGGAAATATTCTCTCACTGGTCAAGAGACCTAGGCAGAGATAGATCCCGCACTCTTCAACAGGACATTGTCAAGTTTACATAACTGTGGCAGTTGCTACTGAAGGCTGACTCTAGGGACAAAGGCTACCATACCGAGAACAGCAGGCAGAACCATGGTCCTCATGACGCTGATGAGGCGCCGATCTAACCCCTGCACCTGCTCTGCTTCTGGACTTCTTATGAAATCAGCTTATTAAAATTTCTTTCTTGGGCACCTGGGTGGCTCAGTGGGTTAAAGCCGCTGCCTTCAGCTCAGGTCATGATCCCAGGGTCCTGGGATCAAGGCCCACATCGGGCTCTCTGCTCAGCAGGGAGCCTGCTTCCTCCTCTCTCCACTCTCTCTGCCTGCCTCTCTGCCTACTTGTAATCTCTCTCTCTGTGTCAAATGAATAAATAAAATCTTTAATAAATAAATAAATAAATAAATAAATAAAATTTCTTTCTTTTTGCCGTTAGACCACAGTAGTAAAGATTGTCACAGTCAAGATCCATTGATGGATCCTAAAACTTGAGGAGTTGGCCAAACTCTGAGGAGACATTTGCATTGTCTAATAGTATCTCTTCCAAGACATTTATTAAGTAAAAAGGGAAAAACGGTAATTTTACAGTGGAGAAACCGAAAAACATCACCTTAACCAAGTGACCAAGATTCTGATGTCACCAGTAATAGGACATATCAATATCATGTACTCCCTATGCACTGAGAAGGGCATACTGCTTTTGTGATATTCTTGCCAAAAAATGCAAAACCCCAATCTAACTGGGACAATGCACAAGACGAACCCAAACAAGGAACATTCTACATAACTGGCCAGTGCTCTTCAAAACTGTCAAAGTCAAAAAAGACTAAGCGCTGTCACAGATTGGAAGAACTAAGGAGACATGACAATTAAATGCACTCTGGGCCCTGAGACTGGACAGATGTGTTAAAACTCATGAAATCTGTATAAAAGTCTGTAGTTTAGTTAATGGTATTGTACCAATGCTAGTTTCTGGGGTTTTTTGTTTGTTTGCTTGTTTTAAAGATTTTACTTATTTATTTGACAGAGAGAGAGAGAGCACAAGTAGGCAGAAAGGCAGGCAGAGAGAGAGGGAGAAGCAGACTCTCCACTGAGCCAAGAGCCCAATGTGGGGCTCGATCCCAGGACCCTGGGATCATGACCCGAGCTGAAGGCAGAGGCTCAATCCACTGAGTCACCCAGGCGCCCCACAGTTTTGAACATTGTACTATGGTTACACAATGTGCTGACATTTGGGGAAGCTGGGTGAAGAGTATATGGGAATTCTCTGAACTGTTATTGCAACTTTTCTGAGTCTAAAATTATTATTATTACTTTTTAGTTTCAAAAAAATTGAGCCAAGGAGGTTCTCCTAAATTCTGTAACCAAATAGCAGAAATTTCCTCACTTCCTGATTTGCTACAACAAAAATTACTCTGAGATTACAAAGAAAAGGACTTTATACAATCTAGATTCTCCTACTAGTAACTGCACGGCTAAATACAGTTCTATATGTTGATTATTTAATTCCCTTATTTACTATCACATAGGGAATTGGCAGTAATACTGTGAAAAAACACAAGCCTTGTACTATTAGGCCTAATTCACATCCAAGATCTATCACTCATTACCTGTGTGATCTTGGGTAAGTTTTTTACTCTCTCTGAGCCTCAGTCTATATATGCATAAAATGGAAATAGGACCCTCTGGTCAAGGCTCTAAGAGGTGGCACCTGTGCCTGAAAGTGAAGAAAGGATGATATAAAATAAGGCTGGAGAAGAGGTAGATTTAGGACCTAGTTGTGGAAGTGGATCTGGACAGGACTTGTGAATGGATCCGATGTAAGGATGGGGATTGAGGGAAAGACCAGAGTCAAGGATGGACGCCCGGTCCGGACTGAGCAGCTAGGGTGAACGGTGATGCCCTTTACTGAGTCCTGGAACGGTCTGGGAAGATAGAGCAGAAGCAACATTTAAAGAGATAATGGCTAAAAAAGTTTCCAGGTCTGATTCATAAAGTACAGGATAAAAACACATTTAAAAATGAAACAAATGAAAAACAAAGAGCACCATCTTCAAAGCATTTAGGAAAAAAAAAACCAGCAACACACCTTCAAAGGAACAACCATGAGATTAATAACTGACTTATCAACAGAAATAATAATGGCAGAAGACCACAGAATGAAAAGGAAAGAAAATAATTTGCAACCTAGAATTCTATTCCCAGTGAAAATAACCTCCAAAAGTAAAGGCAAAATAAAGACCTTTCTCATCAAACAGAAGCTAAGAGAGTACATCATTAGCACAGGCTGAAAAAAAAAGATTAAAAGGAATTCTTCAGGCAGAAGGGAAAGGACTGCAGGGGACGCACTGGAATGCAGGAAGGGAGGACAAACGACGGAAGGTGAACGTACTGGTACATCTAAATGAACACTGGCTTTCGACATTCATAGTCATGTTAGTTACATGTGTTATGAATCTATACATGTTAAATACACATGGAATTGGAATGCACAGCAACCAGTAACAAATAGTGGAAAGGGTAAAATGGAATCAAAGTGTTCTAAGACTCTGAAGGGGCAAAAATTACTGTGTTTTCTTAGACTCTTCTAAATCAGGAATGTATGCTGATACCATAAGGACAGCCACTAAAAAAAAAAAAGAGTAAGAGGATCAAAAAATAAATTAAATAAAAGAGTAAGAGGATGAATAATAAGCTAACAGAGGTGAAAAACTGGAATTTAAAAAGTGCTCGACTGATCTAAGAGAAAGGCAAGAAGGAAGAGAAAAAGAAACAAAGAACAGGTGGGACAAATATCAAAGGAATAGTAAGATAGGAGATAAAATCAAATACACTTGTAATTAATGTAATATATTAAATGTAAACAAACCAACCACCCCAATTAAGCCTCCCTATGATCCTGTAGACACTATCAGCCACATTTTACAGGTGAACAATTTGAGGTACAGAGAAGTTAAGCAATCTGCCGAAGGCTGTCCAGCTAGGAAGTCACCGTACCAGAATTCGAACAAGCGGCCCGCCGCCGGGACCCGAGCACACCACCCCTCCAGGAGCTCCCCACAGCTCTGTCCACCCAGCACTAAACTTTAGGTCAGTGTTCCAGACTGCACCCAGATTCCTGCAACAAGCTCCTTAACCCAGGCTCGCTGGTGCCACATTGTTGCCATGGTGACCATGCTAAGGTACAAACTGGATCTCATCTCTCCTCTAAATTAAAATTTCTTCCTGGATTCTCATTTTAATTCAGGACAGACCTAAGTCATGAAAGATCCTTCTAGATGAGGCCTCTGCCGGCCTCCCTTCCCACTCCATCTACTGCTTCCTGCCCTACATCCCAGGAAAGTTGGATTCCTGGGGTTTCCAGAAAGTACAAGCAGCTTCCCCAGTCAGGAAGGTGTGAGCTCTGCTCCAATGGCCCCTCCTCTGTAAAGCTCCCATGAGGGTCAGCCCCGCTCTCCATCCCTATTGTTATGGTTAGGAATGGCACCATTCCCTAAGCACTTTTTCTATGCCAGACACTGTGCTGGATGCTTTATGGGCATCCTTCCTATTTAACCTTCACAACTCCATGATGCAAGTACTGCTCTTCTTCATCTTCTAGATAGGAAGGGGACTCAGAATGGTTAAGTGGCTTACTCAAGCAAATCCACTAATTCAGGTAGTTCATTTTTTATTAAGTATTAATATGCCTGACACTCTCTGAGGTACTGGGAAAAGAGCAGTGAACAGAACAGGTAAGCAAGCTATAGAAGTGAGCACATGTACTACACACGCATACAGACTCTACGTTGCATCTATGTTCCAAATAGACTATATACTGCATATGTATTGCTTATAGACTGAGGCAGCATATATACTACTGAGCATAGACCAACTGTTACAAATACATTGCATATATTCTATGTTGCATACAGACTGTGGTAGTTGGTAAGAAGTTACATGAAGAATATAATAAAGTCGGGAGAGGGGGTGGGGGGCATGAAGCAGGTTGCGATGTTTTAAAAGGGTGGTCAGGGAAGGCCTTGCTGAGAAGTCACCATCTGAGTAAAGACATGAAGGAGATTACTGGATGGCCATGTGGGGTACCTCAGAGACAGCCTCCTAGACAGAATTCCAGGAAATTGGCTGGAAGAGGGATGGGAACGTGGTGATGCCTTGAGGGAAGAGCAATGAGGGAAGGGCATGGCAATAAGCACTGAAATGTTACTTAACTATGAACCAACTTGACCCCAGCTAGACCGCGAGCACCTCAGGACGTGGTCATATCCCCGGCACTCGGGCATACAGGAAGCGTCACAAAACCAAAGAATCTGGACTTCCATCTTGGGTGCAACAGTAAAGGGGCACTTTCTCCATCACTACACTTCATGGATTGGGAACCCTGAACCTAGCACCATGGATACTCAGCCACACCACACCATCCCCACGCACTGCCTTCCCCTTCCCACTCTCTGAAAGGATGACGAATCTGACTCCATCCGAGTCTCGGGAACTGGATCTGTCTACCGTGTACCTCTATGGATTCTTTTTTTTTTTTAGGATTTTATTTATTTCACAGAGGGAGAGAGATCACAAGGAGGCAGAGACAGGCAGAGAGAGAAGGGGAAGCAGGCTCCCTGCTGAGCATGGAGCCCGATGCAGGCCTCAATCCCAGGACCCTGAGATTCATGACCTGGGCCGAAAGCAGAGGCTTTAACCCACTGAGCCACCCAGGCGCCCAGCCTCTATGGATTCTTTTGAAGAAAAGATGCAGGAGAGACTGCCAGTGGCGGGGTGGCCTGATTCTGACTACAACCCTGTTTCACTCACACCACCTTCCCACTTTAAGAAAAATCAAGCTGTTATAACTACAAAGAACAAGTCAGATTAATGTCACAGCCCAGAATTCTTGAAGAAATGAGGTGCAAGGCCATCAGGCTATATGGCATGACACAAAAACCTATCACTCTAGGAGAGAGGCCTTGTTCTTTTTCTGTGTAGCCCATGTTGATGGGGGTGAGAAACATGCCTAAGACCAGACCAAATCAGACTGAATTCCAGAGGGTTCTATATGACGTAGATCCAACCCATCCAGAGAGGTGAGATTCTACCAGGTGACTTTTGTGGAGATGCCTGAGACTCAGGGCCGCAAAAAGGAAAACCAAAACCACCACCTGGGAAAACTTAGGAGCAGGCCTCAGAAAGAGAAAGAGGACACCGAGGGTGGGGAACAGGTCAAAGCCCCATCCTATGGAGTTACAGTGGTTGAGGATCACTCCCTGGGTCCAGAGGAACATGTGTCGAAGGCCAGGGGCTTTATCATGCCTTTCCTTTCTCCAGGAAGACTGACGGGAGGACAGAAAGGCAATTAGGGAAATACTGATCATTCAAATATTTGAAAATAATCTTCCAAAGTCTATGGAGACAGACAAAATGATCTGTAAATATCTGTGTAACTATTAAGTCTATATACTTTATGACACACAAATACTTTCAGGCATAATTAAGTCTCCTGTATAATCAGTGTACTACATGGTTAAAGTCTTTATGGAACCTAAAATAAAACTTCACTATTTAAAATTAGAGAGGTTTAAGTGTTGTACCTTGGTTTCAGGGCATGTGGCTCACACCCGTCCTTGGTTAGGAACCATTTCTCTGTCCCAATCCTATAAACCACCAGGCTGTGCTTTAGAAAACAAGATCTGCTCTATGGCCTGCAGTTAATAGTTTCCAGGTAAAACGATGGCTGGTGGTACTCATCTAAACCGACACCCCTGCTTCGCTGAAAATGCACTCCACTCATAATGAATAAGCATGTCAACAGAGAGTCCAAGAACACACTAGAATTTTAAAGTACATTTGCTGATGGCGATCTTTGGTGCCCCCAAGTGGTCATAAGGAATGTGACATCTCAACAGGGAGACCTGTCATGAGGGGAGGTAAAGACTAGGAAAAATTTTTTCAGAATATATGGTTAAAAACGAGGATATCTGGAGCAAGAGAGGGCCCAGAACACACTACCTCTTAGAGAAAGTGGGGATAATAATCCTCGATTGTGGAAATTAAAATAAGCATAGATGTGACTTTTTTGTTCTAACATTTTACATATAGAGTACCTGTCTGTATTCTTCTGTAACTGCTTTTTTCACTTCACACTATGGTTTTAAAGTGTTTTGTAGAGATGAGTGTGGTACAAAGATAATTCCTGCTTAATTTCCAAGAGTAGTCAACACCAAAAAGATAGAGGTTGGCAAGGGGAGAAAGAGGAATGTGGCTTTAAGGAGGGCATCATGTAATAAATTTATTATATTTTGTTACATTTTCCACTTTTCTCTTAATTCCAACTGTATACTATATAATCAACTGCTGTTCCAGAAATAAAATGTTTTAAACATAAAAATATAAATTTTGCTTCTTAAAAGTGCATACACCTTGAATAATAAAACATACAAATAAATAACAGAAGTCAGTGATACATCTCATGCACTTGTTTCTAAAATAATTTAAAAATGTATGGTACACTTTTCTTCCAGCCTCAAGGAAAGACATCCTGCCTTCCGTATTACTATACAACTAAAGAAGAAAATGATACAGAAATCACTATGAACGGTGCACGAACAATATCAAAGCATTTTGAGTACAGTGACAGGGACATGCAGCTTTAAGACAACTACAGAAATTCCAGTGTAGCACTGAAGTGTTCAGGGAAGAAACTGTTTTTGTAATGGGGCTTGAATTCGATTTTAACCAGTGGTGAGAGGCACAGTTGGTGAGCAAACCGATAGGGAACACAACACGTTATTGGAATTGGAAAGGCTGACAGAGGATGTGAGCTTCAGAAAACACCAAACGGCCTTCCCATCTGGTATGAGGAGGCCGTGCCACTCAGAATAGCACCTACAGGTGACTTTGCACTGCAGATTCACCCCCACAAGAGGCCACTCTGCTTCGAGGGGCTTTTCTACAGGGGGGTTTCCAACTTGGATTTTCACTTAGATCTTCATTTCCTCGAAATGCTGAAAATACCAGGTCAGTTGTGTTTCTTTCTTTTCTACTTTTTTGTTTGCAGGCAGCGTCCTGCTCAACAGGATGAAACCACCTGAGAAGCACAGCAGACTACTCTGAAGATGTTACGTGCCTTCAGCTCACCACAGATTAAAACTAAATTTCACTTCCCTCCCTAGGTAACTTACTGCCAATTTTTTGGATGAGTATTATTTGATTTTTTGTAATTACATGAAAAAACACAGAGGGTTACCAAAAAAGGACTCCAAATAAAATGCTTCACATTCATTTTTAAACTAAAAATAACTCCTGAAATGACACTGTTGATAAGTAGAGAATGAGCTAACTAGGAAAGTAGGTGGCAACGTGGAGTTTGCTATTTGTAATTACGACAGAGACAGTCATTCTATCAGAATCCGGAACAGGTTTTTCCAAGGCCACGAACGCTTTACTTCAGCATTTTCTAACTCAGGGTGCCTTCCCAGCTCCCCTGCGGGTCTAGCCCTGTGGTGGCATCCCAGGAAAAGGCTCTGGGAAGGACGCACACCCCACAGGGCACTCTGCTCCAGCAAACTGAAGACCACTGAATCCTGCTAGACTGGCAAGTGTTGGGCCACCTACCAAACGCTCCAAGCACCCAAATAGGGCCTCAAATCAGAGAGGCTCCCTTATTTCAAACAGGATGTTAATATCAGTGGTTCTTTTTTTCTCTCCTCTCCAACGAAACAGAGTCTGAGTCACTCTTGAGTGCTTCACATGGCAGTGATTCTCACCACAGGGATGGTGTAGCACAGTGGTTCTCAATTCTGACTGCAAAGGAGAAACCCCCAAGAGCTTTAAAATATACGGCAATTCCTGGGACCTGACCCTGTACCAGTTAGATGAAAAGCTTGGGAGTGGGACCCAGGCATCTTTAAAAGTTCTCTAGATGATTCTAGTGAGTGCTGAGTATCAGAATCTCAGACAAGTCATTCAGAAGAGGCTTAACAGAATCTTCAGAAGAGCGCGCGTATGAGATTTGAAAAAGCCTCCGAAGCCTGCTGTGGATCTGCCTTCCCTCCAAAATTGGCAAACACCTGTTTTAAATGCTTCTGAGATGGATCTAGAAACTAATCCACTACAGAATGCTACCATAAATTCCAAGAGCTTAGTCTTATGGTGACCAGTGGCTGGGAACTCCAAAGCTTTCCAAAACAGCTCTAAGTCTCTACAAAAGCATTTTAAAATTGTTAGCACTATTAGAAGCCACATTCTCTCCTTGTGACCACTATAGAACCCTAGAAGATATAAAAAATTAAAATCTATAGAAAATGGCAGGTTATTTTTTGAAC
Organism: Ailurus styani; assembly: GCA_002007465.1. Taxonomy (NCBI): domain Eukaryota; kingdom Metazoa; phylum Chordata; class Mammalia; order Carnivora; family Ailuridae; genus Ailurus; species Ailurus styani. The sequence continues at coordinate 1,095,630 of LNAC01000228.1, read as the reverse complement.
AAAATACTTTAGGAAAGTGTTCATGCTAAATTCGGTATATAAACCCGTGTGTGTTCAACATCCAACTCCACTCCTGCTTGCAAAATACCATTTTACAATCTTGCCAAAAAACAAAAACAAAAACAAAAACAGAGAAGAGAAACATGTGCAAGCAAAACAAGAAAACACATTCATGCTCTTCTATATTGATGATTAAGCCACATGTAAAAAATTACAAATTCAAAAATAGAGCTCCATAATCCAAGAATTGCCTTTTTAAAAAAATTTACATTTAGGGTAGTCTACATTTTATTAGTTATTTGCATAGGTGGTAAGAACATGCTTTCTGGGTTAGATGGAGGCCATGCAAAATTGTTTTCATTACTTGGGGGAAAAAATGACTGGTCATGCTCAAATTACAGCTGCAAAACACTTTGCGAGTTGATCAAAAGGCAGTGTGAAACCCTAAGTGTTCATTTGAAGAAAGCAGAGAATCCCCCCCCCCAAAATGTAGTCAGGTTTAACAGTAATTTAAACTTTATGAAAGTAAAGACGGACGGTCTACACAGTAGCAGCTGCTTTCTGTTTATGATATAGGCACTGGTTTGTCAGCGAATTTTGCTCTTCTCAATTCCAAATAATACAAGTTCAACACACCTCACAGAATATGTTTTATTGAAACTGTGCTTACGATTTGCATACTATCTCAAAAATCCAACCCAGAAACACTAATTATCTTGGCATCCAATAATTCCAATAACCTATGTAGGAAACAACAACTTCAGCTGTTTGGTAATTTGTCGGAATGAAATGTAACGTCAGATGTCAAGCTATTTTTTTAAAAACATGTTTATTTGAAATAAGTGAGCTCTGTTCCACAGCTCTTCTTTGCTCCATTTTTCCTAAAGGCTGACACTACTGCCTCCTTGACACACTGTCCCTAGTTTTTTTTCCACGATAGTTACTTTAGAGGGATGGCAATTTGTCCCCCGCCTCCAATCCCCACATCTATTTCATACACGTGTAGATGACCAAATTCTAATGGCAAGTGACTTTGTAATGGATTTTCAACCCCTAAGTAGTAGAGACAGCTCAGTCTGGAAAAGTGGATGTAAGAGTAAAATGTCTCCGAAGATGAAGAAGGGCACTTTTGGTTTCTGGTACAGGAGAGACTTGCTCAAGAGGACCACAGGCCTTGGCCGGTTCACCAGAATCCACTTGCTCTCTTTGTTCCGGGGGAACCGTCACTCCATTTAGGGTATCACTGGCATCCCCTGGCTCATCGGCTGGGCTCCCAGGGCTCCTTGGCTACAGCGAATTCCTGATGCTTTCCGCTTGCTTTTATGAGCAAAGCAGGCCCTCAACGAATGCTTGCAGAATGAATGAATGAATGAATGAATGAATGGGGAAAAAATGATTACAAGGGTTTAGGGCAGCTTCACAGAGAATTACAATATTTTACCAGACGACAAATACTCCCACATCCATTTCTATTGGTCCAGCGATGTATTACTTCCTTTCAGTTAGCTGCTTTTAGGATGGGAAAACACAAGGGCTGGGAGGTGATCTTGAAATGACGTGAGCTGAACTGTTTCATTGTGCTTCCACACTATACAAGGGATTACAAAGGCAAGGTGTAGGGCCATCTGAAGGAATGATAAAGCCTCAGTGCACTGGATGTTCACAGAAAAGAAATCAAAAATAGTTTTATAAAAGCAAAAAACATTGAAAAGCCACACTCCTGTCAGGCATTACTCTGTGCCTACAAGGAAATGACTGCTCTAATCAGGCCCACCTGGTTGTCAACCAGAAACTCAGGCCACCAGCCTTGACAGATCACTTCTAACCCCAACGCATAGATATGCTCAATGCGCCAAACATCACTGGGAAAATAAAAAACAAAGCAAACACCAAGTTCCTAACCTATCAAACAACTGAATTGAACCAAGTAATAATTTTCCCGTAAGATCTTTCACACCTCAAAGACCACTCCAAACTTTTGAGCAAATACCCTCTTCTGTGGCTTAAAGGTTGTACCTAGTAGTTATGGATGAGATTTTCATTGTTTACCAAGCACAGAAACAGAACAGCTTAAAGATGCCCAGACAAAGCCATAATACTTCCTGATTTTCATTTAAATATGAAAAATAAGAAGACTAAACTCCATAGACATATAGTTTACAGATACTGAAATTTTATTTCCAGGACCCATGGAAAATTAAAGAAATTTGTAGAGTTGTTTTATAGTTTGGTGTTTTTTGGGTTTTTTGTTTTGTTTTGTTTTGTTTTTTTTGAAAACACTAGATATAATGGAAAATCCATTCCTGAAGGTCTCGAGAATAAAAATATTTGCCACCATGAAAATTAAACTAGATTCTACTAATGCTTAATAGCCCCAGAAAAAGGTGTTATTAAAACCTGTGTGTAGTCAAACTATAATTCTAAGGTTATTTCAGAGCTTCAGATAGGAGATTTCAAATGAGATCTACCTATTTTAAAGAAAGACAAGAGGCTCAAATCAGACAAACATTCAACTCCTGATTGATGATCCCATACTTGGTGCATCCTTTCCAGGAAATAAAAGCGACACAGAAAAACCAGTAGTGGCTAAACACTGAGGGGGCTGTCAGTGTGCCCGAGGAAGCAGTGACAACACTGAGGGCAGCCAGTTGTCCTCAACAGTCACTCTACAGCAGAGAAGAGGAACGCTGCTTCCAGAAGCCCATGCAGTGCAACAGGGACATCTAGTGAAGTGGCGAGTACACGACCACGTGCACTGGGCAACAAGTTCACGTTCAACGAACTTCATGGAGCACTGTGGTAACTTTCACAAGGCTGAGTAAGTTTTAAAAATTGCAAGGGTCTAAAATTCCAGCTACCCTCAACATAAACGGCCTCCAGACTTGCAAGTTACCTGCTAATGCTCAAAGTAGCAGCAAAATAAAGTTAGAAACCTATTAGAAATATTTCCCAAGAGGTATTCATGGGGGGGAAAAACATGGGGGGGAAAAAAGGCAGTGCAGAGTTCATAGCTATGCATGTGTATGTATTCTAATTACTTCACACACAGCAATACTGAAATGGGAGGTTATAAATGGATTTGTGCACCAAGAGTTCAGGAAGAACTGGAAGGGTTTACAATTTTTTTCAAAGTTAATATTTAAAACCATATAAACTTAGCATGCTATACTTCATGGCAAAGTGACAAATGCTATTCAAAGAGAATCAGGACCATGACCCTCTTGACATTTAAAAAAAAATAGAAAAATGAAAAAAGAAAACCAAAAGCTAAAAACTGTCAGGATACCTCCAGAAATCTTGAAGAACTATGTATCTTGCTTATCTGTGAGATTTTTGTGAGGTTCCCTTGTTTTCTAAACAAGAAATGCAATTCGCACTGACAATGTCAGATGGAACATGCTCCAATCCTGCTTCTGAGTTCTGGGTAAGAGATTAAGTCTTAAGCACAAAGAAGAAATAAATGACTTACTGAAAAGCACTCTACAACTGAGACTGACAGGCAGCATCAGAAGCACACACGTAATACTTTGTCACACGTTGCTGCAACACACCATCAACTGACTTTTGGCATTAGGCAACTTCTTTCCTCTCCAAGTTACAAGAAACACGGCCACGCGCACACAGGGCAGCATGGAACTTTCGGCTTCCAACACAGAAAAAAGCAACACCAGAGAAGGAAAATGGTACAGATTCATGCATCCAGTTCAGAATCCATTTTTTTCCAGGAATCTTTCAAAGATGTTAACTCTACTACATTTCAAAATCCCAATGGCCGTAGCTAGCAAATTTAGAAGGAAAACAAAATTAATTAGTGACTGGCTCTCTGGCTGTCCTATTTGCCACCTCTTAGGACATATCTTAAGAATCAAGACAGCTTATGGTACACACATCTTTGCAGACATGAAGGTATGAAAGACTTCATTTCTACCTCTAGAAATTTCTATCTGTGGCAGTTGGAGAAATGACAGTCACTCACAGGCCACCTTCTTTGTTAATCCTTTTACTGACGTGCATCCACCCTAGACTAGCTGAGTATATACCTGAGAAACATTAGTGTTAAAATATTGCCCTTTACAGAGACTGGTAGATGGGGCCAAAGTGCAGAAAGCAACAGTCTTCTCTCGGTTTGTTTCATTGTTAGTGTCACAGTTTTTAGAGCTCCTGGTGCACACCGACAATCAGCTATGAGGACAAATTCTGCTCAGATGAAACCCAAGTCAAATAACCGATCCTTCTACAGCACACACTAATGACAGCTTAACTGGTTCACAGGTTTCCAAACCCTAGTGTCCAACAGAAGTCATTAGAGTTCTCTAGAAAGAAATATGTACAATTGCTAAAGGGACCGCCCAGGGTCTTGTCTACAATTATTCCAGTTAGCTTCGTATCAATGCTTTGCCTATGGCTGTTATTTGGTTCAATGGCAGAATAAGGCGACGCTTTTAACAATTTGCAGTTGAATTCTACACACACACACACACACACACACACACTCACGCGCACACATACGCACGCACACCAGGCACATGACCCAAAACATACAAAAGCATAGAGGGCTTTGGTGGGAGGAAGGGGTTCTAAATAAATAAACATCTTTACAGATAAAACACTTAGATTGCAGAAGTATCACTGAGGTTTTTGAGAAGGCCGTGCAGAGGTTTGCATGCTAGAAGGTAATTTTTTTGAGGATTTCTCAGCAGACTGCCTGCCACCAGGAGACGCGGGCACTCCAGAATCTAGCTGGGAAGACTTGGATTTGCGAGTGGACAGCAGGGAATGTTTAGCAGAAGCAGGGTCCTTGGAGACAAGCTGCTCTTTTCCAACTGCACTTGCGTTTGGCTGCTGGGAGCCTGGAGGCTGGTAGCCTTTCTCTGCCTTGTCATCCACGGCATTCTTACCGGCCGACTTGACAGAGCTCCCACCGGCCTTCTTGGAGAGCAAGGTTGTTTTGCCAAGGTCAGTCGACCGTCGGGTTTCCTTCTGTCTCAAGGCTGACTTGAAGAAGGACAGCCCCTTGTCCTCCGACTTGCTGTCCCTCTTCAGACCAGCCTTCACGTTTGTGTTGGGGGAACGCAGGCTGGCCATGGAGGAGCTCCTGACGTGCTTTCCGTCCCCTCGGCCCTCCCCCACCCTGGCCTGGCTCACCCGAGGGGAGTTGGGTTTCGAGCTGGAGGTGACGCTGGCTCTGTCTGAAGCCAGGCTTTGCCTGGAGCCCTCTCTACTCAAGCTCCAGTCTGAAGTCCTGCTCTTCCCAGGAGGGAAGGGGCCCTTTGCAGCAGGGCCCGAGGCTTTTTTGGCAGATGTGGAGGAAGCAGTGTAAGTGAGGGAGGAAGATGATTTCTGCCTCTGGGGTGAAGGAGAGGACGTGGAGTCCTGGGGTTTGGGGGAGGACTCCTTTCTGGGCTGGCCAGGGGCAGGGGAGGAATGCCGCCCGCTGGCCCTGGAAGAAGAATCTGCTTTGCTTCGGGAGCGGGAGGGCTTTATAGAAACTTTTACAGGAACAGGAGAAGAAGGGGATGTACTTGAAAGAGAGGATTCCTGGCTTGCCAAGACTGGTCTCCCCTTCCGCAAGCTTCTATCTGGCTCAGAAGTGCCTTTGGAGCTGGGGGATCTCTTGGCTGTGCTGTCTGCTTTCTTTGTGAGGGAGCCCGGGTGGCTTGTGGGTTTCCCCTCTTTGACTGGAGAGCTGTCTACAGAATCGCTCTGATCCACATAAGCGATCTGGTTATTGTTATCAAATGGATCAGAGATGGGGGGCACATGATCCCCTTGTGCTGAGTTTTTGCTCTGTGTGTCTACAACACTGGAGTTCAATTTGCGGGTGTCTGATTCATCCCTGAACACGCCTTCCATGACAGCCAGAGGGGCCCGACCCACAGCCTTGTGCTCACGTCGGCTGTGACTATCACTTGATTCCTGGTAAGTGCTGGCAAGGTTCCTCAAGCTGCCAAAGCAAGAGATGGAGACCTTGTCATCCACTGCCTCCCCAATCTTCTCCAAGGTGGAGGCGGAGGTGTGGATCGGAGAATCCCCTGAGAAACGGGAGGGAGAATTGGAGCGCATCTGCAGCTTGGCGGACAGGGACCAAGAAGGTCTAATGCAATTGTCGTTAATGGCCAAGGGGCTGGTGACAGAAGATCTGGATGACAAGCTCTGACGCTGGACACTTCTCACGAATGGTCGAGTTGAGAAACCTCCTGAATGCAGCAGAGAGAATACCATTAAGCTAAACCGAAAAGACGTCCCAGCAACACGTTAAGATATTGAAGACGGAAGGAAGGCAAGCCTGGTGGAATGACAGGAGTGTGACCTTCAGGGCCAGCATATCTGGGGTCACGAGGCCAGCCATGTGACTTCCAACTTTTCTGAGCTCGATTCCCCTATGTACAAAATAGGGACATTTTTACTCGAAAATCAGCAATCTGTCTCTTTACTTCTTGCTGTACATCGGGGGTCAAGAGACTTAAAGGCCCGGACAGTTAATACTCTAGGCTTTGTGGGCCAACCACTCAACTCTGTCATGGCAGCAAGAAAGCCACCACAGAAGACACATAAACAAATGGGTGTGGCTTTATTTACAAATAAAGACAGGGGCCATATTTGGCCCATAGGCAGTCTACTCTAACTCACAGGACTACAAGAACTAAATAAAATCCTGAAAAGTCCTATGCCCACCTGGCACTTCACAGACGCGCAATAAATGTGAGCTACTGATCCAGCTTCTTCATCTAACTAAGGACAACCAGGGCCCACAGAAGTCAAGTCGTTGCTCAAGATTACACAGAATTAGAGGCAGAGCGAACACCAGAACCACAAACCCTCGCCCCCGACTCAATGCTACACACAGCTTGGCTTATAATTATTGACTATAACAGCAGATCAGTGGAAAGAACCAGAGACAATACACTCGTATCCTGAGTGACCTCAAACTTCTAAAGGCAATATCCATACTTAGAACAATATACTTCTAAGTGATTTCAAACTTACAAAGCAAAAGTTCATAATTAGAAGTACATACTTATATTTTGAGTGCCTTAAAACTTCCTTCCAAAGAAAATATTCTAAATTAAATTCCATATATACTTGGTAATGTAGCTATGGTATTTATAAAAACCTTCCAGATAAGATCCCCAGAGACAGGCTCTGTTCTGTGGGCACCACCCAGCACCATGGTGATGATGATGCTTAAGAGGATACAGATTTCACCAACTACACTGTTTAAAAACCGACCGAGGGCAAACCAGCTTACTGTTAAAACAACAGTGAATTCTAAATTTAAAGTCTGCACTGAGAAATACCTACCTAAACAAGCAAAGGTCCACTGGCCGGTTCTCCATAAAATGTCAGGAGCTTAGCAATTCCAGCTAAGTACTCTTATTACTTTACAAATAAAGAGCAACAAGGCAACAAGCCAGAAGAGGGAGCGGGGCTGGAGNCGGGGGGGGGGGGGGGCCCTTCCAGCCCCCTGCTGTTTCCCTCCACTTCACTTCTCACAATTACCCATCACAAGACGCAGACTGCAGATTACAGTGACCAGCTCCCGCAGAAGGAGACTTGCTGGGAGATGAGTCACCGTACTCATTAGAGAAGCTGAGCTCACTCTCACCTCCTCCTAGCCTTAGCGACTGGGCTGCCTGATCCTTCCCGCACCACCTGGGGTTCCTGTCAGAACTGAGGGTTCTGCTGCTATTACTCAACCGGTAAGTGAAGGTTAAAAAAAAAAGTGGGGTTCTATTTGTATTGTATTTCCCAAGTTTTTGTATTGTGGCCATCTTCAGAATTCTTAAAAACTACCTTTATGCAAAGGCAAGAGTTTTTGTTCTAGATGCTTCTGTACTTAAAAGAACATGCCACAAATTCCTCTAAAGGAAACCACAGTGGAAAGGGGAGAAGTCAAGAGTCAGGAAGTGCCCACCAGAGCCAGCACAGCGACTCCTCCTTGCCAGGAGGCCTGGGGCAAATCACCACCTTGCGGAGTCCCCTTACAGCTTATTTTAGGGATTCTGAAAAGCACTTTGGAAAAAAATGTATATATTATTGTACAGAGCTAAAGCTCCAGCCTCCACAGTAGACCTTAGAAGTGGGAAATAATGAAGTGGGAGGAGAAAGTCATGCTAGAGGTCACAGAGGAAAAGTGAATGACCTGGTTTACAGAAAATGGCACTTATGATTGTAAGCTACAGGTACATAGCCCTTCTACTTTCTCCCAGTCTTCTTGGGGGCTAGTTCCTAAGCGTGAGGTACGCTGTGCGTGTCTGTGAGACACCATCATGGAAATGTGTCACAAAACCCATACCCACCATCGTCTTCACTCCTCTCCCCAGCCATCTCCACCGACTCGGACAACGAGGCCAGGGAGGTACGTCTGGAGGAAGCTGCGGAGGTCACGCTGGCTTGCTTGCTCCCCGGGAGCCGGCTCACCCAATGTTCACACAAGGAAGAACTTGTGGAGCCTGCAGTAAAGGAAACAGGCACTGAGGTCAGGTCAGAATCCCGGGCCAGTGGCTCAGCGCACACCTGCACGAAAGTGCTGCTGTCAGAGGTGGAAGGTGGCTGACCCCATGCTGCTTGAATATTCCGTTAAGATGAGAAGAAGGAGGGCAGACTCTTGCACGTTTATAGTAATGAAATGCAAGTATAGGCATGGACACTTCATAATGCAAAGTGCAGGTCTTAAGTGCTGGCAATGGAATAATTCATACTTATTCTACAAATATTTATTAAGCACCTATTGTNAATGCAAAGTGCAGGTCTTAAGTGCTGGCAATGGAATAATTCATACTTATTCTACAAATATTAAGCACCTATTGCCGGGCAGTGTTCTAAGCACACAGAAAAAATTCTGACACAGAGCAAATAAAAGTGGCATGCTCCATTATCTTCTTAGCCTCACTGCTTTGTGGAATCATGTTATTTTCACAATGTTAATATACAAGCAAGCGCGCGCGCGCACACACACACACACACACACATGCACACACCAAGGCTACAAGTCAATCTGTACTGTCCATTCCAGGGATGCCCTGAAATATATTCCAGAGCACAGAAATTGCCCTTGAAACTGAGAGCATGTCTCAAACAGACTTCAAGAGGGTGTAATTTCCAAGCATATCTCAGGCTCTGGGAAGCACCAGGGGAAAGCACTAAGAGAATTCGCACTCTCTTAATGGAGTGAGTGGCTATAGAGAGGCAGGTGTACTGAGTGGGGCTTGACTTCAGCAGGGGCTCACTCTGCTTCAGCCGTGCCTCCTTTCAGCGGCTTCAAACTTACCTCTCACAAGCTTCAATCCAGGGCTAATACTCTCTAACATGAACCCATGTTACCATGTCCCCGTCCTCAGCCATAGTCCCTTAAACTCTGCATTAAGAAGGATGCGTCGCCTTGTTTGGACTGTGTGGTTGTATCCAGACTAAACCCCATCCAGCTAAACCCAGCCCATCTAATACGACCATAGCCTTCAACACTTCTAATGGAACAGGCCAACCTCATAGGGAAAAAGAACTATTTCTACTGGCGCTTTACCTTTTCTGAAAGTCTCTAACGTACATTTACCTAATCTGATGCACACAATGATGCCATAAGGCAGGTATTATTAGTACTCTCACATTAGAGATGATTAAATATGTGGCTTGGATGGGATGTGCTCCAAGATGATGATCCAACCAAAACACGGCAAAGCCAAGACTCATTCTTTTAGAATAGCCGTATGCTTTTAGAAATGCCGTATGCTTTTCCATTCATGCATTCATTCATTCATTCACTCATTCCACAAGCAAACATGGCGAGCTCACTTCGAGACAGGCTCTACATGCTTCGATGTGAACTTTGCTGGTTCACACGTTTCACCCCTCTTTTCTTGACCGCAATCATTTTGGTTTCCAGATTAAATGTAAATGTGAGGATTTATCTGATCAAGCCAGAGTCATGAGACCTTGTGGAGTTCTCTGGACCATTCATTACAATCTTCTGTTCTAGAAAAACCCGCCAAAGAATAAGTTGGCCTTACCTGCCACTGAGCTGTTGGCCGACCAAGATGGAATAGCTGTCCGCCTCTGGTAGAAAAGGATGTACGCCATCTGTGTGCAGACCTCATCTTCTGACAGCTGCTGCACGTCACTGTCATCGAAGCAGTACCAGAGGCCGTCCACAGAGTTCTTACAGTACGCTGCCAAAAAAGAGCCTGTCATCAGTACCAGAGGAAGGGGGCACCAGCCACTCCACTCTGCCCACAGACACCAGTGTTTTGGCTCGCATCATTAATTCAAGAGCTTTTTAATGCTGCATGTAATATGGTAAAAAAAAAAAATCCAAATTGTCTATCACAGGCAAAATGTTTCAGGGAATTATAAGCTATTCCATATGGACAAAACGCTATTTAATCTTAGAAAACACAATATAATCATTTATTTAAACCAGTGGGTCTCAATCTGGGACAATTTTGCTCCCCTAGGGATATCTGGCAACGAATGGAGACATTTTTGACTGTCACACTAGGTAGGGTGCTACTGGCATTGCGTGGGTGACTGGGGATCCTGCTACAATGCCCAGGACAGTTCCCGCCGCAAGAATTATCCAGCCAAACTGTTAAGAGCACTAAGGCTGGGAAACCCTGATATAAGCATGTTGTCCCATTTTAGTGTAGAGATAGAAAACAGACCTAGAAATAATGATGTCAATACTACCAGCTGCTAATATTTGTTTAGCACTTATTATGTGCCAAACTTCTCAGCTAATCCTATGAGATTTGTTTTATTATTATTCCCATTTTACAGAGCCTCAAAAAGATTAACCAGTTTGCCCAAGGTCAAGCAGCAGGGCCCAACTCCTATCAGCTGTATCTAGTCCCTAAGCTTGCTCTTAAGCCACTCCTCCCTCAGGGGTAGCACAAAGCCCCAGAAGTCCCCTGGCAAACTAAGAACATTTGAGCTCATAAATGCATGCATGTTTCTCTCCAGTTCAAATTCTAAGCCTCAGATAGAAATAAAGACCATTCAAGTACCAACAAAACCAGACAAGAACTTAGTGTTCATAAAGCTATGTGATCTTGAAAGGATATATCAAGGGGTGTGATAAGCTTGATCCAGAGAGGTACATTCTTACCACACTTTCTAAAAATACCCATTTATTGGCGTGAGAATGAATGAGTATTAGAATATTTCACTGAGAGTATTAGAATATTTCACTGAACACTGGAGCAGGGCGCGTAGTGTCCTAGAGCACTGGAATTCCCCCTCCAGTGGCGCTGAAGAGCGACTCCCTTGCAGGCAACAACCACATTTGCCAGGATGGAACCTTAAGAAATGAAAGGGACCCAGGTAAGGAGGGGCTACACTGGACAGGTCCCCGAAAAGAAGGGTAGAATAAGGATCTTTGATTGTGGGGAGGGAAATCATGGGCAGCTATGGACTCCTAGGACCAGAAGGGGAGAGAAGTGGAGAGAGGCAGCGCATAGAGCTGGTAAAACAGCAACTGGCCGGTGGTGTCAGGTCCGACTTGATAGAGAAATGACCCGGCTGGTGAGGTAGCTGTTCTAGAGTGGGACACACCCAAGACAAGGTGACAGAGCAGCCCAGCACCAGCATTAGTCTGTTTCTCTTCAGGGTGGTCTGTTCCCAGTCACAGCAAGGAACTAAGGCAGCACAGCAAATCACTAATGGTTTCAGTGTATTTACCAAATAATTCTACTTGCTTTTCTTCCTGGCACTGGCTTCTCAAGTGTTTTCTAGACAAGTGCTACTCAAATTGTGATTCAGAGACTGGTCCCGGTCCACAACAAGATAAACACCCAAACTGAGATTAGCATTAAACACCAATCTGACACTGCTGGGATATTCTTACTGTATTATTACAAAGGTTGCTTCACGAAAAATTGGATATTTTAAAAAAGGAAAAAGGCAGGTTCTTCGTCATGGAAGTCTGATCTAGAATTCATACACAAGTCAGCCACACACGTACCACGTGATTGTAGCTAGAACTAGTGCAAAATAAAATTCCAAATAAAAACTTAAAAACATGTTATCTCAAATTCAACAATACTAAGGCATTTAAAATGTTCTCTAAACTAAACCCCTAAACTTTTATATATCAATCAGAAAATTAGTGGTATGGCCTAGGCATCACAAAGGGGAAATAATGCAGAAAGGGCCTAAGCTCTTCCTAGGTAACAACAGGTCCCGAGAGGCAGGTCTGAGCCCTTTTAGCTCACTGCTGTAGTCACGAAGTTCACATGAGATCACCTGCTGTAGGTCACAGAGCATGGAAGAGGTGTCTAGCTTCTAGCCCACGTTTCTATCTCTAAACTATGGGACCACCAAAGTACCTGAGGGTTTTCAGGCATTTTCCAAAGCCCACTCTATATAAAGAGGAACATGACAGGATAAAATCCAGTCCTGTCCTATTTTTTCTCAACAATTTCTTGCTAGAAAGTGCATGATTTTCCTGAGAAACAATATTATCAATGGAAGACACATTATCTACCAAAGCCGAAGCTGGGTGAACCAGGGATACCGGCAAAGGTGTTGCTACACCAGCTAACCAGTGAACTTAAATCACCTCTAAGTCCCTTTCCATTGAAGAGTCCATGAGTGTATAATTCTATGATTCAGTATCAAAGAACACAGACATGATTGATAACGCCAGAGGCAAACATCCAGACACATGACATTTAATGTGCAACTGGCTCCATAAAAGATAAATACAAAATATGCAAGACACAAAATTCAGCCTATCAGATTTTAAATTTGATTTAAACCAAAATAAAAGGTAAAATATATCTAAATGTTTAACTTTTGTCTTCTAGGGTCTTTGACTTCTCTGTTTTGTTTTTGTCCCTGAGTGTGCTTCCTGCGGCAGGCAGAGGTGAAACAAACTGTTCTACTATGAGATACACTCTGAGCTGGGATCATTCCTCTCACAAATAATTATTGCCTGCAGCATCTAAGTACTGAACAAATGTGAACTAAAAGGGTTTCAAGAATAAAAGATTACTGTATCCAGTCAACTTCCCCATCCCTGCCTCTTGTGGGGAGAGCAGGTTGAGAGAGTGAGTGTGCTAGTGGAGGGGTTTGGGAGCCCGACAGGCTTCTTCAGCTCACGGGGGTTGGGGGGGGTGTGCATGTGTGTGTGTGTGTTTGTCAGGGGGAGGGCTGTCCCAGGGCAAACTGCTAGGGGAAAGTCTCACAGATTTTGAAAAACCAACTGGTAGAGCCCAACCTCCTCCACCTCCTCCGAGCTTTATGAATCACCAGCGCTCTGGAGTCTTATTGCACGAAGCACTGAGTTCACGAAGAAAGGAAGTCCCTGGAAATACACATGTGAAATGTGTTTAGTGTGAAGGAAGCAAAAATCTGAGTCCTGGCCGCCCACCCATACAGATGCCAAATTAACAGCAGACACTCCCCTGAAACAAACGTCCAAGGAAGAGTCCATACACCTGCCTGCCGCCCCGATGTTCACACATGCTCTTAAGTCAAAAATTCCAGTTCTGGGAACAATCTTAAGGAAATACAAAACTAGAATATAAACTAAAAGATGTTCAACAGCGTTACAGTCAAAGTTAAAAACCAGAGATAGTAGACATGTTCAACAATGATGAATAGAGGCTATATAAAATTAGAGTTTCACCGAGAGAATGTTCTGTGGTCATGAAAAAAGTGTTTATAAAAATTAAGCACCAACATCCAAATACTTCTGCTATAATGTAAGTGTGAAGACGGATATGGGGACATGCACACTCGCACCTCACTGTGTTTCTGATTCTGAAACTTTTATTGTCTGTCTCCCCATCAACCTGTACAGTCCTGAAGTGCAGACAGATTACTATCCCCACAGCTTCTCCTGTGCCTCCAGTACACTCTGACCACATTCCTGTGGCCCCCTGCTGTACCCACTGTGCACATTTCCACCACAGAACCTATGACACAGTGCTGATCTTACGTATCATCCGGTCCTATGTCCCCCTACCTAATTACACTCCTGGAAGACAGAGGTTAAGGCCTATTCATTTCTGATGTGTCTCTGATGTGAGCCCAGGGCAAGCTATGTAGGACGTGCTCCATGAATGTTCACCTAAGCAGAACCTACCAGTACAATCATGACAGTGTAGAATAATGGCCAAAACTTACAGAAAAACACTGGAAGAAATATTACCTACATACAAGGGATAGTATTATTCAGCTCTAACAGGAAGAAAATTCCGACACATTTAGAACATGGGTGAATCTTACACACATTATGCTACATGAACTAAGCCAGACACAAAAGGACAACTACTGTATTGTTCCACTTATAGAAGGTTCCAGGAGTAATCAGATTCATAGAGACAGGAAGACTGGTGGTGGCCAGGAGATGGGAAGAAGGCAGAGGGGAGTTGCTGTTTAATGTTCCAGTTTGGGAAGAAGAAAATGTTCTGGAGACAGATGGTGGTGAGGGCCGCACAACAATGTGAATGTACTTAATGCCACTGAACCGCACACTTTAAAGATGGTTCAAATGGTCAATTTTGCTATGTATATTTATCACTACTTTTAAAAATGTTACCAATGGTTATTTTTGAGTGATGAGCCCGTGGATGATGATAATGTTCTCTCTAATTTATAAATTTCAGATAATGAACACAGTCACTTTCAAAAAATGAAGAATAAATTAAGCCTTGAAAGAAAGAAAAAAACTCTTCCAAGTCACTTTAAAGACACTATGAAGCTAGTTCACGTAATAACTCCAAATCAGGGAGAAGCTAGAATTTCAAGGAGATGGAGTGAAACCTTAAATGTGGAGTGCAGGGGAGGTAACCACAGTGAGCCCTCGGTTGCCCAGACAGCGCTACCTGCACACACTGCTCCCCAGTCAGGTCAAACAACTACTGGAGGATCCAACTCAGGAAAAGGAAGAATTTTCATTTATTTGCTCTTGGACAGTGATCCATAGGATGAAACTGCCCTCAAAGTTGGCACACTGCCTACTGGAAGAGAAAGGGAGGTTCTAAAGCAAAGGAAACCCTCAAAAGCAAAACCTGTCTGAAGGAAGGGTCAGCATAGACACCCGGCCTCTCGCACTGCAGACCTGTGTAGTGCCCCCCTTGCATGGTGCCATGATGATTGCACACAGCATACAGGTCATAGACGTAGTCCTCAGGGTCCCTCCCGAGTCCATAGGGCCGTCTCCATGGAGACCAATGGGATGGCAAACTCCAGCTGCTCTGACTTCTCTTAACCACATGAGGTGTCATATCCAGGCCAGTCAAGGGGAACTTGACCATGTTCTGAAGTTTCACACGCCTGTCTCCTTCCTGTTGCAAGAAGAAAAACAAGTTCTGATGATATTTTCATGCAAGTAGATGGTAGATGAGTTTTGTGTGGAATGTGGACCCTATCAGCTAGCGTGGTTTGAGTTACCTATCTGATGTTTCCCCAAGACACATACAAAATAGGGAAACTCACTAACAGTTTTAACTACCCAGAGGAACAGGTTGTAATACCACTAAAAGTAGAATAAGCAATATCCTATGTATTTCCTATATTTCCCTATCTGATAGAGGGGTTTTAGGTTTTTGACTTACAAAATGACATTATCAGGCAGTTCACGCTGATACCTCCGTCACAGAGACATGAACAGCGATGGAGTGATCACGTACGTGAGAGACAACATGCAGTGCCGGCACAGAACAGCGCTGGATAAGCCTTTCCTCCCCGCCTCCTCCAGCAAGCACGTTACCGCTTAACACTGACCTAATATATTCATTTGGTCGATAATCTTGGGTAATCTGTGTTTTCCATGAAGACCACTGGGAAATTCTCTGAAATCCAACCGTCAGTTCAACAGCTGTTTTCTGAATATTTCCTGTGTCTGTGTGAGCTTTAAGAAATTAACCAGCCATGGCTAACACCCACCCCGAGGAGCTATGGATCTATTAAGAGAAGAAAAATGTTCCTAAGAGAAAGGCAGGATGTGCCCTGGATAGTCAGGAAGTTCAGACTGAAGAATCTGGACCCTGTTCTGCAGTCAAGCACTGAGGCTTGAGGGAGGAGGGGACATCACCAGAGCTGTGTGAGCAGTGCACAGGACATGACAGAAGCGAGGAGCAGCTTAGGCTAAGGAATCAAGTAGAAGACAATGTGACTGCAACCAGCTGGGCAGTCTCACAGGTCTGCAGGGGCAGGCTGACAGCACAAATGGGGAGCAGGGGACACACTCAGGAGGCCATGCAGAGGCACAACCAAGCTCAAGAGGTGACTGGCTACAGGGGAGGGCCAAGAAAGAAGTCAAAAGCGACACTGCAGTTTTGAGCCCGAGGTGTGGAAAGTGTGAGGACATGCCTTCTAAAGAAACAGAAAGTGGAAGGGGTGTGTGTGTGTGTGTGTGTGTGTGTGTGTGGAAGGGGCCAGAGAAGGCTGGGCTCTGAACCTCACCAGCTTTCTACCTGCGGATCCCAATGGAAGCGTGCAGTTAGGACACTCCTTACTATTACAGGAGCCAGACCCCAAACCTCTGAGTGAAAGCCCAGCCCTAGGGATCCTGTGCGTGTCACCCCAGACACCTCCACTTCATCAGCAAGTCCTCAACATCTTCTGATTCTATTCTGGTCCTATCTCCATTGCCACTGCTCCATACAAGCCAGCAGCATCCCTCCCCTGGGCGGTTGCCATGGCTCCCTTCAGATCTCCCTAGCATCACTGGTGCAGCCTCACGTTCCCCACATGGCAGCCAGAATGGTCTCTTCAAATCACAAATTTGGTCATGTTGCTTCTCTGTGTATAACCCTTTATCAGAATCCAACTCTGCCTGCAAGGGTCTGCTTGGCCAGCCCCTGCTCACCCCTTCCACCACCCGCTGGAGCTCCAGCCAAACTGGACTGCTTTCAGTCTCTGCCACATGCTATCCACACTCAGGGCTCGGCACACGTTGCTCCCTCTGCCACGGTGTGTGCGCAGCCCTGCTCCCGCCTCACCTGGGAGATGCTTCCTCCATCTTTCAGAAACAAATCTTAAAGCGAGGGCTCAGACACTCCTTAAACATTTATCTCCTCTTTACCTCTCCTCCAATGGGGCCTGCTCAGGACAATTCTAACCTCAGGGAATAGAAAGCCTTTTTGGAAAAACTGATTCAGAGTAATTCAGCTCAAAGCAGCTTTTCTTTGTATATATTAATGACTCATCTTCCCAACTGTATGACAGTTCCCTGGGAGCAGGATGATACCCATTATTACTTTAGGTACAAAGAGAATTCTATCCACTCCAGAAAGGAACTTTTTTTTTTTTTTAATCTCAAAGTATACTTACCAAAATGTAAAATACAACATTCATAAATCTAAAGCAAGTCCTCAAGAACAAAGTAAAATATCTGCAGTATAAACTAAAATGTTTAGAATTTAAAGGGTCACAGGATGCTTAAATTTTACTTTGGGTAAGAAGCAATTTTGGTAAGAAGAAACACTAGGGCAGATGTGTCTGTAACAACAGGGATAGGAACACTAGATCAAACAGGGACACCTGAAGAACCCCCACACAGCCCACTGGCAGGGGTGTAAGGAATGTAGTCACAGCTTTTCTCACTAGGACAGAGATTTACCTACCTGTCGAAATCTCTTGAGATGTACAATAAGCACATCAGGCAGAGTCCAGAGGCTTAACGTGATGCTCCCCTGCTGCAGCTGCTTACAGTGCGGGCAACGCCAGGCATCATCTGGGGCAAGCTGAAAACAAGGAGCACGAAACGACTTCCATTAAGCACCACTTGAGGCAAGACTTTCTACAGGAGACCGTGGCACTCACTTCCTGGTCAGGGCATAGTATGATTCAGAGTATCTCTGGAAACCACGTATGATGGGGAATCAATGGAAAAACACAATCACAAGAGGCACCTGGCCAGAGCTTGCCCCCAAAGGTTTTCTGAATAAACGATCTCTCAAAAAGGGATGACTGAACAGGTAAATATTCCACCAAGGACGTTCAATGTCACAGAAGAACCTCAAATTCCACAAACTCCCAAACTCAACCTGTTGCCTTTCTATCAATATACTTACTCCTCCTCCAGCTCTATGTCCTACCTCAGCAACCACCCCTACCACCCACTAAAGGTAGCACCCGCGGCAGGGGCGGGGAGTGGGTATACCAAGCCTTCAAACCCTTCACTCTTCCTCTGGCTCCACATCTATCCAAAGTAACTGTCTCTGCCATATCTCACACCTGTCTCCTCTACTCCATTCCCACAAAGGTGGCCTTAATTCAAAATCCTCACCCATGCTCTTACCTGGACTTCTGCGTGTCTCCTAACTGATCTCTGTCACCCAAGCACTGCACCGCTCTAAACAATCCCCCCACCTCCTGCTATCAACAAGGTCTTTCTGAACGTCAGTCTGAGCCTTCAAGTCCACATATGCCATGTCTAAAGGTGAGGGTTTCAGGATGGGGACATGTTCAGTTGGAGGTGCCCATGTCGCATGTCTGGTGAGAGATTTCAATCCCCTCTGGAGTTCAGAAGATGCATCAGATTGGGGACCTGAACATGATGAGGTAAGGAAACCATGGTATGGATGAAAATGCCCACTGAGATGGAATAGACAGAAATCAAGAACAGAATCTTGGGGAATGCCTCTTTTTCAGGCAAACACTAAAGCTGAGAAACCACCAGAGCCTGATGATGTATAGTCAGAAAAACAGGCAAATCAGAAGCGTTTTTTACGCACACCAAGGAGAGAGAATGGCAAGAACCCAGAGAGATCAGATGGAGATGGAGCAAAGGTCACAGAACTGAGCAAACCAGGGGCCACTGAGAGTTTGAGAGGGCAGTGTCAGAAATGCAAGTCAGATGGAAGGAGGCAAAGAGCTGAAACCACAAATGCGTAATGAAGCAGAAATGAGGAGGAGAAAGTCAGGCATGGTCACTGGAAATGGAAACAGAATTGAGAGTAGTTGTTGTTGTTTTCATGACAGGGAGACCCAATCATATTTGTAGGAAACATGGGGAGAAATAGAAGTTTGGGTGGATGGAAGTGGCTCAGACACTCAGACTGTCACCCGGTAAGTCTGGAACTCTGTGTGACATATTAATAGTCTCCATATATGGGCATCCAGCCTAAGCCTTGTGGTAAAGAGGCAAGTTGTTGTTTATTTGTTTTGTTAACTTCTAATACAGATACTTGTACAAGATACCATAAGAATGTCCTGACAATGCCTAACAGCTATGACATTTTCTAAAATGTCTCTGATTCCTGTAGTTATCTTCTTATAAACTGCTACAAAGAGCTCCTGGACCTGCAAATCAGACTTGGAGCACCGCTGATCTAGCTAACTCTGCAGGGCAAACGGAAGGCCAGCTATCTCAGCAGGCAGCTCTTTTGTTTTCAGATGGTCTGTCAGGGAGCTCTTCCCTCATATTAAGACAAGTACATTATCCCTTGTAATTTCCAATCTTTAAGTTCTGCTTTTAGATAGAACTAAGTCCAATCCCTCATCCAGACTGTCCTTGAAGTGCCTAAAAATAACTATCAGATCCCCACTTAAGGCCTCCTCTGTCAAAAGATATTCAGCGCATCATAGTTTCCAAATACACCATCCCCTAGCCACTCTCTCATGCCCCGGTTTGTCACTCTTTTAACTGTGAACATTTAAGTTAATGAAAAGAGCAGTGCTATCACCATCTGAGTTCTGGACACTGTTTTAAAGTATCCTTAACGCAGCTGACTGTGGCTGACATGTGACCCTGAGGATCAATACTGAGCTTGCAGACAACTAAACCCAAAGTTACCACCTCACAGTCTGCTGCTAAATATCCTTGTCTCCTCCTCCGTACCTGTACTGTTATTTTTGGACCTGATGCCTGAACTGCCCCAGTAATACTCATTTAGTCATTCATTCATACGTACTTACCAAACGCTTTCTCTGTGTCAGGCACCGCTTACAGATGCTAGGGTTATACAGATGCTAGGTTATGCTACGACAGGGACAGATTCCCACAACTCTCTTCCTCACCCTTGTGTTCCAGTCACACTGGCCTCATTCCTGCTTCTCAACCACATCAAGTTGCTTCCTTGATTTACTTATTTATCCCCACTAGACTACAAACAGCCCAAAGACAGAAATACCACCCGGCTTGGTCCCTGTTATATCCCCAGTACAATGCGTAGCACCTAGCACATAGTATGTACTCAATAAACATTTACTGAATGAATGAATCCCTAATGTATCTTGCCAGCTTGAACTCATCCTTCTAGATCAGTGAGATATTTTGTGGAATACCAATGTTGTCATCTAGTAGATCTGATCAGTTTTAAGCTCTGTGCCATTCTCAAACATCTCCCAAATTTAAAAAAAAAGCCCAACTAGGACAAAGTTCCAAACAGAGTCTGCCATCAACCCATTTTAAAGCCAACTAACTGGGGTACCTGGGTAGCTCAGTCAGTTAAGCGTTCAGCTCAGGTCATGATCCCCGGGTGGTGGGATCAAACCCCACATCAGGCTCCCTGCTCAGCAAGGGGTCTGCTTCTCCCTCTCCTCTCCTGATTGCGTTCTCTCTCTCAAATAAATAAAATCTAAAAAAAAATTTAAAAACTAAAAAAAAAAAAGCCAACTATTTTATAATTAGGCCCCAAACTGGGAAAAAAAAATAGGTATTATAAAAAACTATTATTAAAGAAACTAGCTGGGTGCCTGGGTGGCTCAGTGGGTTAAAGCCTCTGCTTTCGGCTCAGGTATGATCTCAGCGTCCTGGGATCGAGGCCCGCATCGGGCTCTCTGCTCAGCGGGGAGCCTGCTTCCTCCTCTCCCTGTCTCTCTGCCTGCCTCTCTGCCTACTTGTAATCTCTCTCTCTGTGTCAAATAAATACATAAAATCTTTAAAAAAAAAAAAACTAGCTATGAACAGCTTAGGGGAAAAAGACTCTGAGAGAATAGTAAAAGTATTTTCAAATATTTAAAGGATAGACAAGTGGAAGAAAATTAAAACTTGTCCTCAAATATCCTTAACAAACTCAGGAGAGAGAACACCTGTTGGTTGTAGTAACCTGAGGCCTATTTCAGGGCAGCCTCAGTGACCATCAGAGACATCCAGAGAGGAAACAGTCTCTTGTGTTAGGAGACTAATGCCTCCTAACTAAGGCATTCCAACAGTGGCTGGACAATCATCTATTTGCAATTAGGTAGAAAAACTCAACCATTAGAAAAAAGGAGTTTTAAAGTGCCCTCCAACCCTGAAATTTCAGGGTTTACTACATACAAGAGTGAGCAGTTACAATTAGCAGTCAAAACTATGATCCTAAACATCAACTCAAGATTAGATGAATGCCAAGTACTCTAGTCAAGGCTGCTCAAGGTGCATAAATCTGGAGAGTTTTTAATTTTTTAAAAAAGATTTTATTTATTTGACAGAGAGAGACACAGTGAGAGGGGAACACAAGCAGGGGGAGAGGGAGAGGGAGAAGCAGGCTCTCCGCTGAGCAGGGAGCCCAATGCGAGGCTCAATCCCAGGACCCTGGGATCATGACCTGAGCCGAGGGCAGACGCTTAATGACTGAGCTACCCAGGCGCCCCAACCTGGAGAGTTTTAAAAACCACACAGGCCTTGGCCCCATCCACAGAGACTTATTTATCCACGTATCTGTCAACTCCTTCATTCAAATATTTACTTAGTCCCCTATATCTGCCAAGCACTGTGTTGAGCAGTCCAAAGCATGCTGTCTGATAGAACTTTCCGTGTATACCGGCACTGAGAACTCCAAATGTGACTAATGCAGCTAAGGAACTGAATTTATTTTATTTCATTTTCATTAATTTAGTTTAAATTTAAAAAGGTTCTAGCACCTATGTTCTTAGCACCAAAAAAGTAAGAATCACTATTCTGGTTACTAGGGCAAAT
>LNAC01000228.1:1030485-1073644 GCA_002007465.1 Ailurus styani | reverse complement strand
CCCTGAGATCATGACCTGAGCCGAAAGCAGAGGCTTTAACCCACTGAGCCACCCAGGCGCCCCTAGGGCAAATGATTTAAAATCTCTAAATCGAGGGGTGCCTGGGTGGCTCAGTTGGTTAAATGTCTGCCTTCAGTTCAGGTCATGATCCCAGGGTCCTGGGACTGAGCCCCGAGCTGGGCTCCCTGCTCAGTGGAGAGTCTGCTTCTCCCTCTGTTTCTGCCCCCTACCCACCTGTGCTCGCTCTCTCACGCACCTGCTCTCTCAAATAAAGTCTTAATAAATAAATAAAATCTCTAAATTGAAACAAAAAATGTATTATTGTTAAAAAGGGAAAATATTAACTATAAAGGTTCACTTCTAGAGTATTTCAGTCAAAATTTCCTAGTAATCTAAACTACTTTTTGTTAAAGTCCTAAAAGGGATAGCACTTAGATGCCCATCATGTGTGCAGAACTTACATGAGTGCAGAATGTCTGGGGACTTTTCTGGGGCATCGTTTGCTTCTCTGGTGTCATCCTGACCCACCCCCCTTCCCCCCTCCCTCACCACCCAAGGCTCTTACCCGCTCCTCTTTGGTGTAGAGCTGGAAACACTGGGATAAAGTGCAAGTCTGAGGCTGATGATGACGCTCCCTCTGCAGACGGACACTTTCTGCATCAGGAATATATTCATCTTCAGTATTTACAAACAAGCTGCAATGGGGGAGGGGGCAGGTATTTATCAGAGAATGTCTTGCAAACTGACCCCAAAATTGCAGCTTCACAATGTGACTATAAATTTATAACCAAAAAGAACCAATGTGTAATGAAAGCAAAGTTCTCTGTGTTTCAAAATATTCTTGAAAAGCTCTGTATCTATAAAGTTATTTTCAAGAAATAACTTGGGAGTTGGTTTTCATGGGATTGGCCGTGAACTATTAATTCATATATTCTTATCCTTTGCATCTAAGGGCATTTGGCATAATTTACAAGAGTTAATAGGCCTATAATAAAAATCAAAGGGGCACCTCGGTAGCTCAGTCGGTTAAGCATCCCACTCTCGATTTCAGCTCAGGTCATGATCTCAGGTTGTGAGATTAAGCCCTGAGTCGGGCTCCTTGCCCAGCGTGGATTAATATTCTCTCCATCTCCTCTCCTCCCCACCCCAGCTTGAGCATGCTCTAAAAATTAAAAAAATGTAATTGGCCCTGTACAGTAATGAATAAATAGCTCTGTCTGATCAGCATCAAACAAATATTCGAAGGTTTTTGAGATCCAGACAACAGAACGTACAGGAAAGAAATAACTGGTTAAATAAAGTATTAGCAATCCACTTGGATACTTAAAGAGAGATTTGTTTTAGCTGATCTGAAAGATCAAAGGAATGCTATTAAAATGATTATTAAAACAATGATTCTATAAGCACTAAGTAAAAACAAATACTCACAAATCTTTTGTTTCCTTGTCCCATTCTACCACTAACTTCACATGAGCAGTGCCACCTGGTCCACAAGATTTTAACGCCCTAGAGCATGGAGGTGGAAGTCACATATTATGTTCTAAAGAAATGATTTTACTTATGTGATTATGTTCTATTTGAAACTTGATATCATAATGTGATTACTGAAATTTTTCATCATCGTTCCTTATCAGAAAAAGTTTCTAGTGAAACCATTATGACCTCATATCTAGAATAATTGACCTCGTATCTAGGTTATAATTGGACTGAAAAATCCTTAAATTAAAATGTCCAGTATAGAAATAAAGAGATCGGAAGAAATCAGTCTCATGTTATAAGGCTGTCCACAATCACTTTTAAATACTCTTTATGACCTTTCCAACTTTTTCTCTCATTTCTCACCGACCCAGATAGAGACCAGATAATAGTTCCTCTGGAAACAAAGTCTGCTCCTGCATCTCTCCTTCTCCCCCATAAACCAAGCACAGAGGCAGCAAAGTGAAGTGACGAAGTCTACTGAGGGAGAGGAGGGACAGAAAGGAGGCTCAAAGGACTGGAATGATCAGCAGAGGGCACCACCCGTACAAAGGCACACACGAAGCAGAGCCGCATGTTCCAACAAGCCTTGTCCTCTGATGCAACTGAAAGTCTCAAATGGGAGCAGGAGAAGAGCGGGGCCTGAAAAGTGGGAAGTAAGCAGGGTTCAAACTGTGCAGAGCTTCATATACTGTGGAAGTCGGGCTTTATCTTTTAGACTACAGGTTTCCATTTAAGATTTCCAGGAGGAAAGTGGCATGATGAGAATTCTACTTTGGAAAACTTCCATCCTGATTGATTATTAAAGTGTAATTTATCTGCAGTCCTGGGACATGTATTAATTCACTTTCCTAATGGTATTCCAAGCTTTTCTGATTTCAAAAAAAGATCACATATATCATACTCAAGTATGAATGAAAAGTAAAAAAAGTATGGGGCACCTGGGTGGCTCAGTGGGTTAAAGCCTCTGCCTTTGGCTCAGGTCATGGTCTTGGGGTCCTGGGATCGAGCCCTGCATTGGGCTCTCTGCTCAGCGGGCAGCCTGCTTCCTCCTCTCTCTCTCTCTGCCTGCCTCTCTGCCTACTTGTAATCTCTCTCTCTGTGTCAAATAAATAAAAAAATTTTTTTAAAAAGTAAAATAAGTATACTTAACTTTTAGACAAGCCTAAAGAGCCTACCACACTTAGGTAGAAATTGTACCAGACATTACTAGAAATTACACAGGAGCATAAAAAAAATTCTACAAGGTGACTGATCAATTTTTACCTTTCTACTGTTGGGTGGCACAGCGGCTGCTCCTCCTGGGGCAACAAGTATGTTATCCCCACAACACTGACAACACGCAAACTGAATGGACACACCTGCATCAAACAAAAAAGGAAAATGTGGTTGAATTTCTCTTCAAGGACATGTGCGTCACAGTGGCATTTCCAAAACAGATGAGAGGGACAACAGATGCTTTTGCAAAATGCTTCACTCTGATATTCTGTTAGGTTGTTGAGCCACTCTTAGACAATTTAAAGATGATTTACCTAAATGCCATTTACATATCAAATATGTTATGCAGGACAAGTAATATGTTGCTTTAGGCTGAACCTTAATTTAATGTTAAGTCCTCCACTGATACTTTCATATAGCAGTCCTAATTTTGAAAATATTCAGATAGCTGTTTCACAAAATCTCTCAAAGCTAATTGTGTACTAATCTTCATTAGACAAATATATATTATAAAGAAATATCTAGCAGTTCAAAGAAATTCTTGCAGTGGCCAGAAAATGAGGAGTAAATCCTTAGTCTTGAAAATGTGAACACAGCTGACTTTACCAAACAGCTTTCCACCAGGGCTCCTCAACATCCCAGCTCAGCACCTAGTCTTCCCTAAGTGCTGAGGTCTGAAATTCAAATTTCACCGCAGAGACTGTTTTTTCACTTGGGTACACACGCACGCTATGCTGGAATGTCAAAATCCTTACTCACCTGGATGCAAACCGTGGGCCTCAAGAAATACTTCATCTTCTCCAAGATTTCCTTCTGCAGAAGGTCCCACGCTATTGTCTTCTCTAAGTGCAGCACAAAAGGCAGTCCAAATCTAACACACATAAATATTGCAAACACCTTAAAAGTATGGCAATCCCTTTAATACTGTAATTCTTTATTCATGGTCTCTTAAAATGGAATGACTGTATTACTGGATTTAGGACAGTTCTCAAAATAAACAGGAAATTTAATAGTTACTCCCGTAAGTGGATGAAAAAGTCAGCAGAGAAGCTTAGATTTCTAAATGAAATTTAACAGTTCATGTGCCAAAATGGCTTATAGGGGATACTAGATAGCAAGAAGACAGGATCAACAAATACGGTGAGGAAAGAGGATGGGAGTGGACATAGTCTGGCAAACTGCATGGGTCCACATATAAGGGGCTGCATGCTGGAGGAACAGACAGGGCTGGAAGGTCTAGTAGGCAGGTGACCGTAGCCTGGTTGTCTGACAAGGAAGTCACGGGCAAGCAAAAGTCATTGAAAGTCAGCTTCCAACCTACGGTAGAAGCCATGTGCCCCTGCCCATGCTGGGCTCCCAGGAGTTGAAGAATTAGAGGCTGTACCTGGTTCTCAGCTTTGGTTGTACACT
This sequence comes from Ailurus styani, assembly GCA_002007465.1. Classification (NCBI taxonomy): domain Eukaryota; kingdom Metazoa; phylum Chordata; class Mammalia; order Carnivora; family Ailuridae; genus Ailurus; species Ailurus styani. Next base: position 1,069,540 of record LNAC01000228.1, on the reverse strand, counting down.
GCGATCACCAAGGGAGCTTTAAAACACAGTGATGCTCAACTGCAGCCCCCGAGATTTTTTTTTTTTTTTTTAAACGCCTGAGATTCTGCTGTAATCACTCTGGTACTTGGCCTGAGCATGGAGATTTACTGAGGAACCCCCAGGTGGTTCTGATATGCAGCCAGGGCCGAGGACCCCTGGCCCAGCTGCACTCTCCCCCAAGCCTGACCACTCAGACCTATTCGTGCCCTACAGGTGTCCTACTCATTCTCTGTGCGGTCAACTCCCTCTCCCCGGAACACCCCTCCACCCTTCCTCTAGGCCACCTCCTACTCACTCACATAGGCCCGAGGAACCTGAACTAAAACACATGAACCAAGTCTTTAACAACTAGATGAGCTTGAAGAGCCTTTCTAATTCAGATTCTATCATCCTAATTTTATATTTTCCCCCTTCCAAGCCCTCAAATCAGGTCAACTAATACACATATTCTTTCTAAATATCAGAATCAAAAATTAGTAAAAGTAAGGGTTTTCATCCCCACTTTTTAAAATGTTTGAAAATACTGGACTTTTAAAGTTTCAGCACTTATTAGTAAGCTGGTTTTTACCTTTTCCCTTGCTGTCCAGTGCACGCTCGGTTACACACTAATAGAACAATCTTGTCATTTCCTGCTCTTGTCGGGGGCAAGTCTGTTTTCCCTTGCTTTGCTGCTGCTTGTGTAGGAGAAGACAGTCGGTGATGATCCAAGCCAAATTTCAAGTGGTTTAAATTGTTGTTTAAGTGGATTCCTGGAAAAAAACAAAATGAAAAAAAAATTTAATCTATCAATTCAAAACTCTTTTCCTTCATTTATTACAAAGAAATTCACCCAATAAAGAAATTGCATTATGTAATTTAAACTATAATAAAAAAACCCAAATGATCTACTTTGAGATAAGTTCTCTAGCCATTAAAATAATTTTTTCTTTTTTTTTTTTTTTTTTAAGTAGGCTCCATATCCAGCATGGAGCCCAAGTTGTGCTTGAACTCATGACCCTGAGATCAAGACCTGAGCTGAAATCAAGAGTCAGAGGCTGAACCGACTGAGCCACCCAGTGGGTTGTGGGTGGCTCAACCTGAGCTCAGACTGAGCCACTTAACCACTGAGGCACCTCACCATTAAAATAACTTAAGTATCCATTATTTCCTTAAACTAGATTTATGTATCTTAAAAACTGAAATTTTAAACTCTTCACTTGAGGTCACCTGGGTGGCTCAGTCAGTTGAGCATCTGACTCTTGATTTAGCTCAGGTAATGATCTCAGAGTCCTCGGATCAAGCCCCACATTTGGCTCCATACTTGGTGGGGAGTCTGCTTGAGGAATCTCTATTTCCCTCTGCTCACGTATGCTCTCAAATAAGTAAATCTTAAACAACAACAACAAAAAGCCCTCTTCACTTAAGCAAATATTGGATACAGTTTTAGAAGAGCAAGTTTGCAGAGATGATCCACCAAGACAAATTCAGGGTAAGACCATGCAGCCAGCAACCAAATAAATTGGAAAAAAAAAAATAAGACTAGTAAATGTGGAATGATCTTCAATATTCTAACTGCAGTTTCTTCTCCCTAATTAAATAGCCAGAGTTATAAGAAACAAAAGACAAACCACACTTACTAGATTCACATCCATTATAGGACATGTCAACTTTAATACAATCAACCACATTAGATGGACCCACATTTAAGTGAACAAAAATATATTGGCATGATACAGGTTGCTGAAAATCAGGTGAAAACAGAGGTGTCAGAGCCACTCAGCAATTCGGCACTTAGTACAATGCCCTGTACTTAACACAAACTCAGTTAAGAGCTTGATTAAATAATTGTTCATTTCCATGGAATACTATTCAGCTGTAAAAAAGAAGGAACTCTTGCCATCTGCAACAACATGGATGGACACTGAGGGCATTATGCTAAATGAAAGAAGTCAGAGAAAGATAAATACTGTATGATCCCATTATATGTATAATTTAAGACAACATCAACAAAACCAAGCTCACATATACAGAGAACAGATTAGTGCTTGCAGAGGGTGGGGTAGTATCAGGTAAAATCAGTGAAAAGAAGATCAAAAGGTATAAACTTCCAGCTATAAAATAAATAAGTAATGGGATGTAATGTACAGCATAGTGACTAGTTAATAATAATACTGTATTGTATATTTGAAAGTTGCTAAGAGAGTAGATCTTAAAAGTTCGCATCGTAATTAAAATTGTTTTGTTAACTATATGGAGATGGATGTTAACTAGACTTCCTGTGACGATCATTTTGTAGTATATACAAACACTGAATCATTATGTTGTACCCCTGAAACTAACATGTTATATGTCAATTATACCTCAATAAAAAAGTAAAATTAAAATAACTGTTCCTTTCTTTAATCCTCTGGAAGTACAGGCTAAGGAAATTATACCCCAACCCGCAAATAGAAGAAAGCCCTCCGAGTTGCCTCGGTGGCTCAGTCGGTCAAACATCTGCCTTCAGCTCAGGTCATGTTCTCAGGGTCCTGGGATCAAGCCCCACGTCAGGCTCCCTGCTCAGAAGGGAGTCTGCTCCTACTCCCTCTGCCTCTCCCCATTCCCTGTGCTCTCTCTCTCTCTCTCACCCACTCTCTTAAATAAAAATCTTTAAAAAAAAAAAAAAAAAGAAAAAGAAAAAAGAAAAAAGAAAAAAAAGGAAAGCCCTCCACCACCACCACCACCAACCACACAAACATACAAATAAGACCACCACCAAAAGGAGAATAAAACAAAAAGTGGCTATACAAAAGTACTCATAGCGGCATTTTAGCAATAACCTAAATATCCAGCAATATGAGACTTGCCAAACCTATTAAGGGACATCAGCATTACAGCAATTTAAAATGACCAGTAAGCAGTTAATCAAAATAAATTCCAGGTGAGTTTAAAAAAAAAAGTACACAGAAACTAGAAGTAAGAAAAAAATGGAATCTTCATCAAGCTACTAGAGAGAGGAATACTTTTTAAGCTTAAACACCAAAAAGATATCAAAAAAGGAAGAACAGATTTCACTCCATAGCTATTTTAAACTTTGGTATGAGAAAATAAAAATCAAAGAAGTCTGAATTTGAGATAATAAAAGATCTCATTTCCCAGGTTTTTGCAGAAGGCTGGGAAGACCTGTTCTAAAGTGATGAGGGTCCCTAATGAGATGAGTGGGCACCACTCAACTGCACAGAAATCAAGCTCTGTGTTCAAAAAGCACACCCACTTACTACCAGCTGCATGACTGGGATGGTTACTCAACCTTCCCAAGTCTTTGCTCTCTCATTTGCAAAGCAGAGGAGGTAGCAGCTTCATATGTCTCAAATAAGTTATTTACAAGGCTTTAACAGGCTAACACATACTCAATGGTCTTCCAACAGAGGCACTCTCTGGTTAGTAGATGATAACCTTGGACCTCACCAAATTCACTTAAAAACAGAAACTTAGTGTTAACCCTTAGCAATGGGGGGGGGGCGTGAAACGCGGATTTGAGAAAATTTTCAGTTGAACAAACATTAATTGGGCTCTTGTTGTGCATGAGGAGCTATACTGAACTGCTGGGTACAGAAAGATAAAACAAAGCACAGCCCCAACTGCAGAGAATTTCACAGTGTGGTGGAAAGACAGAGGAGAAAAAAGATCATCTGCACACAACGTGCTGGTGTCAGAGATTAGCAGGAGATGTGACTGGAGCAAGGAGGAGGAGGAAGTCAGCCAGCCTGGTGGGGGTTTTGGGGGGTGGTGAGCAGGGAGGAAAAGCTTTCTGGAAAAGGTGGTAACTGAGTGTTCTTTTACTGTAATGTAATTAAAAGTAGGAAACAATTTGAGCAAAGCATACACATGAAAATGCAACCAGAAAATGAAAAGAAGCTGCTAGGTCAAAGAAAAATTAAAATTGAAATAAAAGAATACCTAGAAAATAATAATGTAAATATGGGTATACCAGAGATAATGGAATCCTAAACTGGCAGTAGAGAAAGCTGACCAACTCAATGTACAGAATTACCAAAAGGTTCAGAAACTAGAGGCACCTCTGGAAGTAGGTAGTAAAGAAGAGGAGGAACTAAAATAAGGACATTCAACAAGGGCATTAAAATTAATGCTCAACCAAGAGCATTAAAATTAAAAAGCAGAAAGAATGGTATCTCCGACAAATGGTGCTAAGATTACTGACTATTTACATACAACCAAAGAATGCAGCTAAATACCCACCTCAAACCATATACAAAAATTAACTCAAAAGGGTGCAAGGATCTAAATGTAAGAGCTAAAACTATAAAACTCCTAGAAGTAAACAAAGGGTCCTGGATTTAAGAATGAAATCTTAGGTAAGTAACAAAAAGCATAAGCTACAAAAGAAAAAAAAAATTAGACTTCATCTAAGAACTTTTGTGCATCAAAAGACACTATCAAGAAAGTGAAAAGGCAATCTATAGAATGGGAGAAAATATTTGGAAGTCATACATCTATCTGATAAGGGTCTAGAATCCAGCATATATAAAGAACTCTTACAACTCAATAACAAAAATAAACGAACAACCCAATTTAAAAACGGGGAAAAAATTTGAAGACATTTTTCTAAAGAAGGTAAACCAATGTCCAACAAGCACATGAAAAGATGATCAACATCATTTATCATGCAAATACAAACACAATGACATACCATTTCACACCCATTAGGATGGCTATAATCAAAAAGATGGAAAATAATAAATGTTGGCAAGAATGTGGAGAAATTATGACTCTCATATATTGGTGGGATGAAAAATGATTCACCTGTTGCAAAAAACAGTCTGACAATTCCTCAGAAGGTTAACAAAGAACTACCATGACCCAGTGTTTCCACTCCTAGGGGTGTGTATGTGGGTGTGTATATCCCCAAATAACTGAAAACAGGTATTCAAACAAATACTTGTATATGAATGGTCATAACAGCACTATTTCATAATGTGGAAATAACCCAAATGTCCATCGATAGATAAATGGATAAACAAAATGTGGTATATACACACAATGGAATACTATTCAGCCATAAAAGGACTGAAGGACTGGTACATGCTACAACATGGATGAACCCTGAAACATTATGCTAAGTGAAAGAAGTCACAAAAGCCCACATATTATACGTTTCTGTTCACATGAACGTCTAAACTAGGGAAATCTACAGAGACGAGAGTGGAATACTGGTTGCTTAGGACTGGGTGAGATGAGGAGATTGCGGGGAGGCACGTGTAGGGGAGATACAAGTAGGAGCTGAGAAAGGAGACAGAGAAATGAATTTTCAACAGAGTGAACAGAAAGTATAAAAGTACATGATATATTCCAGAAATACAGAGTAACCTAGATAGGGTATGTGGGGAAGGAGACGGAATATAGTAAAGAGGCTAGAAAGAAAGGCAAGGACCAGCCATGACAGGCCGTGAATTCTTCCAAGGTGTTCAGACTTAATCTCAAAGAGGAAACACTGGCAAATCAATAAGCATATAATATGATCAGAAACGTATACCCAAAAAAGTCTGGTGGCACCGTGGAAAAATAATTAACAGAAGAAAGTCTAGGGGTTAAGATAGTAGAGAAATTACTAGAAAAGCCCAGCTGAGACTGGTCTGAGCTGAACCAGTGGCAAGGGGATGAGGAAGAAAACTGCACAGTGTTTAATCATTTCTATGTGAATTTTGAGGGAGAAGTGCTTGGATCCACCATGGGTGAAAAGAACGATGGTGGTACCATGATTCCAGAGAAGAAATGCAGGAGGATCAGGTCTAAGAAATGCTGAGTGTTAGGACAATGCAGGACTTCTAAGCAGAAATTCCAATGGAGAGTTAAAAGTCAGGGTATGAAAGCAGAAGAAAAGAGGATGAGCAGGGAGGTTCAGTTCCAAAAAACATGGCAGCAGAAAGACACTGCTAAGACTAGGTTCTCAGTTCAGCAGTTCTTGAACTTGGGTGTGCATTGGAATCACTGGTGAAAACCAGCATGCTGGGCCCCAGCCCCAGGGCTTCTTGTTCAGTAGGTCTGGAGTAGGGTCTGGGAATATGCATTTCTAACCAGTAAAGCCTTTCATGCTTTAATAACCACTGGAGTAAAGAAAAAGAACAGAAGCCCCAGAACCATGAAGAACACTAAGGCCAGGAACTAAGTTTGAGGTGCCCAGCAACTTTCAAAATCAGAAATAGCCCCAAATCCTCCAAGCACAGTAGAGAGACAGGCTAAGTTCCAAATCACAGCCCAAACTACAGGAAAAGGAACAGCACTGTCCAGAGCTGCCTATTACTGCCTTCTTTTGCTGTCTATTGATGCAAATTTCTTAAAAGCAAGGTATCAAGAAAACACTTTACAGCAGAGTTAGAATTTAGAAATTAAGCATCGGAGCAGGTAACAAAATGCAAAAAAAAAAAAAAATGGGCGCCTGGGTGGCTCAGTGGGTTAAAGCCTCTGCTTTCGGTTCAGGTCATGATCTCAGGGCCCTGGGATCGAGGCCCGCATCGGGCTCCCTGCTCAGCGGGGAGCCTGCTTCCCCCTCTCTCTCTGCCTGCCTCTCTGCCTCCTTGTGATCTCTCTCCCTCTGTGAAATAAACAAATAAAATCTTTAAAAAAAAAAAAAGCAGCTATGGCATCATGCATCTTCCCAAATGCTGTCATAAGACTTAAGAAGCCACTTAACAGAAAAGGGGGGAGGATTCAGTCAGTTCTGAGCCTCAGATAGGGAGGGGCTGCTCCAACTGTGGGCAGAAAAGATTAGAAATTAAGGACACATCTTTGCCTGAAACAGTGAGAACTGATTTCTTCCAGAGAAATGTTACCATAAAATTTATACCATCATAAAAATAAGTGTTTTGTGTATTTTACAGTAATTAAAAAAATTATGCCATCATATAATAGACATCTCAAAGGGTAGACAGTTGTGAAACCTGAAAACCCTTAATGGAAACAGATGCTCATTTACCTCTTTGACTGAGAATTCCTTCAGGCCTAAATATTTCTGGAGTCTCAAAGGCAAAAATGCAGTCGCTTTCATGGACTGTTTCCAGGTCGTCTGTGTCACAAAAGGAACGATGGAACCCATCATAGTACATTTCCGTTAACACAATCTAAAAATGGGAAAAATGTAAACAGTTGGGTAACTGGAAAGCCGATACGAACTGATCTCCCGATTCTACCATGAGCTTCTCCAGCCTGTCAGGGTTTGCAGGATGTGCGAGGGACTGAAACACGTCACAGGGCCCACACTGTCTGCCTTCAGTGAGAGAATCATAGAAGCACGATATCCTCTGTAAACGTATAATATACTCTCATTTCAGAACGCTATGTCACTGAATCCACACTTCCTCTAAGTTTTTGTGAAGAAGAGTCCCCAGGAAATGATAAAATATAAGCCCTTTGTCTCACAAGGGGAAGAAACCAAAGAGAGGTGGGAGACTTGCCAACGAGACAAGCAGAATCCACATCTAATTCCGAGACTTTCTCCTACATCAATAACTTTTCTTCGTTTCAGGTTAAAAATGTCATACAACCACGGATTTTGTAATAGGAAAAAAAAAACAATGAAATCAACTCAAATGTCCAACAACAGGAACTAGTTAAGTATATTATAGTCCTACTGTAATTACAAAGAATGAGCTGCATATAAGTGCACTAACATGGAAAGATCTCCTAGTTAAATAAGAGTTAACATAAAGAATAATGTGTGTAAATGATTCCATTTTTATAAAATAACAAAAGTAGTATATGCACAGGAAAAAATAGGAGTGAATATACAACACAGTATTAGAGTTAGTAACTCTGAGTTCTAAGATACTTAGGACAAGATACTTCCACTTTCTACGTCCTGTTTCTGAAACGGTTGAGTATTTCACAATAAAACAAAAAAAAAAAAAAAAAAAAAGATGGGGAAAAATAACAATGGAAACATTTAGATGCTCATTACATGCTCAGCAGCACTGTCTAGAGAAAAAGCCCTGGATTGGGCATGAAGAGGTTCCAGTCCCAGCCTGCCACCAACCAGGCCTATGCTCTTAAACAAGTCATGGTTTCTCTGGACCTTCTTCAAATGATGGGGTTGAAAGGGGCCCCTAAAATCCCCTCTGCTAACACAAACATACTACGAGTCTGTGAGGTGAAAGAGGCTGGTGGCACATTGTACACCAATGTCCATGAAAAAATATCCCTAGCATATTTTTCTTATGAGTTTAATAACCACATTGTTTTTCTGCAGGTGAACACACAAGATAATTTACTTTCTCCCGCAAGCTAAGGTCAAAAACAAACTTGTAATTCTATCAGCCATTTAAACCACATGCAAAGAGAACCAGAGAGCACTGAAGCTTTCAAGATACAACCAGATCTACCCAGGACACACACCTCCCCTGCCTCCCTCTTTCAGTCTTTCCCCTCATCCTGAAGGGAAAAAAAAAAAAGAATCAAAAAGCACTTGAGAGTAAGGAAGAATATGAACATTTTATCAACATGCCAGTACTTGGCCTATGAAAATATGAGATATTTGCTATATTAAGGCAACACCATTGGTTGTATCTGTTTTATTGTAACTTCCCAAATGAAGCCACAAGAGGCCAAAGTACAAAACACCTTTATTAATCACGTGATTACAGAGCAGCTTCCAGAAGCTACCTAGGGAAAAGTTATTCTACCACAGGATCATCTTTCTTAGTAAATCTAAAATAAGAATTTTTTTTTAAAATAAAATCGTAATAGTGAATTGAGTAAAAACTGTATGCAAGAATGTCAAGTCACAAACAGGCAAAAAGTATTTTGGGTCAATTTAAATATAACTACTTATCAAAAACTTACCCCCCCCCCAAAAAAGACAGGCAGAAGGGGCACAATGTTCCTCTCTCTCATGTAAATGAAGTGAGACTCTGACCCAGCTTTAACCAGGAAGCGAACCATATGGAGCATCTGTAGGTATTATACCAGCAAGAAGGTATCCATTCTTATCACAATAATGGAAAGGGGTTTTCAAGAGCCACTAGTGGAGTTTTCTAAGCCTCTCTGACCTTCAGATACCACAGGGATCCTCTTCCTATTGCCCACATAAGCATCCATAAAGATAGTTTAAGAGAGACTGAGTAATTATACTTTATAAACAAAGCTAAAAGAAGGTCTTGGTGTCAAGTCACAGCTTTCCTTTTAAAAATATATGTATAATTAAATGAAGCGTGAAAAGTTTTGATGTACATTTTCTCTCTTTGGGTCTTGATTTTTCTTTCTTCAACACAGACACAACTGGTTTTACATTTCTATCTAACCATACTTGGCAGAGGACTGTTAGAAAATTCCAGGAGTAGAGAAAGCAACACTTTTATGGCTCATGTGTAATCGGCCTGAGCAGGCTTATTACCTGATCAGTGGGGATCTTTGTTTCCATAGACACTGCTTCCCGAAGCCTGGCGACAGTCCCAGACAGAGGCACGGCCACACCAATCCTCATGCAGTGAGAACATTTCCCCTGATACACTACGGTAACATAGAGAGGCCTGTGCAGATCAAAGTCAGATCTCCTCATTAGGCACTTATTTCGACTAAAATATAAAAGCAAAACAAACCTGATCTGAAATTAACACAAAACTGAAGCTAACCCACACCTGTATTTGGAAGCCAAAGGGGGGAAAAAAATCTCATCTGGACCTAAGTGGAACCAGAAAACAATAATCAAGACATCTTTGGAAAAGGCAGTCAAACAAAATATAACATATCAACACTTGGTTCTGTGCTTTGTATGTTCTTTACAACAGCATAACCTTCAGAAATTTTGAAAAAACAGTTCAAATAAAGCAACATAATTAAAAGTGCAACATAAAGTCTCTAGAAAATCTAGAAGGCACTCAACAACCCTCCCCCTGCCCCACACTATCAGTGGATGAGCAACCGAACAGATGACAACCACAGGGACTGTAAAAAGACTTGCTTGCCCCATGTGCCTGCTCACCTTGCAAATTCAGACCAGGACTTATAGACTTCTGTGAGGTTTTTACAATGCCTGTATTCAATTTATCACTAATCTCATTATGTGTCTAAATAAGTAAGGAGACCTAACAGGAGCCTACAGAGGAAAGAAATACACAGGAATGTACAGTTTTAATTTTATTAAACCTGTTCTTCTTACCTTGTGTGGGGTAGAGGAATTGGCAAAGAAATGCAGAGGAAAGGGTCAAAAGTGTTGCTCTGCTTCTGACAGTGAGGACATGTCAAAGAAGATCTTCAGAAACAAAAATGAAAGACACGCACAGTAAGATTATCTAGAGCTATGTCAAGCAGATCACATAAGAGACAATTTGATATGCTCATACCTGTACTGGGCTTGAAAAAGTTCTTGTACAAAAGTGCTACAGACAGGAAAAGATGGTCCCTCAGGCATCATGTCAGTCTCTGATGGTGGCTAAAAAAAGGGAAAGTACAATTTCACACATTAGAAGCACCAATTCTTGATGGAAGATGAACCTGAAACAATCACAAATGTCCTTGACTTCCTCTAAAAGCTGTGCATCAGGTCCAGGTGTTCCAGTGAAAATGATGTGCTGAAGGCATCAGAACGCAGTGGCCAGGATGGGGGTCATAAGGATGCATGTCACAGGCTCTTCCACAGACTGTGCCCATGCTGGCCTCTCCACCCCACCCAGGCCGTCCAGCAGTCCTTCCACAGGGTGCTCCCATCTGTCTCCAGCTCTGAAGGTCCCCCTATGGTCTCTTCCAAGAAATAACGCCCACCACGGTGCCCACCCGCTTGAGCCCCTGCCAGCTGTGCTGCTTGATTTGGACCCCAGCCACTCCAGTGCATACTTAATTGGCCTTTTCATGTCCATCCGCTGACAACTAGTCACTGAACACCTGGTAGTACGTGCAGAGAGCTCCGCAAAAGGGTACAAGGACACAAAGATAAATAAGACACAGTGCCTGACCTTGAGTACATCTCAGTCTGGTGGGAGAGCCAGCCACAGGCACATGGTCCTATGACAGTACAGAATGTACGGGCACAAAAGGACCTTGAATCAGAATTACTTAACACCTTACCAAAATCAGAGACTGAAATTTCGAGATACAGTGCAGAATTATCAAAAACTTTAAAAGTGGCAAGAGAACAGCAACTCTTTGGTCTTAATTATTTCCATTATATAAATCATTTTACCAATCATATTAAGGTTGCATGCATAAAAATTGAGAATGAATCACTGCTTCTTAGTAGAATATTCTAGGGGTTCAGTTCCTACACTCAAATCCAACTGTAATAGAAAAGACATTCATTCATTTCTCTTTTGAGTGTGTATTCATTTCAGTTATCTGTAAGTCTGTATGTCTCACTGGAAAAGAAAGCAATTTCTGCTTTAAAAACAGCTTAGTGGGTGCCTGGGTGGCTCAGTGGGTTAAAGCCTCTGCCTTCAGCTCAGGTCATGATCTCAGGGTCCTGGGATCGAGGCCCGCATCGGGCTCTCTGCTCAGCAGGGAGCCTGCTTCCTCCTCTCTCTCTCTCTGCCTGCCTCTCAGCCTACTTGTGATCTCTCTGTGTCAAATAAATAAATAAATAACCTTTAAAAAAATAAAAATAAAAAATAAAAACAGCTTAGTGAGCTGGAATCACTTGACTGTAGTCTAAAGGAAGTCATACATGCAAATATGTCCCCTCTCACTAGACTCTAAGTTCCTTAGACACAGCATCTCTCTTATGCTGCCAGCAAGCAGTAAACGCGAGGAAAATTCTCTAAGTATCCCTGAATTTTATACTCACCCAGAGCTTAGTTGATTTCACTATATTAACTAAGTGCAAACTGCAACAATTCCTCAGTGGTGGTTTGAGAGAAGAATCTACACTCACTCCATTCACTAAACCACCACGGAGCTCGCTGCTTATGGCTCCCTGGCAGCCCCACCAGGGAGCGCACCCTCACCTTCAGAGGAGGCTGGCCGCTCTGCTTCACAGCATGATTGAGGTCTTCATGAACTCGGTCCAGAAGCCACAGCAGAAACTCCTGGGCGTCATGCTGGGAATTTCCCCGATACTGCAGTGCGTTCTTTGACACAATACTCTACACAGGTAAATAAATCAGTATGAATAGTTGATTCCTGGTTTTAAAGATGAACTATTTATAATCCCAAAGAGGGATGCAAAATCTCAAGGGTGTTAGAGTACTTCCTCAAGAAAGACAGCAGTATAAAAACAGATGCTTAATGTAAAAACCCCACCCCCAGAAACATGTACAGACTTAAAGGCACCTACCCAACAATCCTACTTTGAGGAACATGTGTAAAGAAACTATCAAAACAGCAAGCCAAGACTTCTAAGAAAATATCCAGTTGTCATGCTTTATAATAGCAAAAAGCTGGTAATAACTTGAACTTAAAAATGAGAGCTGGTTAAATAAGTAACATAGTATTGAATTACAAACCCAAGTATAAAATAAACACATCTACAACACATAAATGATTGAATAAATAAGGGGAAGAAATAAATCTTCCTCCTAGAATTCCAAATAATTAATGTTAATAGGTCCCTCTCAGGAGTTGGACCTAAACTACCTTGAGTAGTGACTTACTTCCAAAGACTAGAATATGGAAAGAGGGGTGGCCAGTAAAAGGTTCTCAGTGAACTGGTTAATTAATAATGAAGTTCATGGCTCTGGAGCATGCGGCCTGGGTTCAAATTTCTCTCCCACCACTTGTATTTGTGACACCTGGGCCTACTCTCTTTCAAAGTAAAAGACAGAATGGTGATTTAATGTGGTGGTTAAGTAAGAATGCATGCACAACATTTCACATGTAAATAAGATATAATAAGCACTCAAACTTCAGCTGAGTATGGGATTCGGAAGTAGGAGGAAGAAGGAGACACAACTGCAGTTGTGGGCAGTGAGGTGTTGATGAGGCAAGAAAATAATGAGGATCCAAGCTAAGGCAGTGAGGACAGAAACATGAAGGCAGACCCGAGAGATTTAGGAATTTAGGCAGTAGACTCAATAGGATTTGTGACCCAATGAATGGGGACAGTGAGAGAGGAGGCATTAATGTCCCCAAGGTGTCATATCTGGATGATGGGAAACAGATGGTACCCTTCATCAAGACAAAATGAAAAAGGAAGAAGTCTAAGGAAGATGGCAATGAGTCCCCTCTCAAATCCGCTGCATTTAAAGTTCTGTGGAACCTCCAAGTGGAAGTACCTGGTAAACAAATGAAGACTACAGATCTGGGGTTCAGTGGAAGAGCGTGCCCTAAGGACAAAGATTTGGGAGTTAACAGATGAGTAGTAGCTGAAAGAATAAGTATAGTTGAAATTGCCCAGAGATGGTCATGAGAGATCAAGCCAGAGGAAAAATGTATTTGGGGGGCCTCAAAGGAGACCAAGAAAAGGCCACCAAAGACAGGGTAAGAAAAGCAGGAGAACAGAGTCTCAAGAGTCAAGAGAAAAGGATTATGAAGGAGACAGTGATCAATGGTGTTAAGAATGATAAAATAGGACAAAGAACTAAAAACTGTCCACTGCATTTTCCAATTAAGATGATTGTAGGGGAGTCCCTGGCTGGCTCAGTCAGTGGAGTGTTTAACTCTTGATCTCAGGTTGTGGGTCTGAGTCTCACGTTAGGTATAGAGATCACTTAAAAATAAAATATTAAGGGGCACCTGGGTGGCTCAGTTGGTTAAGTTCCAACTCTTGGTTTTGGCTCAAGCCATGATTTCATAGGTAGTGGGATCGAGCCCCACATCAGACTCCACACTCAGCAAAGAGTCTGCTTGAAGATTCTCTCCCTCTGCCCCTCCACCCACTCACTCCCTCACGCTCTCTAAAATAAATAAATATTTTTTAAAAATATTTTATTTATTTATTTGACAGAGAGAGAGAGAGAGATCACAAGTAGGCAGAGAGGCAGGCAAAGAGAGGGGGGGAGGCAGGCTCCCTGCTGAGCAGGGAGCCCGATATAGAGCTCGATCCCAGGTCCCTGAGATCATGACCTGAGCCGAAGGCAGAGGCTTAACCCACTGAGCCACCCAGGCACCGCATAAATAAATCTTTAAAAAAATATTTAAGAAAAGAAAAGAAGGGGCAGATTTACAACTTGAATATGAACCATCATAACCTGATGATCAATTAAATGCGAATGGTACCAAAAGATTTATGAAGATTCAAATTCAAAGAGGAAAAAAATCAAAAGGACACAAATGAGAGAATACTGAGGTGTCAATTGCAAAATTTACTAATTGGATAAAGTGAGCAAAGAAGAAGGACCCTGATAACAAAGTTTCAGTGACTAGAAGGATACCATTTGAATGCTATCTCAGACAAAGGTACACAAAAGGAGAATTGGGTGTGGGAAGTCTTCACTATACCACAAAACTTCCCCCAGGGTCAGACACCACCCAAATCATCAAATCCAGTATTTTCTTCCTTGGGCTCCACCTTCCTCAATCTCCCTGTAGCATTTTATACCTGATACCTTACTTCATCTTGAAATAGCCTGGCTTGTGGCCTTATGGACTCACTTAGAAGAATCAAAGCCAGAGCCATTTGGTGTAGACAGTGGGGAAATGTGAATTACAGAAGAAAGAGAAGTTTGCCCCATAAAGAAAAAAAGACCAATAAAAGCCATCAGCACTAGCAGTAGTACCACTGATGGCGTGGCCAACTCAGGATGGAAAAGAAACAAGTGACAAGTGACGGTGATACTGCATTAAGGGATACAAAGAAGAAATGACGGATGACACCAAGGTTTTTAGTATCCGATTTAGATGGAGATGAAATCAGGAACAGAGGAAGAGACTGAGGGACAGTAGAGCTATGAACATGCTGAATCTGAGGTACCTAAAGGAGCCCCCGTGAGGTGAAGTCTGGTGCTCAATAAAGAAATCTGAGCTGGAAAGTTAAATCAGAGCAGCACTCTCTTATTGTGTGAACACAGAGGGAAAAAGCCCAGGGAACACATGAGAAGAGGAGGCAGCTAGATTCTTAAGGAAGGATGGCACAGAAGGGACAAGTCACAATGAAGAAGCCAAAGAAGATAAGAGCAGCCAGAAGAGCCAGAGAGAAGGAAGCAGTGAGGAAAACGACTGCAGAAAAGTCCAGTCAGACGGCCATGGAGGCGGGCCTTGGAACAGCAAGAAGCTGACAGTGCAGTTTCAGGGAAGCAGAATATTGACCAGAGAGGGTGAGAGAGAAGAAAAGGCACAGAAATTGAATGACTGCAAGAAGACCACCCTTCACACACAAGAGGCTCAGTTAAAGAAGGAAGGAAGAAGGAAGGAGGAAAGATGCTCTGCCTGGTGGGGAACCTACAGGGAAGACGGACTTACATACTGAGGGGAAGGAGCTAATGGAAGGGAGACACCTGCAGAAAGAGCATTCTTCAGGAAGAGGCAAAGAGTCGGGGGAGGGGGGGGGATTCAGGAAAGAGGTAGAGAAGTGCCTTAAACAGGAGGTAGGAGAGACAGAAGAGAAGGAGGTAGAGATAGTTACGGATTCAGAAGTTACAGACAGAAGTCGGGGAACCTCTGTTTTTGTTAGTTGCTTTGGGTTGTTCCTTTTAGGGAAGAAGCATAGGGCGGCTGCCAAGAGGCAGTCTCAGGTGTGGCAAGGCTAATGACAAATCTCATGGCATACGGATGGGGCACACAAACGGCCTGAAGCATGGCAAGCGTCTGGTCTAGGAAGCCACTCTTGTATGTACTCCCGATGGGGGTGGGGAACTCTCCACATAGACATGTTCCTAAGAAACAAGTTAGCCAAAATCAACCTCTTTGTTACGTGTCACAGTGGACAGTTCAAGCACAGTATCAGTCAAATGTCAGACTGGAGACAATACACAATTCTTTATCAGGACTACATTAAATCTGATTTATGATTCCTGCCACTATCGCTTCAAATCATCTAAGCACTTATTCCCTAGTCACTGTGTACAAAGTGCTGTGCAGAGGCTGCTCGACAAGATTTTTGTTGGGCACGACTCAACAGGCAATAGGACTTCCACAACCCCTACAACTAGGGCAAAAACTGCTCTAGGTCAACCCCACCCTAAATCACTACATCACAAACTAAAGGACGTTTTATAGGAAACCTCCCTGAACACACACACACACACAAAGGCTCATTTTTCTGACCCTTTTTCCTCCTTCACAATGGTGACTTTTCCCACTGCAGAGACCCAAGGGACTATTCGTTTTACTTCTCAACAAAACAAAACAGAATAATCTGAAAACCATCCTTTAGGGATGCCTGGGTGGCTCAGTGGGTTAAGCCTCTGCCTTTGGCTCAAGTCATGATCTCAGGGTCCTGGGATCGAGCCCCACATCAGGCTCTCTGCTCAGCAGGGAGCCTGCTTCCTCCTCTCTCTCTGCCTGCCTGTCTGCCTACTTGTGATCTCTCCCTCTCTCTCTCTGTCAAATAAATAAATAAAAAATCTTTTTTAAAAAATCCTTTAGCACATGTTACAGAAGAAAGATAAATAGTGGGAGTCAAGAAGGAAAAAACAGGCACCTGGGTGGCTCAGTGGGTTAAAGCCTCTGCCTTCAGCTCAGGTCATGATCTCAGGGTCCTGGGATGGAGGCCCACATCGGGCTCCCTGCTCAGCGGGGAGCCTGCTTCCTCCTCTCTCTCTCTGCCTGCCTCTCTGCCTACTTGTAATCTCTCTCTGTGTCATAAAAATAAATAAAATCTTAAAAAAAAAAAAAGAAGAAGGAAAAAACAGTGGGAATCAAGAAACCTGGACCCAATCTCTGGCTCTGCCACAAACCATAAACTGGTTATCTCAGGTAACTCATGGAACCTGTGATGTTTGGTTTATAAAGCAAAGCAGTTGAGTTGGCTGATGACACCCCTAGTGTCCCAAATCTTCCCCCAAGCTATTCCTCTAGACTCCCAACAAGTGATTTGACTTTTGCTCTGGGCCTCATCTGACACTGCTTTGGTTTGCCTTTTATAATTTTTTGCATAATTAAACCTTAGTTTATTTTTGTCTTAAAATCAATCCTTTTGTATTTTTGTGGTTTAAAAAAAAGTTAATTATCACTGGAATATGTCATTTTAAATAGAAGCAAATTATTTAAATTATTTAAATCTGTCACTTCCATGAAAAATAGAATATGAGCCTTCTTAAAACATACCCTGCATATTTATATCCATTTTATAGAATGTGTGGTATTTGCTTGGAAGATTAACTAACCTGCTGGTTTAAATCCTATATACATCCTACTATAAATGAATTTGACTATCACTCCAATTTTCCCTTCAGTTAGGATGATCCTTAACATTCAGTTACTAAACAATAAAGTAAAAGTCAAACAAACCTGTAAAGCTTTCGAATTTCATAAAACTTCCCTGTACCCTTCAAATAAAATCTTAAGGCCTGGATCTACAGAGAATTGTAGAGAGTACCACACAGAGCCTGTTCATGTGTTCGCATCTGGCCACAGGGGAAAGGGATTTATTACAGAAGGCCCTAACGTGAGTAACTTAAGTAGAAGTGTCCCTTGGATACAAGTTCTCATGATCCAAACTCAGAAACTAAACAGATTTGGATAGCAAGGGATATTTGCATTGTTCAAAGAGTACCTGGATATTAAACAAACCTGCATATAACAAAAAGACTTGGTGGCAGGGACTCAATGCTGAAAGAGAGACTAGGAAAGGGTATATATCTTATCTAAAAGGGAAAGTTTTAGTGAGAGTGTTGAGAAATAGTTACTGCATTTCAAAAAATTACAACTAAGGTAGAAGTAGGGTCAAGAGCATTAGAGCTGGGATGAAAGGGAGAAATACAAAAAGGAACATACCCCAAGTGGTTCAGCCAGATGAACAATGAGCAAAGATTTTACAACAGATCATAAAGCTATATAGGTAGAAAATATAGCAGCAAGAGAAGACACCCCCCCCAAGTATGTAAACAGTGGTTGGAAGTTTCTACTAGAAATGCAACAGAAACAGAAAGACTGGATTCTGAATACCTGGATTCAAATCCTCTTTCCACCACCTTTTACTTCATGTGTGCTTTCTCTGAGCATCGGCTATCTTTTCTATAAAATGGGGATAAGAATACTTTTCCAAAAGAACTGCTGTGAAGCTTTAATGCGATTTATCTTACAAAGTCTATAAAAGCATTTTCGTAAAAAAACATTTTTATAAAAGCATTTTAAAAATTCTACACAGCTTGTATTATTTAAGTTTCAAAAGTCAAAAAAAAAGAAAGGGATTATCCTATATAATCCTGGAAAATGTCACAGAGAAAGAAAAAATATCTAAAGCACTGTCTCAGCCCTTGGCCGCACATTAGTATCATCTAGGAAAATTTAAAAAAACATAAATAAAAACAAAACCCACAAACTGGCACCAGCCCAGAGATGATGATTTAATTATCTATAGTGGGACCTGATCATTGTTAACCCTTTTCAAGTGTAATTAAAAAAAAAAAAAAATTCTCTTTCTAATGTGAAGCCAAGACAGAAAGAACATGGCCACACTGGAAAAGCTCTGAAGTTTCACTTTCAAAAGCATTAAAACTCACCGGTGGCTCTTTGGTCATAACTGTATTATACTGTTTATTACACTGTATTTTATTCATATCACCAGAACACATAACCTCATATTTGCCTCCGCCATTAGACAGTGATCTGGAATGTCTAATTCAATATTATTTCCCCAACACCTAGCAAATACAATACTTGAAACAAACTAACAATAATGACAGCTAATAATTGAGTGTTTATAATGTATCAGGCATTATACTAATTGTTTATAGGTATTATTTCCTATAAAATTAACCCCCAGAAGTTCCCTATGTTGTTAAGTATTATCATTATTTACAGACAAAAACACTTGGGCTCAGAAAAGTCAAATAACTTGCCCAAAGTTACCACTATTCTTCAACCTCCTTTGATTAAAACAGTCTTAAAAAATTTTTGTCCAAATCCTTCAATAAACGATTTTTTTCCCTTACATGACTCAGAGTCATACAGGGCTTGATCATTCGGAATGTCATTTCTCAGTGTGGACATAAAACATGTACTGGAGATGCCTGAGGCTTCTGGGAGCTTATTTGCTTTTAAATAAATCCTTGTTAATGAGTGTTTTGTTGCAATTTGCATTTTTTCCTATGACTGAAATATGGCCCAGAAACAAAAAAATGGAGTTTATCTAATTGAGATGTTATTATTTGAGGAGTAAGGAGGAATTTGAACTATGTCAGAAGATCAAGTTGCAGTATGTGAGGGAGAACTATGTCCCGTCTGCGCGTCCCAGGATGCTGGAGAAAGCAAACAAGACAGAGACAACAAACTGGCTGTGGAGAACTACATCTGTCTCTCATCAGCAAATGTAAAGGGGGGTGCTCTTCACCTTACAATGCTCAAGCTGCTCTGCTGGTGGCACTGAATTCCCATCTCCTCAACCCTTCCCAGCACACCCTATGTAGCCAAGTCTCCCGGACTCCAAGTCAGCTCAGGTCACCAAAATGCGTTTATGTATCTAATCAAGTAACTTAAGTAACTCAAGAGTATCTTCTTTTCGGTCTCTTTGTCATTATCCAACACATTCTAAAATTCTTCCAAACTATAATAAAATAAGCTTTTTACAAGTTGTTTTTTTTTAAGGAGGAAAATCCGACTAATACAGTCAAAAAAAAATCAAACATCCAGTTCTGATTTAGCTGAAAGGCCTCATTAGGAATGTAATAATCTTCAATAGTTAAAAGTCAAAACAGAGATCTTGGAGTCCCCTCTACTTGCTAGATGGGATGCCGTTTGATTCATGAATTATTATTTAATAAAGATCTTTCTTTTTTTTTAAAGACAGAAAAAATTAGAAAAACCATCTAAATATGTACGAAATTAGGGACAGCTGGGTGGCTCAGCTGGTTAAGTGTCTGCCTTTGGCTCAGGTCATGATCCTGGGGCCCTAGGATTGAGTCCCACAACAGGCTCCTTGCTCAGCGGGGAGCCTGCTTCTCCCGCTGCCTGCCTCTCCTCCTGCTTGTGCTCACCCTCTCCCTCTCTGATAAATAAATAAAATCTTTTAAAAATAAATAAATAAATAGACTGATTGATACAGATATATCTACAAAATTATTATATATTCCTACCATGGAACAAATGTTTAAGTTTTAGAAAACATGGAGAAATTAATACACAACACAGTTAAGTGGAAAGAAGATGCACAATTACATATGAACATAATTTCAAAGTTTTTTTAAAGACCTTTTTGTCTTTTATCTTTCTAAATATACACTGAAAAATTAACAGTCATTGCCTCACAGTGGCAAGTTTTAGGTGAGTTATCACTTTCTCCTTTATACGTTTCCGTATTTCCCACCTTTTCAAAAATGAATTTGTTCTAACAAGGACCAGGTGGTACTTTAGGGGATCTTATGAGAGCACGCCACCCTACTATGCTGGCCAGGGAATGCAAACCTTCTGCACAGAAGATGGGGCTGGCAAAACAAAGAAATGGACCTTATTTTTGGCCCCGAATCCTAGTAAGTCGGATTGCACAATGCAGAGAATTTCTTTTTCCTCTGCTAGACAGACCTAAGGAGCTCAAACCAAAGTTTTCTACCTATAGTAGTCCTAAACCCAAACTTACACCAATCTTTGAATCATATCATTAGAGGAAAAAAGGGACTGCAACTAGCATCAAAGAAAAATGGGGGAAAGAGAGACAGAAAAAAAGAATTTATGTTTACAGACATCTACCAGGGGCCTTTTTAAGCCACCCTGTCTTGCCAAGTAGTAGGTAAAAGCTCAGACCCAAGAAGAAAAAAACCGAGGGTCAGCTTCCCGATCAAGGGGACAAAAGCACAGGAGGAACACAGGCTCAACTTAAAAAGTCAGCATGTGGCACTACTCACTGGCACAGGACCCAAAGTACTTGGTTGAGTGGTACGGCTCTTTGGGGTAGAAGTGAAGTGACCTATACACCCTTGAAGGTGGAATAGGGTGAGAAAGACAAGCATTGGCGGATGCATAAGGTCAAGCCTTGAACTATCCCAAAGCCAAACATGCACATATTTCTTCTATAATGTGTATGGGTGTGTGATTATACACAAAAAGACAAAGTATGCATCCCCTTGATTCTGAATATATTGGTTTTTTGTTTTTTTTTTTTATTTCACAGAGGGAGAGAGATCACAAGGAGGCAGAGAGGCAGGCAAATAGGGGGAAGCAGGCGCCCCGCTGAGCAGGGAGCCCGATGCGGGCCTCGATCCCAGGACCCTGAGATCATGACCTGAGCTGAAAGCAGAGGCTTTAACCCACTGAGCCACCCAGGCGCCCTGAATATATTGGTATTTGATGATAAATAGATCTAAAATGTTTCTGACCAAACAGCCAAATTTATAAAGGGATCCCAAATATTCTGGAAATAATCTTGCTTTGAAGCATTATTGCTATTGCATTTTGATAACTGAAACATCAACTAATAGTAACCAAGAGGTTTCAATCATAAGCAGATCCAGCGAGTTTCACTACAAATGATGTGTTCATATTGCCAAAAACCTGGAGTGCCATAAACCCTGTAAATCTTAGCTGGCTGAAGAGATGCTTTCAAGTCAGGGGCCTGCCAAATCGCTTCTCCACACCCAACACCGTGCGCCTGACAGTCAAGTCCGGCTGACTCCTGACCTGCACAGGTATGGTCTCCAAATCAATTCTGGCCTCTGCCAGTTCTTTCAACTCTCACCATGAAAATCAGACCGCATAAAAACCAGCACAAAGGCGCTCGTCCTGGCTTCAGGCTTTTCCTAGCAAACTACAATTTAAAACCTTCCCAGCCTCAGCCTGGTCTGACCTGACCAATTCTATCTAGCTGGTTCAGGCCTTGGTCATCTGCCTGTAGAAGGTGAAAGCTAAATGGAAGAGTGTGTGAATACAGAGAAAACAAAGGAAGTCTGTGAAATCAAAACAGGGTAATTCCCTAAGCTATCAAAATGTTACTATCATATGGGTATACTTCCACTGTAAAGAACAGATGAAGCTGTCCTACCTCACTAGTTATCAAAGACATGCAAATTAAAACAGTAAAACTCTACTTTCCACTTATGGACGTAAAGATTTCCATTTTGCAACAGTGGGGTACAACAGACCTTCTTACACACTGCTAATGGCGCAATTCTGTAAATTAAGGGTAACAAGGTGACTTAAGGATCTTCAAAACAGATAGTTACTGAACCAGGAATTTCCCTTCTATGTATCCTAAAGAAATAATCAAAAATAACTGTAGTTTTCTTACTCATTTTAAGAATTCACATGTGTAATGAATAATAACCATTTTCTGCTCCTAAAAAAAAGGCAAAAGACATATGTAAAAAATATTCATCACAACCAGAAACCATCCCCAAATAGGTCATCATATACCTTCATACAATGATCTGAAGAGTTTTTGTGACAAAAATTAATCATAATACAATATGAAATGAAAATCACATAATTCAAAACTGTATATACAGTTTGATACCAATTATGTTAAAACACACAAAGAAAAAGCAAGAATATGTCAAACAAATTCTATACATTTTCGATTTTCCTCTTTCAACTTTTACATGTTTTCTAATTTTTCCATAATTACTTAGATAATATCCTTATCAAAGTAGATTTTATCTCGTAATGAACTTCAGCAAAAGAATTCAGACACAAAAGAATATATACTTAATGCAAATCAAAACCACAATGAGGGGTGCCTGGCTGGCTCAGTAAGTGGAGGATATGACTCAGTCTCAGGGGTTGTAATTTCAAGCCCCATGTCAGGGGCAGAGTTTACTTAAAAGAAAAGATGGCACTTAAAAAAATAAACCACAATGAGATACCACTTCACACCTGCTAGGATGGCTTTAATAAAAGAGACAATTACAAGTGTTGACAAGAATCCAGAGAAACTGGAACCTTCATGCATTGCTGAGGGGAATACATAATGGTGCAGCCACTGTGCAAAACAGTTGGGCAACTGCTTAAAAAGTTAAACGTGGAGTCACAATATGACCCAGCAATTCCACTCCTAGGCATATACCCAAAAGAAATGAAAACATGTGTCCACACAAAAATGTGTGCATGAAAGTTCACAGCAGCATTATCTGTAACAGGCAAAAAGTAGAAATAATCCAAATATCCATTAATGGGTGAATGGATAGACAAACAATGGTATAGTCATGCACTGGAGTATTTTTCAACTATAAAAAGGAATGAAGTATAATGATGAACCTTGAAAACAGATGCTAAGTGAAAGAAGCGAGATACAAAAAACCACATGTTGCAGGATTCCATTTATATGAAAGGCAAATCTATAGAAACAGAAAGATTAGTAGACACCCACTGCTGGGAGGCTGGCGGGAAAGAAGAACGACTGCAATTAGGAATGGGGTTTCTTTGTGGGGATAATAAAAATGTTCTAAAACTGATCGTGGCTATCATTGCACAATTCCGTGAATATACTAAAAACCATTGAATTGTACACTTAAATGGGTGAATTATGTGATATGTAAGTTATATCTCAATAAAGCTGTTTTTTTCTTTAAACTAGGCTCCACACCTAATATGGGGTTCGAATTCATGATGCTGAGATCAAGAGTTGCATGCTCTACTGACTGAGCCAGTCAGGCAATAAAGGTGTTTTAAAAAAGAATATATACTTTATTATTTCACCCACAATAAAACTCATGAACAGGCAAAGCCTGTTAGAGGTGTTAGAGGTCAAAAGAATGGTTCCCTTGGGAGGAGGGGGAGGGTGGAACTTGGGAGAGGGCCATCAAAGGAGCTTCTAGAGTGCCAGTGATGTTCCATTTCGTGATCTGGTTGATACATTATCACTTTAGGATAATTCGCCAAGCTGTACACTAACGATGTATGCATTTTTCTGTATGTATGCTGTACTTTATTAAAAAGTTAAAAAAAATTAGGGGGGCCTGGGTAGCTCAGTCAGTTGAGCGTCTGACTTTGATTCAGGTCAAGATCTCAGGGTCATGGGATCAAGTCCCGCTTTGGGCTCCCTGCTCAGTGGGGAGTCTACTTGTCCCTCTGCCCCCACTCATTCTCTCTCTTAAATAAAAATCTTTTATTTATTTTTTTTAAAGATTTTATTTATTTGAGAGAGAGAAAAAGCATGAGTGCGGAGTAGGGGCACAGAGGGAGAAGCAGGCTCCCCACTGAGCAGGGAGCCCAATAAAGGACTTGATCCCAGGACCCTGAGATCCTGACCTGAACTGAAGGCAGATGCTTTAACCAACTGAACCACTCAAGAGCCCCATAAATAAAATCATTTTTTAAAAAGTTTAAAAAAGTAGTTGACTTCAAAAAGGAAAAACACTGACATTTCTTAATTTAGCCAGACTCTGAGGCCCTAACTCAATTTAGTCTTATTTAGAGCTGACTGTATTTACCTGGTTACTTAACTAGAAGCAGATTAAAAACTACAAAAGACAGGAATGAGGAAGCAGGAGGTATAGGCTCTCTGAATAAAGCAAGAGAAAACTAAGGAAGGACCATGAAGAACAAATAATTATCTAGGAAATAACTTACATAAAAGACTTATTCCCCCAAAAGGCCAGATGAATGGTTAATACTGTGCTATTCAAAGAGATCATAAAATGACAACACAAGAGCACAGAATAAATCATCCTGTGAAGCTGGTCTCAAATGGCAATGAAAAGGAAAATAAGGAAACAAGCTCAGTGACCAGCTCACTAAATTCAAAACTCATGGGTTCAGATTTTCAAAAGGGAAGGAGCAGACCTGTACCCCGGCTGCCCTCACCCACCTCCTAGCATGATCCTCTGATGCTGACAGCCTGAGACAGAATCGGGTATCACCAGGAAGCGGGTGTGGGCAGTTACAACAGCCTACTCCGCTGCCTGGCACCACCACAGAGCTTCAAAGGGTAATGACCAACAGGTCTCCAACTTAAGCTACCCTTCCTCCCGCTGGATTGATAACAAGCTACGGATGCTCCTCTCTCTTACCTACCTGCAGGGAAATGAGGTTACTTTCCTCTTTCCTTCCTTCCTGTCACTATTAAAATCCTGATATCATTAACGTGTAGCTATTGCCCATGAGCTACTGCTTTTAAAGGAGTCTGACTTGTCTTTGGCATTTCTGGTTTATTCTAACTCTCATGGAATAACGGCTCTACAATGAGAGAGATTTACCAAGTTGTCACTATACTATCAAAAAGGGACTCTTACTCTAGGGTAAGATTAAAGAATGTTCCAAGTTAATGTATCTTTGTAATTACTGGGAGCACCTCTGGTCAGGAAAAGTTCTTCTATTCTTCTCCACCTATAGAGAGCTCTGGACCTCAAATAAAAGGTTGAGTCTCCTTCCTTACAGTTTAAACATAAGCCTTTCTCTGCCTCCCTCATTGCTCAAAGTAAAGCAGATAGAAAAGTTAGGTCCCTGCCCATTCATTCACTCATAAACATGCATACAAAGGACAGGAACAGTTATTATGGGAAATTTATTTATTTTTTTAAGGATTTTATTTATTTATTTCACAGAGGGAGAGAGATCGCAAGGAGGCAGAGAGGCAGGCAGAGAGACAGAGGGGGAAGAGGCTCCCCGCTGATCAGGTAGCCCGATGCGGGCCTCAATCCCAAGACCCTGAGATCATGACCTGAGCCGAAAGCAGAGGCTTTAACCCACTGAGCCACCCAGGCGTCCATATTATGGGAAATTTAGAGATTCAAAGAATTTAAAGTCTGTAGAAATGCCTCGGTTTCTTCATCTGTAAGACAGAAATAATAATTTATGTGTCTAACCTTACACTGTTATAAGAAATAAATAAAACAATCCACTGTGTAGGGCATGTGGTAAGCACTCATATAGGAAAAAGATGGAAAAAATTCCATACAGTACGCTATCACTTATCTAAATAAGAGAAAATATGAATACACATACAATATATACATACATACACACACACACACTAAAGCAAGAGAAAATTAATTTACTGTATTAAAACAATGAAAGAATAAATCATAAAATTTAGGGAGAAAGAGAATAGGGGTGTCAGGATCAAAGACAAACTAGACTTCTTTGAATAGATCTTACGTTGTACATTTGACTTCGGGCCATGTATTTTATTTTTCACATAATTATGAAACAAAATTAAATTTTAAAAAGCAATCGCTCGGGCACCAGGGTGGCTCAGTTGTTAAGCATCTGCCTTCATCTCAGGTCATGATCCCAGGGTCCTGGGATTGAGCCCCCATTGGGCTCCCTAGTCAGCAGGAAGCCTGCTTCTCCCTCTCCCACTCCCCCTGCTTGTGTTCCCTCTCTTGCTGTCTCTCTCTGTCAAATAAATAAATAAAATCTTAAAAAAAATTTTTTTTATTTTTTAAATCACTCAAAATCAAAAGCAAAAAGAAACAAGTGAATTTAACTTGTATCCTGTTGGTGACAACGTCATACTGAGAACTATTCCAAATGACTTTAAAACATACTAATTTGGGCACCTGGGTGGCTCAGTGGATTAAGCCTCTGCCTTTGGTTCAGGTCATGATATCTCAGGGTCCTGGGATCTAGAGTCCCACATCGGGCTCCCTGCTTGGCGAGGAGCCTGCTTCCCCCTCTCTCTCTGCCTGCCTCTCTGCCTACTTGTGATCTCTCTCTGTCAAATCAATAAATAAAATCTTAAAAAAAAAAATACTAATTTGACTCTACAGGCCTAATAGGCCATGTCCTACTAAGGCAAAAACAAAAACAAAAAACAAAAACCCCAAAAATAAATCTTAAATATTTTTCAAATACTTGTATGTTGGTGGTAGTATTGGGATTATTATCCTGAGACTTATGAGTGCATTGTGGGATAATGCAAATGAGAATTCACACCAATGCTGGGAACAGGGTTTTCAGCATAGGAGAAAGGAGAAACAGATGCAAAATCAATGAGTTAAATAAAAATCCCGAAATCCTGAATGGAAACTATCAATATGAATTAATGATTTATTTTTTCTTTACAAGAAGTTACATACTTCCTAGCTCTGTCTACTTAGAAGACACAGACATCACGTGCATCTCAGTGCCCAGACTGTGACCTCTGAGTGCCATTCACAGACTACTAATATCATGTCAAAAGGACTTAGCCAACTTCTCCTGGCCAAAAATGTCACAATTTGAGCATCAATAAGGTTAATAACTGCAATTGAAACACATCAGATACACATTTAAATCCATGAGTTTATATGATTACAACAACAACAAAAAAAACCTCACTAACCATATTTGGAAATTAAGAAATTATTTGAGGGCTGCCTGGGTGGCTCAGTCCATCAAGCGCCTGCCTTCAGCTCAGGTTATGATCCCAGGGTTCTGGAATCAAACCCCGCATCAGGCTCCATACAGGGAGCCTGTTTCTCCCTCTCCTGCTCCCCCACTTATGGGCACTTGCTCTGCCAAATAAATAAATAGAATCTTTAAAAAAAATTACTCTGAAAACCAAAGATAAAGGGGAAAAAAACCTCAAGCATTTATGTTGCCTTTCTTCTCCAAATTTACTTTAGGGTAACCAAATAACTGATGAGGGCAAGTCTCTACAGAAGTGTTCCAACTAATAAGATGTTAAAGTTGTAACACCATTTTCAACTCTTAATGAACTAATGGATCAAGGAATAAACATCAATGTCTACTAATGTAGTAAGACACACAACCAGACATTAATAGGCTTCCTGATGAAAGTTTACAACACTACCAAAAAAAGAAAAGGGGAATAAAACTCAACCCTGAATCTCATTAAGCTTCTAAATCTACCATATTACAGGAAATATGAGAACAGAACTTTTTTTTTTTAAGATTTTATTTACTTATTTGACAGATAGAGAGCACAAGTAGGCAGAGCAGCAGGCAGAGGGAGAGGGGGAAGCAGGCTCTCCGCTAAGCAGGGAGCCCAACATGGAGCTAATCTCAGGACCCTGGGATCATGACCTGAGCCAAAGGTAGCCCCTTAACTGACTGAGCCACCCAGGCGCCCCAGGAACATAACATTTTAATTGAAACTACAGGAATACGACAGGCAAAATCATACTCTGGGAAGCACTATAGCAGTGCTCTTCAAAATGTGATTCACGGACAGGTGTCCATCTGTGAACTTTTAATCACCAGTCCATGACCACGTAAGTACAGAAATTGAGAGCAGGCATTTAGAAACATTTTGAGCAAATTAACAGTCATTTTATGTCTACCAAGTCTAAATTTTAATGGGGTTGGTTTTATGTATGCTTTTTACTTCATTTTTCTGTAAAAGCTTATTAAATGCCAAGCTAAGAAATTTATACTGTATGTTGTATATAAAATAAAAGGTAAAAGCAATTTTTAAGAGAAATAATGTAATCACGGGTAAACTTTAAGATTAACCTGGCAGCAATAAAAACTGCTCACTGGAAGAGTTAAGAGTTTAGAAAGGGGGAAGGGTACTTGGGGGCCACAGACTTAGAATAACTGCCTTCATTTTCACCACCTGCTATTTATTGACTAGTTAATAATTTCTATATTAAACCTCTATTTATATCTTCTTACTTAATCCTCATAAAAATCATGTAAGGCTCTGCTACTTACTAGGACTGAACTCAATATCCTAATTTAAAAACTGGAATAATAATGCCTCTTTCAGAGGCACTGTAGTGAAAATTTAATGAAAAAATTTATATGAATGTACAGTTGACCCCTGAACAATGTGGAAGTTGTTGAAGGTCAATGTGCACTGACCTCCATGCAGTCGAAAATCTGTGGACTCCCCAAAAACTTAACTACTAACAGTGACACCCACAAGTGATCACTTTTTACTGCAATATACAACTTAGTGGAAGACTAACCGCTCACACAGAGATGATCCATGTCACTCAGCATTGTAAGTGGATCTTCACAACACTCAAGCTCTCCACAAGAGCAACAGAAGGTGGCTGTGAAAATCCCACAGTAGCACAGTATGTACTACAGAGAATTTTATGCAGTTTTTAATACTGCATCTCTATACTTGTTCACATTTGACTATAAATCATGCCAAGTACAGTCTGTGTGAGCTTAAGTTTTGATAAATTTTAGTTTTTTATAATAGGTTTGGTATATTTTATGGTAGTAAATATTAACAGACTAGTATCTACATATATTTCATGCATTTATGACATACCTAACTTCCACTTAATTTTTTTGATATTTCTAGGCTACATAGTTCATTCACAAGTTTCTTTTAATTGCCATAAACCTCCAAAAAATTTCATATGTGTGTATATATATATTTTTAATTTCGCATATAGGTGGATACGCACAGTTCAAACCAGTGCTGTTCAAGAATCAAAGGGACTTTGTAAATGATCTGGCTCCACACAAGTAAATGGTATTTTATTATGATGATTGTTTCTTAAATCTCCTGAGAATCAGACAGCTCTGCCTTGCTTTTAAAGATTAGAATACCGGGGCGCCTGGGTGGCTCAGTCGGTTAAGCGGCTGCCTTCGGCTCAGGTCAGGATCCCAGAGTCCTGGGATCATGTCCCACATCGGGATCCTTGCTCAGCAGAGAACTTCTTTCTCCCTCTGCCTGCCACTCCCCCTGCCTGTGCTCGCTCTCTGACAAATAAATTAAAAAACTATTTTTTAAAAAAATAAATAAAGATAAGAATATCAAGGGCACCTGGCTGGCTCAGTTAGAAAAGCACATGACTCTTGATCTCAGGGTTGTTGAGTTCAAACCCCATGTTGGGTATAAAGATTACTAATAAACAGACTTGGAAGGAAGGAAGGAAGGAAGGAAGGAAGGAAGGAAGGAAGGAAGGAAGGAAGGAAAAAAGGAAGGGAGGCAGGGAGGAGGGAAGGAAGGAGGGTCACAATATGAAGAATTAAAAGAATTTACTGAGCTGGTGATGTGCTTACAAAAGTTCCTTACAGTAGAAGCAACAAAGGCATTTCCTGACCAGTCCCATGAAATCTTCTAACGCGTGAACTGTTTGGGGACACATTGTTTGCTACCATCCAAGTTCAACAACCGGAGGGAAGAAGCAACAGATGTTCAGTGACTGGCCAATTCCTCTAGGAACTGCCACAGTCCATGGCATCAAACAATGATTTCTAAATGGAGAAAGATCACAGTCAGATGAAAGACAAGATATCTCGATGTGCTCAACTGCAAAAATGTTGTTTGTTAAACATTAAAAGGTCATTTGAGGAACAGCCAACAAACGATTAATTAGTAAAGCAAACAAGAATATTTTTGAGGGAAAAAGCTACAGAGGACAGAACTTTAAATCACTCAGCTTTCAATGATTTCTTTTCCACTATTATATATAAAAGGTTTTTTTGTGGAAACCATGAGGTCATTGTTTTGCAGAGTCTTTACTATAGGAAACAGCTGTGGAGAACTACACAAACAGAGAACACTGCCCTATTTAGTAGCCCCTCACTGTGACAAGTGTATAGATGGGGACAGGAAAAATCCATCAAACAACACTCTAATAACAAAACAAAAGAGGCAGAATCAAACTAAAAACTTTAGGCCACACAAAGGGAGACAAAAAACAACTAATTCAGGATAAGCATCTCTAAGTCAGGCCAAGCACCTGTATTATTACATCTGTATCTTGACTTGAGAGAATTCCGAGAGCAGCTACTTTCTATGTGGGTCACCAAAAATTCAAATGATTCACTTTGCACGGTACCTGATACATGATGACATTCAACAAATGTAACTTTAAAAAAAAAAAGTTTTCCTAGGACTCTTATGTTCAAATACTACACAGCCTGTCTAAAACTGAATTTTCCACCCAACTTCAGAACTGTGCTTCCAGTCTTGAACAGTGCCATCCCAACACACCCTGTTTCAATACCTCCAAGTTAGGTTCATTTCCTCCTTATTCACTCTTCACACACTCATAAAGCTGCCAAATACTGTCAACGCTGCTTCAAATATACATTTTGTATATGCTCAAAGGTCAGAGGAAAGGAACAAAAGACACGGAAAAAGAAATACATTTAATCTACTCCAATCCACGACAGGGTACATGACTCCCTTAAAATACCACCCAAGACTCTGCTTAAAGTTGTCCAGTGATAAAAATACAATTATGTGAGACAGCTCACATAATACGCAGCTGAATCCAAGTCTACACAGCTAGTCGTAGATCGCACAATAGTTCCTACTGTCAAGCCTCCCTTTCTTAAATATTACACGAACAACCCACATGTTCAATTTAAATGCACAATTCTTCTGCCCCTTGGGCTCCACAAACCACTTCCCCTTTGCGACTCCTCCATTCCTAACGATAATCCCCATTATTTTCTCCATCCCTGTGGTCTGAAACCTTGGTGTTTACTACTTCATCCCTTGGACTCTCCCTAATAACATCATGACATCCTCCAAAATGTCCCTTGGACTAACTTTTTTCTCATTTTCCTCCATTCATATGTACGATTGCCCTCTTTCTGCATGTACTTTCTCCTCCATCTGATTCATTTGTGCTCACCATCAGACCAATTTTTCATAAACATTCCTTTTTCATCAAATTAGTGTCTGCACAGCTTAAGCCTATACTGAAACACTACTGACTGCAGCCTCAAGGCTAAACTATTGTGACAGACTTTCAAGGCAATCCAGTCTGCCCCCCTCAGCTCACTCATCTGCATTTATTTCCCCCTCTCTCCAAATCAGTGGTTCTCAACTGGGGCAATTTTAACACCCCCCCCAGGAGACATTTGGCAATGTCTGGAGACATTTTTGATTGTCATGACCACAGTAGGGAGAGGGGGTACTACCAACATCTAGTGGGTAGAGGGCAGAGACACCCCTAAACACGCTAATGTGCTAGGACAATCCCCAACAAAACAAACAAAACTGACCCTATGAAAGAAAACAATTTTAAGTATAAAAAATGATGAACAAGGGCAGTCTTGTAGGAGGAAGCACATGTCAGGGGGGTCGGCACTAGCATGCACCATGGATGGGTCAGAGAAGCCTGTCCTCTACAGCTCTTGGCTGGGCAATCCGGCAAGGTGTCGCCACATTCTAAAGGCACCTTCCCTTTGACTCAGAAGTGCCACTTCTAAGACTCAGTCTTTAGAAAAGGAGATTTGATATTTGTTGAAGGATTGGCCATCATCATTAAAAACTTTATATAACCTAAACACCCTTTGTTGGACTTCTAGAGAAGTGTTCAAAAGAATGAGGTGGGTTTAGATGTATCAACAAAAAAAAAACAAAGCAAGTCTTGCTACCCATGGGGAAGAGGAATAGGAGAAAAAAAGTTACAGAACTATATACGGAGCACACGCCCTTTAATGTGAAAGATGTATACACATGTTTACATATGCACTTAAGTGGTCTGAAAGGATTATTTTTAAGACAGACTTCCAAAAGCCCCTAAGTCTGAGAAGCAATGGCATATACATAAAGCTAGCTGCAGCCAACCTTATTTTCAGAGATTCAGCACCACAATCTTAGAGGGAAAAAAACCACTACATATTTCAACACAGCCCCCCTACCTCTTTATGGTTTACACTGAGAACTGTCATTTCAGAGGTTGGAAAGATAAGGCAACCACAGGCGCAGGACCCAGTGTGTACCTCAGCAACACAGGGTGACAAAGAGTGAAGTCAGAACTCTGGATCTGGGGCGCCTGGGTGGCTCAGTGGGTTAAAGCCTCTGCCTTCAGCTCAGGTCATGATCTCAGGGTCCTGGGATCGAGGCCCGTATCGGGCTCTCTGCTCAGCAGAGAGCCTGCTTCCTCCTCTCTCTTTGCCTGCCTCTCTGCCTACTTGTGATCTCTCTCTCTCTCTCTGTCAAATAAATAAATAAAATCTTAAAAAAAAAAAAAAAAGAACTCTGGATCTGGGTGCCTGGGTGGCTCAGTCGGTTAGGTATCTGCCTTCGACTGGGGTCATGATCCCACGGTTCTGGGATCAATCAAGTCCCACATCAGGCTCCCTGTCTCTCCCTCTGACCCCGCCCCCACCCCCGGCTCGTGCACATACATGTTCGCGCTCTCTCAAAAATAAAAATTAAAAAATAAAAAAAAAAAGAACTCCGGTTCTGTTCTCTCAGTCTCCAGCCAGCAGGTGAACCTCAGTTCCTTCATCCAGAAAGAGGTGAGGCCACTCACATCTCCCCCACATCTCCTTCGAAGTCTAAAATTTGATGACTCTGTTACCTCCTTTCTCTTTTAGAGATGAGGAGCTTCACTGAAACAAAGGTGACAGCATTTGACGGACAAGGGAACTGACCAACCAGGAAGAGACATACTTTCTATTCTCTATCCGGCCACAAAGCTAAATGTGACCTACGCAATTTTTTTTCCTACTTTTCAAATGAATTCAGGTGGTACCCTGGAGTCTGAGTACTCCCTGGGAACCACTGTGACATACCAATATCCTAAACACCTTCTCACAAACCAGGAAACCTAGACCACAGTTCTGCAGCATAAAATCAGACCCCTCAACATGAGTCTATGAAAAAGTTAGGTGCAAAATGGAGCCATTATAACCCTAATTGCTAGCTTCTCTGCCACTACTCATTTATACATTTATTCCCTCTGTAACTTGAGAACTCTCACAAATAAATGAGCACCACCAAGCACCACAGTTGAAGAGGAAAAATATGGAAGAGAAATTTCTATTCATCAATTATTTTTGGTTTTACTGCAAATTTGGAAGGACTCCCCACAGTTCTTTTATCAGTAGATCACTCTGTTCTAGTTGTTCTTTGGGAGCACAGTTTGAAAACTGCTGCTCTAAAACATAGCTTTGTTACTTGAGATGACCATCCATCTTTTTACTGGCTGCAAAAGGGCACTGAGCACTAGAAATTAGCATCTATACGAACCTGGAAGCGTGCACGCTAGTATCCTACTGGTTAGACAATAAGCTTATTTCCTCTAAAAATAGCATGTTACATATTTGGATTTCAGAATGATTTGTTTTCTCTCATTGTTTTAATAAGACAGTAATCCAAGGACCTGCCAGTGAAGTCCAAATTTTATCTTAGTGCTGCCATAAACACACAAAGAGAAAAAGTAACGAGGCAACCTTCTAAAGTCTAGGTTAGTAAGAAAACATCCTGAGGAGGTTCAAAACGTTCCTCCAACGGAATATTTCTCAATCTTAGCCTTACTGACATTTTGGGCTGGATAACCCCTCACTGAGAGACACAAAGCCTGTAGCACCCCCAACCCAGTTGTATCAACCAAGTATGTCTCCAAACAGGCCAAACGTACCCAGGAATAAAGGGGTTGGGGAACCAGGCAAAAGAGCCCTGGTTGAAAACCCTGCTCAGGGTGCCTGGGTGGCTCAGTTGGTTAGGAGACTGCCTTTGGCTCAGGTCAGGATCCCAGAGTCCCGGGATCAAGTCCCACATTGGGCTCCCAGCTCCATGGGGAGTCTGCTTATCCATGTGACCTTCTCCCCTCTCATGCTTTTTCTCACTCTCTCAAATAAATCTTTAAAAAAAAAAAAAAACAAAGAAAACTCTGCTCAAAGAGGAGAAAAATACCTGCTTAAAAAGAGAAGTGACAGCTAGAGAAATTTCTTCAAGCATACCAAGGTTGGGCCAGTCAATCCATTTCATTCTGGGAAATGAAAGTCCTACTTTAACAACCATCTAGCTCATCCAAAACCAAAAATCCGTTTACCTGGCAAGCTCCTAAGCTCACATAAATCAATGTGGTTAGAAATCAAGAAAGAATTCTAATTGGAAAACTTACAAAGAAAATCATTAGTAACTTAAGGAAGTTTTAAGACGATAAAAGCATACTCAAAGACATACTAAGTGCTTTTCGAGACCTCAGGGCAAACTTTCAAAATGGCAAATTGGTTTTATCTTCTCTGCCAACTCCAATCAACTGGTAGTGGCTCACTGGAGCCCAGAACTGAGCAGGATTCTGAGGCTGAATGTGAGCTCAAGAAAAGAGTATCTGCATTAAACATCAACATTTGCCACAAATAGGCAAGGGGCCGTGGTAACAAGTATGCCTCACATCCACCTTCTTGGTGTTGAACTCAACTTTCTTTATGCTCAAAATAATGCCCATCAAATTTGGCTGTAATAAAATATTCTGGGGGGAAAAAAGTAATCCTCCACAGTGCCACCAGACTTACCTAATTCAGGGGCAAAACGGGAAAGAAAGGAAGAAGTCTGATCCTATCACTCTCCTGCTTAAGAATCAGCCCTGGATTCTCAGCTTCCACAGGATAATGTCCAGACCAACACAGCCTACAAAGCCATTCACACTCCACTTATAACACACTTCTTCCAAACTTTCTGCACCCCCATTGTTCTCCACGGTGTAACCAGCCACCAATGTCTCACTGTTCCCCCAAAATCACAGGTCCTTTCATGCCACCTCCACCCCTTCTCTGCTTGGCTAATTTCTATTCATCCTGCAGAATCACTGCGCTGTGATGCTTTTACTTGTTCCCTGGACCAAGAGTGTTCCCTAGACCTGCAGCATCACCATCACCTGGGAGCTTGATAGAAATGCAGAATCTCGGGCCCCTGGGTGGCTCAGTGGGTTAAAGGCCGCTGCCTTCGGCTCAGGTCATGATCCCAGGGTCCTGGGATCGAGGCCCACGTCGGGCTCTCTGCTCGGCAGGGAGCCTGCTTCCTCCTCTCTCCTCTCTCTCTGCCTGCCTCTCTGCCTACTTGTAATCTCTCTCTCTGTGTCAAATGAATAAATAAAATCTTTAAAAAAAAAAAAAAAAAAGAAATGCAGAATCTCAGACCCCACCCCAGCACCACCAAACCCAAAACAGCTTGGTAACAAGATGCCCACATGAATATGTGCACATGAAACCATAAGAAGTTATGTCCTGGAGAACATACCAGGTCTCACTGGACTCAGTTCTTCACAGGCAGGTATTGTGTCCTCCCAAAATCGAAGTGCCTCACACTCTGGCAGGCTGCCTCTGAGGCAAATCCCTCCTTTAGGAAGGGAAATCCAAACGTTCCAGCCTTCATGGCAGCCAGAGGGGGTCAACTGACAAGGTTGTAAGCAGAAGCCTGCTGAGGGGGTGCTTCTGGAAGAATTCTCATTTTCCCAGTGACTTCCTGCCTTGACAAACATTAAGGATAAAAAGCCAAAGATGTAAGAGGGACAAAATAGCCAAGGACAACAGAGCCAAAACACAGAAATGGTCTGAGTCTCTGCTAGGCCCTTCAAGCCACTATACCACATCAGAACATGTGCCTCCAGACTTACTGTGCGAGCCGATTCAACATCTTTATTGCTTAAGACATCATCATTAGGGCTTCCTCTTTCTTGTCCTGAATGCATTCCTAACTGATGGAGTAAACCATCAATGGGAAGTGAGTGAATGAATGCAAGGTGAAAGCTACTAAAGGTTCAGAAGATTTTGTTTTAAAAATAGGACCTCGAAGAATCTGTTCAACTTTGCCAAAGCATGCTTGTAAATCAGCCTCCACACTTATAGAATTATTGACCCATATCTGTTCATAGCTTTTTAATGGATTAAAAAAAAACCTCTTAAAATGCAGTGGAAATGTTCACATACAAAAATGCTGTAGAAATTGATTTTTTACATTTTGGAAAGAATAGAGTAACAAACTTAAAACACTGGGCTGACCTTGAAAAGTTTGCAATTGCTGTGGCTACTGATAGGCAGGCAACTATAAGCAGAGAAAAAAAAGAGAAGGTAAAAGACAGTAGCTGGCTGGTTGCCATTCTCTCCTACTTTCTTATTTTGAGATCTCTGTCATGGATCTCATTTTTTTCCAGTCCCTATCCCAGTCCAGAACTTCCACTCAAATTTCCAAGATCAAAGTGCAATCACTTTTTCTTTTTGAGAAAAACAGAACATTACTAAATATAAATAAAATGTATTAAAAGGGGATGGGTGTGCTCTGCTCGGGCAGTATTATTCCTCAACAAGGTGGGTCCTCAACCAAGTGCTGAATCCTCAGATTATCATTTGGTATTTTACTAAAGTCATTTTACTTAAATAAATTTTAAAAGAAACTTCACAGCACCTATGGAAAACCAGTACTATGTGCCACAAATAGAAGACAAATGTAAAAACAAACACGATGAAAACACAACCTTATTAAATCCTAGCTACGGTTACCTGTTGAGGCCTCTAAACTTAAAGCTTGTTCTGTTAAAAAAAGAAAAAATAAAGGTAGGGGAGTGAGCATGAGGTGTTAAAGTCAGACTACCACTAAGCTAAGGCCTTTTCTTGGGCATAATCAGGACAAACAGAACGGAAAAGGAATTAACTTTCTCACCATGTGATTTCATTCTATTTTAACACCATATCCACGTCCCACCTCAAAGTATCCCTCATACAATCTCAAATCATCTTCCCCTCTTTTTTGCCCAGAGTAAGAGCCCATTGCCCTAGTGCAGCCTAAATAGCCCTAAACAGTCTGGTGCAGCCCACCACCAAGCTCTCATCTGAGCTCCAACGGCACCAGCAGACAGCAAACTAGGACCCAAGGGCCATATGTAGCCCACTGCCTGTTTCTGTATAGCCTGTGAGCTAAGAACGGTTTGCAGAGATAAATATTTGGGTTTTTTTGCTGTTGTTTTTAAAGATATGATTTATTTATTTGCCAGAGAGAGAGGGAGGGAGAGGGAGGAAGAGGGAGAGAGAGAGGGAACACAAGCAGAGGAAACGGGAGAGAAGCAGGCTTCCTGCAGAGGAGAGAGCCCAATGTGGGGCTCGATCCCAGGACCCACCTGACCCACCTGAACCGAAGGCAGACGCTTAATGGCTGAGCCACCCAGGCGCTCCAAATATTTGTAATCAATTTGACCACAGGGAACACTAATTTTGAACTACAATTAAGCTAAATGTTATCCCTTCCAAAAAAAGAATACCATTCCTCTTGTTAGTAGACCTATATTACAAAGTACTGTACTCATATTTTTATTTTAGTCTATGAGAAATTTGTGGAAATTTGTTTTCTCTTGTTATATAAATACCTACCTAATGGCCTCAATTTTGCATCTTGACCATTTACTACATGGCCCTTTACAGAAAGAGTTTTCGGATCCCTGAGCTACCCTGTTCATGCGCACGAGCCTCTGGGGCTTTCACACTTTCCTTCCACCTGGGAAGCAATTCCCCCTGATTCCTCAAGGCTGGTTCTCCCTGGTTACTCAAGTCTCAGTTCAAATGTCACCTCTTCCAAAAGGTCACCCTAACCCTGCCCCCTCCCCATTTAAAGCAGCCTGCCCGCACATCAATCACATCACCCGATTTCACCTTCTTGGAACCACTATCTGATATTACCTTCTCACCTTTCTGAAATCTTTAATAATAAAAATAAACACCACAAATACACAGGGTACTATGTACGACGGAAATGATTTACATACCAGGTTGAACCCTTTAAGAGTGACAACCTGTAAGTCAAAACCGGTCAAAAATGCGTAACCTCATTGGGTTCAACCTAACACAGCAACCTGTTTGCTGCTCACAACCACCTATGACATAGGTACCAGATGAGGAAACTGGCACAGAGAGGCTGAGTAACTTGCCTGAGGTCACACTGCTAGTAAGTGGCAGAAGCCAGGCTCGACATTCCCACCCCCAAGAACCTAAGTTCCATGAAGACAGCCGGTCTTGTTCACTGTCATAGCCCTCCAGGGCCCATCACAGGGCCAGGCACATAGTAAGCCCTAAACAAATACACGATGAATGAATGGGTGCGTCTCCCTTACAATCGGCGGCACCGGTTCCAGACTCGGGGCCCCCACCCCTCTAGACCCGGCGCCAGCGAGCCCGCCGCACCGCCAGGAAAGGAGGAATGCAAGACTTGGGGAACCAGGGCCCCAGGGACGCGGGGAGCAGGGCCCCCTTCTGGGGGCGGGGACGCGGCGGGGCTCACCTTGAAGTCGCGGCTGTGCTGCGGGGTGTACTCCAGGGTCCAGAGGGCCCGCACCAGGTGCGCCAGCTGCTCGGTGACCTCGCCCTGGCCCTGCGTGCCGCGGCCCCCAGGCTGCTCGGGCTCAGGCGAGGGCTCGGGCCGCCCCGCCCGGTACTGGCCGAGCGCCAGGTACTCGGCGAAGAGCTCGGTGTTGCTGAGGCACTGCAGCGTGGCGTTCATGAAGCACGTGTTGCCGTGGTT
>LNAC01000228.1:922446-1029988 GCA_002007465.1 Ailurus styani | reverse complement strand
AGCGAGCAAGCCGCGGCCGGCGGGGCGGGCGGGCGCGCGCGCGATCCGCCCAGCTGGGCCGCTCACGTGACCCGCCTCTCGGGGCCGCCCGCCGGGCGCTGAAGCCGTAGAGGCTGCCATGTTGACTGTGGGAATGGCAGTGCCCCGCCAGACAGACCAGATGACTGGCGGCTCGGGGGCAGTCCGGCTTTGTGAAGTCCGAGAGAGGCCATGTCTAATGTGGGCACGGTCCAGGCGCGGCGGACGGCGCTGGGCTCGTGCCCGGGGACGGACCCCAGGGGTGGGTCTCTGTCTTCTGATCTGAAGGCGGAGGCCTTGGGAAGGTGCGGAGATCAGGTTGCCGCCCCTTATGAGACCCTGAAAGAAGTGATGGACGTGGCCCTAACCAGTCCTGAGCGAGCCAACCCTGCCAGGCTCACGAGAGACCCGGACTGCCTGCGTGCATACCGGAACGCCATCACAGAGTCTGGCACGTCCCGGCAGGCTTGTCTTCCAGGTGGCACCTTAGGCTTGCAGTGAAACTGTATAATCAGAATTACCCTCCTTTGCAGACCTGCCCTTAAATCCCCGCTGAGATCTACCACCATTCATTCATTCAACAAATAGTTACTCCTGTATGCCAGGCACTGCTAGGTGCTGGGAATATGATAAAGAATGAAATTATCACGGTTTTTGCCTGCCTTCTTGCATTTTCCACTCGCAGATGCT
Organism: Ailurus styani; assembly: GCA_002007465.1. Classification (NCBI taxonomy): domain Eukaryota; kingdom Metazoa; phylum Chordata; class Mammalia; order Carnivora; family Ailuridae; genus Ailurus; species Ailurus styani. Next base: position 1,029,280 of record LNAC01000228.1, on the reverse strand, counting down.
GATAATAGCTATGTTTCAAGTATTGTGCTAAGCATGCAGTATTACCTTTAATTTTCAATTCCGTGCCTTAAAGATTGGTACAATGTATGCATTTCAAATCCAAGTTTGTTTCAAAGCCCCAAGACTTGGCCTCTAAATGAAAGGTCACAGACCCACAAATATCACAGGGACCAAGATAGGTCATATCAGTGAGTGAAGAATCATGGTGTTTCAATCATGGTTTGACCAATTAATACTTCAAGTGACTTGACTCTGTTGGGGAGAATATAAGGAATGGTGGGACCATGGAAACAGCAAATCAACATCTTTTTAAAGGGGGTGGCGACCACTCCGCAGATCCAGATGTTCCCATGCAAAAATGAGGGCTTTTTTTTTTGCTTTTTTTTTTTTTAAGATTTTATGGCGAGAGAAGGAACACAAGCAGGAGTGGGAGAGGGAGAAACAGGCTTCCCGCTGAGCAGGGAACCCCATGCGGGCTCAATCCCAGGACCATGCGATCATGACCTGAGCAGAAGGCAGACGCTTAACGACTGAGCTACCCAGGTGCCCCAGATCATCTAACTTTTTTTTTTTTTTTTTTTTTTAAAGATTTTTTTATTTATTCATTTGACACACAGAGAGAGAGATTACAAGTAGGCAGAGAGGCAGGCAGAGAGAGAGGAGAGAGGAGGAAGCAGGCTCCCCGCTGAGCAGAGAGCCCGACGTGGGCCTCGATCCCAGGACCCTGGGATCATGACCTGAGCCGAAGGCAGCGGCTTTAACCCACTGAGCCACCCAGGCGCCCCAGATCATCTAACTTTTTAAAGACAATCTGGGAATCCTGTTTTTAAATATTGGTTCAACCAAAAAAGTGCAGGAAAAAAAAAAAGGTACAACTTTGGGCTGCTTTCAGCTCAAAATCAACTGGTCTGTGACCTCTTCTCTGTAGATTGTCCTTTGCTGAACTTTAGCCTGAGTCCTGGTTACTGCATAAGGGAGAAATCAGGGAGGGGAGAGCCTTTCACCTTTTTAAAACATAAACCCCACTTTACACCACATTTCAGAGCAAATGTTTTTGCCAGAGCCTCCAAACCCAAGTAAACAGGGTCTTTCTGGTGACCCCCCACCCAGGGTGCTCTGCGCTAGCCTCCAAATCACCTACATTCCCACCTCCTAGGCAAACTATCCATTCTTCACTTCATCTTGAACTCATCTAGACACCAGGAAGAAAGCAATCTAATCATTCATACTTTAGTGTGAATGCAATGTCCCTCAACCTTTCCAGACATATTTTTTTTTCAAATATGAAAATCAAGGGTGAGGGAGGGACAAAAGGACTAGCTTTTAGTAGAATTTCAAGCACTTTGACAACACTTTTATCACAATACCAGCCATTATGTTAAAATTTCACTTTCAGGGTGCCTGGGTGGCTCAGTGGGTTAAACCTCTGTGTTTGGCTCAGGTCATGATCCTGGGGTCCTGGGATCAAGCCCTGCATTGGGCTCTCTGCTCAGCGGGGAGCCTGCTTCCCCCTCCCCCCTCTCCCTCTGCCTAGTTGTGATCTCTGTCTCTGTCAAATAAATAAGTAAAATCTTAAAAAAAAAAAAATTCGCTTGCTTGCTTGCTTGTTTTTAGGTGGTGGGGAGGGTCTTGGGGCCGTGGTCTCCCTAAATGTCAAATGGACTTAGAAGTTAGCCCTCAATTAGTTTTCCCATGCTATTTATTTATTTATTTATTTATTTATTTATTTATTAGCACTTCTCCATTTTGTACCTAGATGTTCATAACACCATCCTGCTTGCTCAAAATCTGCAAAAGACTATCAGCTCTTAAGGCAGAGACTAGGTCTATTTTGCTGACCATAGATGCCCAGCATTGACCATGTTTCTAATAAATGTTTGGTTGAATGAATAAATGGCTTTAGAAGGAAATTGAGCATAACAAAAGCTTTTCACTCCCCACGTTTTATGCCTGGAGCCCATCTCCAATTCCAGCCACCACTATAAACTGTGTAAACCACTGCGCTGTGACCATCCCCCACTTCAAGTGCCTGCTCTTTACCCCTTTTGCTTTTCTGCCTGAGGCTTTTCTCCAAAGCCAAAGAACTCTCACCAGAGGGGAGTTTGAATTAACAACTCTTTCTCCCCCAACAGGGGGAACCTTCAGCCAGTGGGAAATACCAGCCACTGAAATAAATTCCCAGGCCACAGCTCTAAGTGTACCTAATGGGGTTCTTCAGAGAGTCCCCAGAGGAATGCAGCCCCATTTGGCCTCCATAACCAGTTCAATAACGCACCCTTTTCTGGATTTCTCTACTTCCTGCCTCACTCTTCCTACTCTACTCCCTCACTCATGCTCCCGGGCTCACCTCCCAAATGTACCACCTGCACCCGGGACTTTGTCTTAGGTTCTGGTCTAAGGACAACCCAAACTAAGACACTGAGCCACTTTAATTAGGGCTAGGTATTTAACCCAAGACAGATCCGGATTTGATTTGATGAAGATCAGCTTTTCTCCTAGCTGCTGTAAATGATCTTTGATCTTATCTACCACCGGGGCTTGTCCATGTGACTGTCCTGCTGACTGCTTTCCAGAACATCATTCTTTACTTTTACTATCCTACGTGGCTGGCACACAACAGATGCTAACAAATCTTACTTTTTTTAATTTATTAAACTGAAATTCAAAGACCAGTGGAAGTTTACCATGCTGCTTCTTTATACTAGAGCCTTAGCCTGAATATGACCCCAATGCCCAAGCCCTCCTCTCCAGTTTAAGTGAGTCACATGGAATCCTAGTTCATCTGGGCTTCAGAGAAATTAGGGCTGAGCCCATCACCAGATCTGACTTCCCTGGTTTAGCACCACTAGACAGGGGCTCAGGCTTACCACCATTGAACATCGCCCCTTCCCCTTGCCAGGTTGCTACTTCACCTTTTCCCACTAGCATGGAGCTGAAATTCAAAATGTAATCAGCGTAGTTTAGCTGTAATCCTGAGGGTGGTTTCCACCGAGTCCACTAAGCTACAGTTCTCTCTGATCTGCTCGCACTAGAGTTGCCCTCCAGCGCCCGGCACTATGGAAAGTCTTGGTCTTCCCTCCACACCCTCAGGCAATTTGATCTAGACACGTGGGTCTTTGCTCAAGCTGTTTCCTCTGTCCCAGACACCTTTCCTCCAGCCTCTTCACTTAGCTAACCCCTCCTTATCCCTTCTGCAGGCCCTCTTGGCACCTCTAAGTCACGATGCTAATGTTACCATAGTGGAAGTCAGCTTACAAACTGTCATCAGCCCTGAAGGGTAGGCTTCAATCCATCAGGGGCTCATTTTATTCGTTATTGGATACCTAGCAAGATAGCCATCATTATAGCATATTGATTATTTGGCAGCAATATATCTAAACAACATGGCACCTCCTTAGTGGGACACATGACCCCGTTCCCAATCTGGCTTCTCCCACAATTCCATGTTTATTTGTCCCCACAGGGCCCCAAAGCCAACCTACCTCAGTTTGGCCAGAACAGGGTTGGAAAAGAATTCCTAATTGGAGCACCCAGATGGTGCTCGAGTGGCAAGTTCTTTTTTTTTTTTTTTTTTTTTTCGAGTGGCAAGTTCTTACTGGTGTCTGCCTCTCTGGGTTTCTGCCCAAGCCTGTTTCTTTGGCTCTGTTCATTGGGCGAGCTAGCCTGATAGGCTTCCTATAAATTCCTTTACTGCTAAAATTAACCTGTGTCAGTTCTTGTTGTTTGCAAGCAAGAAAATAACTAGTAAGGCCTTTTTTTTTTTTAGCCATTTGTATTTTTACTGGTGTGATTAATCTGCCCACATCATTTGCCCATTTTTTCTTTGATGTGTTCCTTTTATAAATGTCTGTTAATAAAGGTAATTTGTATGTGAATTACATTATCCTTGGTCTATACCATTTGATTATTTACCTTTTACCATATTTACAATGTTTTGATGTTAAATAGAAAATTGTATTTACTTTATATGGTCAGGTTGATAAGTCTTTTTTCACAAAGGTTTCTGATTTTTTTGTAAACATGATTAAGAAAACAGCCTTTCCCTACTCCAAAATCATAAGAATACTTAACTCTGTTTTCATTTAGTACTATTATGGTTCCTTTTTTTTTTCTTTTGTCTTACTTTTAATGATGGCTCCATCTGGAATTTATTTTTGGGTGAGAAATGAGGTAGAGATCTTGCCTTTTACCTACCTTACATGGCTAGCCAGCTGTTCCAGTGCCATTTACAAAAAAAACAACTTTTTCCCACTGCTTTATAATGTTACTTTTTATCACATATTAAATGCCACATACATTTAGAGTTCTTAAACATTCTGTTCTATCTCATTGATGTGTCTCTATATTCCCTGATAACATAGGTTTAGAATATATTGCAATGGTTGGTAGGACAACACCTCTTAGTATTTGATTAGATGTTTCCTTTTTCTCTCAGATGAATTTAATCCTTAGAGGGGATTAATTTATATAGGTTAATTTAGGGAAAACTGACATCATCACAGTATTTACCTTCTTATCTGAGAATAAAGTATTTCTTTTAAAAATTACAGAAGGATTTTTTAAAAAGATTTTACATATTTATTTGAGAGAGAGAGAGAGAGTACAAGTAGGGGGAGGGGAGGAGAGAGAGAGAGAGAGAGAGAGAGAGAGAGAGAGAGAAGCAAACTCCCCACCGAGCAGGGAGCCCAGACCTGGGACTCAATCCCGGGACCCTGGAATCATGACCTGAGCCTAAGGCAGACACTCAACTGACTAAGTCACCCAGGTGTTCCTACACAAGGATTTTTAATGTCTCACAAAATACTACAGTTCCCTTCCACAGGTCTGTGTAACATTAATGAGTTTATTCCTCTCTGTTGCTATTATGAATGGCATATTTTTATGTCATTGTATTTTCTGTTGTTTGTCTCTAGGACAAAATTATTTTTTTTAAAGATTTTATTTATTTATTTGACAGAGAGAGAGAGAGATCACAAGTAGGCAGAGAGGCAGGCAGAGAGACAAGGAGAGGAGGAAGCAGGCTCCCTGCTGAGCAGAGAGCCCGATGCGGGCCTCGATCCCAGGACGCTGAGATCATGACCTGAGCCAAAAGCAGAGGCTTTAACCCACTGAGCCACCCAGGCGCCCCAAAATTATTTTTGTAACCAGCCACCTTGATATACTTTAGTTCTTTCTCATAATTTTCTGTTGATGCTGTTGGGTTTTTCAGGAACTCATATCAATGCATGAGATAATAACTTGGCCTCTTCCTTTATAATATTTGTACTTCGCCATTATTTTTTTCTTGTCTAATTGCCCATCCAGAATTCTGTTAAGTAATATTATTGAGAGTAGGAAAGCCTGCATTGTTCCTGACATTCGCAGCAATGCTTCTAGTGCCTCACCATTAAGCATGATGTTTGCTTTTGGTTTGAGATATATATTATTTATTGCATTAATGTGGTATCCATTTATTCCTCCTTCAGAAAGGGTTATTATCAGAAATGGATCTTGAATTTTATCAAATGCCCTCTGGGCATCAATAGTGATGAGCGTACGCTTTTTAAAATTATTTTTAATTATTAGTATTAGTATTATTTTTACTTTTGACCTCTATAGCCAATATAAGTTTTGGGTAATAAACAACATAAACTACTTCTAGCTAACTTAAGCAGAAAAGGAGCTTATTGGAAGTGTGAATATAGAGCAGCTCACAGAACTGTCAGAAAAGCTTCAGAATCAGACTTGGGAAATCCGAGAAGAAAGTATACAGCCAGGGACTTGCTCCAGAAAATGCTACTTAAGATAGGGCCATCGGTGACGCTGGACATGCCCTGCCACCAAGACCAACACCACCGTTTGACAGTGGCAGCCACACTGTTGGATTCTTGGTCCTGCCATAGTCACTCTGAAAAATCTTGAATAATTTTTTTTAAGATTTTATTTATTTATTTTGACAGAGAGAGAGATTACAAGTAGGCAGACAGGCAGGCAGAGAGAGGAGGAAGCAGGCTCCCCACTGAGCAGGGAGCCTGGTGCGGGCCTCAATCCCAGGACCCTGAGATCATGACCTGAGCTGAAGGCAGAGGCTTTAACCCACTGAGCCACCCAGGTGCCCTAATCTTGAATAATTTCTTGATTGTCCCTGTGATTTGCTAACCCACCTTCAAAATCCTAAGCCCAAAGTGGAAGCATCCATTGGTTGGGCTAGATCCTAGTTCTGGTCCCAAGCTGCTGTGATATAGGGACAGGACCATATCTCCCTGCAGCTTCCCTCATGGGGGAAGGAGCTGCCTCCCGTCTCTCTTGATATTCCCTCTGAAAGGCCAGGCAGCCCGATATGACAAATGTCCACTGTAACCTATTCACGCGGTACGCCATATTGATAGCATCAAGTGTATTGCTTTGTCTACTTGCTAGTTTCATAGAGAATTTCACATCTATTTTTATAAGGAAGCCAGCTTGCAGGCTGTGTGTGCGCTCAGTATTCTTGTCAGGTTTCAGTTTTACCAGCTTTTTAAAAACAACTGCGAAATGTCCCTATTTTCTTTAGTTTTGGAACAATTTAAATGATGTGTTTTCAAAGGTTATGAAATTCACCCAATTTGCTCTCTAGATCTGGTAGAGCAGGCAGTTCTTTGAAATACTTTTCATCCATTAATTTCACCCATTAATACTGGTCTGTCTAAATTTTCTTTCTCCTCTTGAATTAATTTCGGCCATTTTTATCTCATCAGAAAATCACCCATGTTTCCCAGTTTGCTAGCAAGATCTTTCAAAGGATCGGGAAGGAGACAAACCATAAGAGACTCCTAATCTCACAAAACAAACTGAGGGTTACTGGGGGGTGGGAGGGTAGGGATAGGGTGGATGGGTTATGGACACTGGGGAGGGTTTGTGCTTTGGTGAATGCTGCGAAAGGTGTAAGCCTGATGATTCACAGACCTGTACCCCTGGGGCAAATAAATAATAATAATAATAATAATAATAATAATAATAAATCTTTCAAAGGATTATCATAAGGCTTTACTTTCATTTTTAGCTCAGGGCCATGGATGCAAGTGAAATCTATTCCTCAATTTGTGACTCTGTTGTCATCAGTGTGGGGATGGCCTCCCCTGTTTCCTAGTCATTTCTACTTCCCAAGGACATTCACTAAGATCCAGGATTGTAGCTGACACTGTTGGGGCCCTACCCAGACCCTGTGGGATCCTTTTGCCTTTTCTGTGTGCTCGTCCTCAGCTGTGTGCTTTGCTACAAACGGTGGCACTTGTGACAGTTTCTGGTGCCTGCTTTTGGGCTATGGCTTCTGCCTTGTCTGCTCACACAGAAAGCTGGAAATATCTAGGGTTTATGTCTTCTGGGGTTGACCCTTAGCCAGTGATGGGCAGGTGCTGGAGTATGGAAACCAGCTTCCCTGCCTTCGGTCATGACAAACTGTGAGGTGCAACATTCCAGAGCTCCCTGCAGGCTTAGGCTAAAGATACTCTTGCCCCTCATCCCATCCTTGCTCGACTTCTTCCTTTTCTATGACCTGCTCCCCTCACTTCTTAGGAGTTTCTTTTAAGATCTCTTCCTGAATGAATCACTTCACGTGAACTCTCATCTCAGGGTCTGGTGCCGGGGAACCGGTCTAGGACAACCCATTCCCGGCCCCGAAAGACTGGTATACTACCTATAGAACTGCATCGTAACACCCAGACATTGTCCTACGGATACAAATGAGATCCTGAGAGATTACAGAAGATGAAGATAATAATTCGGTAGGCAGGAGGTAGCAAGCACTTCATTTAAAAAGTATTAGTCAGTCTGGGTTTTTAAGGATGCATAGGAGTTGCCCAGGTAGGAAATAGAGTGTGGGGGTGGGATGTGGCAAGAAGAGGTAAAATGGGCAAAAATTTCTAACCGCAAATCAACAAGTGGTTCCTATGCTTTAGGAATTCAGAAGGTAGTGGGTGAATGTGGAAAGCCAAACAGGCCTCAGAGAAATTATGACGCAAGGGATAAGTAAGGGCTAGAGCAAACAGGGTATTGTTCTTCCTGCCTCAGAGAATGAGCTGTGTTTGGAAGAGTGAACATGAGCTTCCTGGGCAGAGAAGGGAGTAAGGGAATCCGAAGAAAAGAGAATCTCATGTGAAAAGATGCGGGGGACATGAAAAGGTTTGGAAGTCAAGGAGGCTCAAGTTCAAAGTAGCTCTAAGACTCAGAAAAATATGTCCCTTCCATTCATTTTCTTTTAAAAGAAACAGTCTCTTGGGCGCCTGGGTGGCTCAGTGGGTTAAAGCCTCTGCCTTCAGCTCAGGTCATGATCTCAGGGTCCTGGGATCGAGGCCCGCATCGGGCTCCCTGCTCAGCGGGGAGCCTGCTTCCTCCTCTTTCTGCCTGCCTCTCTGCCTACTTGTAATTTCTATCTGTCAAATAAATAAATAAAATCTTAAAAAAAAATTAAAAAATAAAAAATAAATAAAAGAAACAGTCTCAGCAGGGGCTGGCATGTTTGGTAAATTGCTCTGACACTTGCTAATATCTTTCTTTCTCTCTCTTCTTAAAGACCAATGGAGCAGGCTCCAGGTCAGAGCCTTCACCAGGCAACACTATTGCCTTAGTTTGCAGCTTACATCCCACATGCTCTTGCCACTCTTGAAATCTTTTCGAGATTTGCAGTCATCAAGCTGGAAACCTAAGAAAACCAATGGTCTACTTCTAGTCCAAAGGCCGGGGAAAGCCAATGCTTCAGTTCAAGTCCAAAGAGAGGAAAACAAAACAAAAACACAAAACACAAAAACACAAAAGAAACCCATATCCCAGCTCATTCAGTCAGGCAGGAGGACTTTCCTCTTAACTGAGGGAGGATCAATCTTTTTGTTCTATTCAGAACCTTGACACTCCCCAGTGAGAGGTAGAATCTACGCCTCCTCCCTTTGGAAACTTGGTGGGCTTCCAGGCTATCTTGACTAGCAGCATTAGCAGAAGTGAAACTGTGTGACTTCTGAGGCCAGATCATAAAACACGATGTACCTTTCATTTGTCTCTCTCGCTCTCTCTTAGGATATTCACCCCAGGAACCCATGCTCTGAGGGAGCTCAGGCCACACTGAGAGGGCCACATGGAACCAAGCCCAAAGCCCTGAGCCCCAGGCCCTGGCTGAGCTCCAGCTGACAACCGGCACCAACTTGCCAGCCGTTCGAGGGAGCGATCCTGGAAGTGGGTCAATCCACCCAGTGATGCCCCTACAGCAGGGACAAGCCTTCCCTGCCAAGCCCTGCCCAGGTCGCAGACTCATGGGCAAAATAAATTACTGTATTGTTTTAACCCGTTACTGTGGGGTCATTTGTTACTTACAATGGGATAACCAAACAAGTATCTAGATAGATTTTAATTACGTTGTTTTGTTTTCCTCTATCCGTTTTTACATTTGCCCTCTATTTATAGCAACACTGATTATCTCCTTGCTGCAGTGATATGAAGTTTCAAAATACAATTATTCATTAAATGGGGACTTAGTGACTCACTTTCAAAGAACAAAGTGTGGAAAGGGAAAAGGAGTAACTTTGCAGTGGAGAGACCTAGCGGCCACTAACTTAACCAAGGGATCAAGTTAACATCACCCAGGGATAAGTCGGGTTGATATTAAGTAACCCCTTGTCACAAGCAGGGTTCTCCAGAGAAAAAAGAATAGGACATGCATGTGTGTACATACATCCATGGAGAGAGAGAAAACGAGAACTGGGGTGGGGCAGAGACTGGTGGGGGAGACAGAAAGAGAGATAGAAGGGATTGGCTCCCATCATTATGGAGGTTGACCAGTCCCAACATTTGCAGTCATCCAGCTGGAAACGTAAGAGTACCAATGGTCTACTTCTAGTCCAAAGGCCGGGGAAAGCCAATGCTTCAGTTCAAGTCCAAAGACAGGAAAACAAAACAAAACACACACACACACAAACCCATATCCCAGCTCATTCAGTCAGGCGGGAGGACTTCTCTCGTAACTGAGGGAGGATCAATCTTTTTTGTTCTATTCAGGGCTTCAACTGATTGGATGATCCTCCCCCCCAAATTGGGGAGAGCAGTCTGCTTTACTCGGGCTAACAATTTATGTTTTTTAATTTTAATTTTTTAAAGATTTTATTTATTTATTTGACACAGAGAGAGAGATCATAAGTAGGCGGAGAGGCAGGCAGAGAGAGAGGAGGAAGCAGGCTCCCCACTGAGCAGAGAGCCCGATGCAGGGCTCCATCCCAGGACCCTGAGATCATGACCTGAGCCGAAGGCAGAGGCTTTAACCCACTGAGCCACCCAGGCGCTCCCAGGCTAACAATTTAAATTTTACTTTCTTCAAAAACACCCAGAATCATGTTTGATCAAATATTTGGGTGCCCCATGACCCTGTCATGTTGACATATAAAATTAAACATCAAACCTCAGTATACAATGTGATGAAGAAGGCACTACACCTCTATGGTGTTCTTTACCAAAACCCATAACTCTGGTTGAATCATAAGGAAACACTTCATATAACCCCAAATTTAGGGGCGTTCTACAAAATCGCTGACCAGTACTCTTGGAAAATGCCATGGTCAGGAAAATCAAAGACTGAGAAATTGTCAAAAGACCAAAGAAGATTAACAAGCTATGATGTTTAAATGTAGCAAGGTATCCAGGACTGGATCCTAGAACGTAAAAAGGTTTTCATGGAAAGGCTGATGAAATTCAGGTAAAACCTGGACCTGATCTACACCAATGCTCACTTCTAACAATTGTACCATGGTTGCATGAGCTGTCAGACATGGGGGGCACTGGTAATTTTATATAGGAACTCTGTACTCTGTTTACAACTCTCTGTGTACCTAAATTATTCCAACATAAAAAATGTATTAAAATGCATTTAAGTTAAAAAATGAGGGTAGATTTTAAAAATAATCAATATTTTTTGTAAGGAAGACTTGAAAATGGCAGAGGAAATAAGACTCCTTTTGTGGGAGAGTTTACATCTGGGCATCTTAAGAGGCAACTGATGGACTTGCTTGGTAAGAGGGGGCTCCCACAGGGGCTCTCAGCTTTCAGGTCTCTGAGATCAGGCAAGTCCAAAGGGAGGGGGAGTCTGATCCTTACTCACGTGACGGAGGCCAGAGGCCGGAGATCCTCCCGGGAATTGTAAGACCATCACAGACAGGAGTCAGGGACAAGGAAGGGAGACCCTGGAGGACCTGCGGCTGCCTGAGTGACACCAGAACACCACGCAAAAGAAAAAAAATAAAACTTTTAACTCATTTGCCAAAATCAGAGAATTGTGAGATCCGTTCCAGTGTAAACACTCAACAAATATTGGCGTGGGGTGTCTGGGTGGCTCAGTCGGTTAAGCGTCTGACTCTTGGTATCAGCTAGATTCATGATTTCAGGGTCGTGGGATTGAGTGCAGCGCAGGGTCTGCTTGGGATTCTCTCTCTCCCTCTGCCCCTCCCTCCACTCGTGCACATGCGTGTGCTCTCACTCTCTCTCTCAAATAAATACAATCTTTAAAATATAGATACTGGAGAGCTCACTATGTGGTAGGCGCCTGTTCAAGAGTCTGGGGATGCAGCAATGAAAATACAAAATGTTTTCCATTCCAGAGGAAAAATAAGCAAATAAACATATATCTTATGTAATCTCAGCTACTGATCATTGCTTTGAAGGCAACTAAAACGTAGGAAGGATATGGGGAGTAAAGGGAGAGACTCTTTCACATAGGACATTGAAAGCCTCTCTGAGGAAGGACATTTGAACAAAGAAGTGAATGAAGCAAGGGAACAACTTTGGGGAAGACAGTTCCGGATGGAAGGAGGAGGTAGTGCACAAACTCTTGAGTTGAGGATGAGGTTGGTATGTTCGAAGAAGAGCAGGAGGTCAGGGTGGCTGCAACAAATTGGACAAAGCAGAAACTGGCCAAAGATGAGGCTGAGGAGGTGGGGAGGAGGTCAGATAATGTAGGACATTATGGACACAAGGAGGAGTACTGAAGATTTAAATTTTGCACAAAAATGGAGAAGACACGATCAGTTAGAATTTGACATGATGCAATGGGTGATGAGTAATTGTTAAATGATTCAGAGCTCTGGCAATTTGAGGAGAGAGGGATTTCTAGAAAAATGTGCAGATTAAACATATAAATTTTCCTCTGCTCTATACCAAAACATTACTCAGATGAGAGTAAAAGAATAAAACAGATGTAAGTCCACAAAAGAGATCAGTAAAAAGTAAAAAGTTAATGAAATGTATGAATCAAGGTTCCATCAGATGAACAGAAGCCACTCTGTGTATTTCAGGTAGGAAGGGGGATGTTGAGGCTTACTTCGTCATCGGAAGGCTGTGGAATGCAGGGCAAGCAAGCCAGTGTCACCCATCTCAGCCTGCATCACCAAAGTGAGTGAATCCCAGGAGCAACCTAGAAGCTCTGTGCCTCCCCAAGGGCAAGACCAGGGATAGGGCAAGGCAAGAGAGGCAGTCCCTCGGACACAAACTTTAAGAGAGCACCAAGGTGCTATGTATTAGGGTTCTCCAGAGAAACAAACCAATGGAATATATAGAGTTATAGATATATAGATATGAAAGGAAATTTACTCTAGGAATTTGCTCATGTGGCTGTGGAAGCTGAGAAGTCCCACAGTCTGCTCTTTGCAAGCTAGACCATCAGGAAAGCTGGTGATACAATTCAGTTCAAAGGCCTCAGAATCACAGGGCCAGTGGTATCACTCCCAGTCTGAGTCTGAAAGATTAAGATCCAAGGGTGCCAATGTCCAGGGTCAGGAGAAGATGAATGTCCTAGCTCAAGTTTAAAAAAAAAAAAATCCGGGCGCCTGGGTGGCTCAGTGGGTTAAAGCCTCTGCCTTCGGCTCAGGTCATGATCCCAGGGTCCTGGGATCAAGGCCCACATCGGGCTCTCTGCTCAGCAGGGAGCCTGCTTCCTCCTCTCTCCTCTCTCTCTGCCAGCCTCTCTGCCTACTTGTAATCTCTCTCTCTCTCTCTCTGTCAAATGAATAAATAAAATCTTAAAAAAAAAAAAAATAAAATAAATTAAAAAAAAATCTAATTCACCCTTCCTCTGCATTGTCATTCTATTCGGGCCTCCGTGGATTGGATGATGCACACCTGCACTGGTGAGGCTGACCTTCTTTACTTAGTCGGCCAGTTCAAATCTCTTCCAGAAACACTGTCACAGACACATCCAGAAATAGTGTTTTCCCAGCTGTCTGTGCATCCCAGAACCCAGTTGAGTTGACACATAAATAAACCATCCCGATTTACTTATCCAAATAAAGAACATTTTAGTGCAATATCTAGAAAAAAAACTTAAAAAAAAACCTATGCCTCACAAAATGTCAAATTTTTAAATAAAAACAGACACTGACCCTGCCCTTGGACCCTGCCTACCTTACATCACCCTAAATCCCAGCCCTGCTCAAGAGCTCTGGGAGGGCCCACTCTCCTTTCATTCACCCATAGCATTCAAAGAAGTGACTTGGATCCTGCTGTTTGGTGCTCTGCCTGCCCACAACTGAAACCAGAAAATAACAATGTCTCTTTTATCTCCCAAATTCTTTAAGGGTACCTCGCCTTAGCAAACACAAAGAAAGAGATTCTTAGAAGCTAATTCTAGGCTTCCTCCCTGTGATGCCAAGGGAACTACAGAAGAGGGAGGTAAGGCTGTCATGTTAGTAACAGCTAATCCAGCAGAGAGATGTCAAGAAATTTCAAAAGCTGTAGATCAGTAAAGATAGTAACAGAACTGAGAAATATAGTATCAAATATTTGCAGAGAGGAAGAAAACAACAAGCAAACCAATTTGTAGCATCTCAAATATGTCAGTGTTATGGGCTGGATTTTGTCCCCCCCACCAAATTCATATGTTGCAGTCCTAACCCTCAGGACTTGAGAATGTGACCGTGTTTGGAGGTAGTCTTTAAAGAGGTGATGCAGGGGGCACCTGGGTGGTTCCAGTGGTTACGCCTCTGACTCTTTGATTTCCGCTCAGGTCAAGATCTCATGGTCCTAGGATCCAGACCAGCTCATTGTGCCTGGGGGTGTTTGAGAAATAGCCAGAAGACCAGCACGGGGCAAGTCAGTGAAGGGCAAGTACAGGATATGAGGGTTAGAGTGGCAGCCGGTTCAGTGACACTCCGTCCTGTAGGGCTCCAGGACAGACCACATGGTAGGGCATAAACCAACTCCCAATATGTTTAAAGCGTTGAAATGATACACTGTACGTTCTCTGACAGTTGAGGAAAATCAGAACTCAGTAACAATAAGAAAGTGGCAAATTCACCAATACATGGATGTTAAAGAAGATACTCCTGACTAACCAATGGTTAAAGAAGAAACCCCAAGAGAAATTATAAAATATTTTGAGATGAGAAAAAAAAGGCAAAGAAAATACTTTGAGATGAGTGAAAATAAAGATACAACCTGTCAAAATTTGTGGGATGTAGCTCAAGTGTTTTTATAAGGAAATTTATAGCTGGAAAAAAAAAAAAGAAGAAGGGGGTGCCTGAGTGGCTTAGTCAGTTAAACAACTGACTCTCGATTTCAGCTCAGGTCTCAATCTCAGGGTCATGAGTTCAAGCCCTGTGTTGGGCTCCAGGCCTGGTGTGGAGCCTACTTAAAAAGAAAGAAAAATTTTAAATTAAATAATTAATTTTAATTAAGTTAAAGTTATTAACTTAATAAATAAATTTATAATTTTATAAATTTTATAAATTTATAAATTTATAAATTAAATTTAATTAAAATTAATTTAATAAAAGAATAAAGAAAGAAGAAAAGTCTCAAGTCAATAACCTAATCATCCACTCTGAGACACAAAAGGAAGCGCAAACTGAATTATGTAGGGCCATATGGGATTTAGCTTCTATAACCTCTGAGTATCTTTATAAATCCCGAGACTTAGAATGATGGTTAATTTTATGTGTCAGCTTAACTGGGGTAAGTGATGCCCATATAGCTGGGAAAACATTATTTCTGAGTACTTCTGTGAAAGTATTTCTAGAAGAGATTAGCATTTGAATTGGTGGAGTGAGTAAAGATCACCCTCACCAATGTGGGTAGGCATCATCTAATCTATTGAGAACTGGAATAGAAGAAAAAGGCAGAGAAAGGGCACATCTTCTTTCTTCTTCCTAAGCTGGGATGTCCATCTTCTCTGCCTGCTTGTTTGAGCTCCCATACTGTAAACAAGTGTTCATTTTGCAGCCTATTTAGTGCCCTGTTTTTCACATTTTCATGCTTTTTGTAGGCGATGTTGCTATTTAAAACAGTATCTGATGATATGATACTTTATGTGGAAAACCCAAAAACTCTACCCCAAAACTGCTAGAACTCATACAGGAATTCAGTAAAGTAGCAGGATACAAAATCAATGCACAGAAATCAGTTGCATTTCTAAACACCAACAAAAAGACAGAAGAAAGAGAAATTAAAGAGTTGATCCCATTTACAATTGCACCAAAAACCATCAGTTACCTAGGAACAAGTCTAACCAAAGAGGCAAAGGGTCTGTACTCAGAAAACTATAGAATACTCATGAAAGAAATTGAGGAAGACACAAAGAAATGGAAAAACATTCCATGCTCATGGATTGGAAGAACAGATACTGTTAAAATATCTAGCTACCTAGAGCAATCTACACATTCAATGCAATCCCTATCAAAATGCCATCAACTTTTTTCAAAGAAATGGAACAAATAATCCTAAAATTTGTATGGAACCAGAAAAGACCCCGAATAGCTAGAGGGATATAGAAAAAGAAAACCACAGCTGGTGGCATCACAATACCGGACTTCAAACTCTAGTACAAAGCTGTAACCATCAAGATAGCATGGTTCTCGAACAAAAATAGACACGGGATCAATAGAACAGAATAGAGAGCTCAGAAATGGACCCTCAACTCTATGGTCAACCAATCTTTGATAATGCAGGAAAGAATACCCAATGGAAAAAAGACAGTCTCTTCAACAAATGGTGTTGGGAAAACTGGACAGCCACATGCAGAAAAATGAAACTGGACCATTTCCTTACACCACACACAAAAATAGACTCAAAACGGATGAAAAACCTCAATGTGAGACAGGAATCCATCAAAATGCTTGAGGAGAACACAGGCAGCAACCTCTTCAACCTTGGCTGCAGCAAATTCTTCCTGGACACGTCACCAAGGGCAAGGCAAGGGAGGGCAAAACCAAAATATTTGGACTTCCTCAAGATCAAAAGCTTTTGCACAGCAAAGGAAACAGTCAACAAAACCAAAGGACAGCTGACAGAATAGGGGAAGATTTTGCAAATGACATATCAGATAAAGGGCTAGTATCCAAAATCTATAAAGAACTTATCAAACTCAGTACCCAAGGAATAAATAATCCAATCATGAAGTAGGCAGAAGACATGAACAGACAATTCTTCAAAGAAGACATCCAAATGGCCAACAGACACATGAAAAAGTACTCAACATCACTCAGCATCAGGGAAATACAAATCAAAACCATGATGAGATACCACCTTACACTAGTCAGAATGGCTAAAATTAAGCAGTCAGGAAATGACAGGTGTTGGTGAGGATGTGGAGAAACACCTACGCTGTTGGTGGGAATGCAAGCTGGTGCAATCACTCTGGAAAACAGTATGGAGGTTCCTCAAAAAGTTGAAAATAGAGCTACCCTACAACCCAGAAATTACACTACTGGGTACCCCAAAGATACAAATGTAGTGATCCGAAGGGGCACGTGCACCCCAATGTTTATAGCAGCAATGTCCACAATAGCCAAACTATGGAAAGAGCCCAGATAGCCATCGACAGATGAATGGATAAAGGAGATGTGGTACACACACACACACACACACACACACACACACACGCACACACACACACAAATATTATGCAGCCATCAAAAATGAAATCTTACCATTTGCTACAACGTGGATGAAACAAGAGGAGGGTATTATGCTAAGTGAAATAAGTCAATCAGAGACAGTTATCATATGATCTCACTGATATATGGAATTTGAGAAACAAGGCAGAGGATCACAGGGGAAGAGAGGAAAAAATGAAACAAGAAGAAACCAGAGAGGGAGACAAACCATAAGAGACTCTTAATCTTAGGAAACAAACTGAGAGTTGCTGGAGCAGAGGGGGTGGGAGGCATGGAGTGGCTGGGTGATGGACACTGGGGAGGGTATGTGCTGTGGTGAGTGCTGTGAATTGTATAAGACTGATGAATCACAGAACTCTACCCCTGAAACAAATAATACATTATATGTTAATTTAAAAAGTACTAAAACAGCATCTGAGCATAGTGTTGAATGTTTCCCAGTATTCATAAGCACAAAAAAGCTGTGATATGCCTTTCAGAGAAAATATATGTTTTAGATAAGTTTCATTTATGCATGAGTTATAGTGCCATTGGCCATGAGTTCAATGTTGATTATTCAATCATGTATACTAAATAAGGTATCTTGGGGCACCTGGGTGGCTCAGTGGGTTAAGCCTCTGCCTTCGGCTCAGGTCATGATCTCAGGGTCCTGGGATCGAGTCCCGCATCGGGCTCCCTGCTCGGCAGGGAACCTGCTTCCTCCTCTCTCTCTGCCTGCCTCTCTGCCTACTTGTAATCTTTCTCTCTCTGTCATATAAATAAATTTTAAAAAATCTTAAAAAATAAGGTATCTTTATTTTTTAAATTTTTAGGTTTTTTTTTCTTAGAGAGCATGCAAGCACATATGAATGGAGGGAGGGGCAGAGGGAGAGGGAGAGAAAGAATCTTAGGCAGGCATATGTTCAGCGAGGAGCCCATCACGGGGCTCTATCCCATGACCCTGAGATCATGACCCGAGCTCAAATCAAGAGTCAGATGCTCAACCAACTGAGCCACCCAGAAGACCCTAAATAAGCTATCTTTAAACAGAAATGCACATTTTTGAAAAGTTACGTATTGGTCAGTTGATGAATATGTTGTGATCAGAAACTTGCAAGAACGTAACTCTATATTTTGCTTAGGAGTGATAGTCCAAGATCTGCTAATTCGATGTTTGTGTCAATTCTTATAGAACATAACTATTGCAAGGACAAACATCAAGAGTCAATTGAACAATTTTAGTTTTAAAGGCAAATCTGATTGGGACATCTCTCACCCATACCAGCTGAAGAACCTGATTAAAGGAGGTCACTTTCACTATTTCATTCTTCTTATTATATCCACCTCAAAGCTGCAAGTAGTATTTGGGAGAGCAACATCCCAGTGGAGACCTCCTGCATAGAGAACCCACAAGTGCTGCTGTCCGCGGTGCTGATCATACAAAGGCAGCTTCCCACAAGACCTCATCTGTCAGCCAAAATCCTGGCTAAACTCTGTCCAGGGGAAGGTTTTCATTGGCTGGCTTGGGAAGCATGCCCTTCCCTGAACCATATGTGGTCTGAGAGAGAAATGTAATGATTGGTGTTGAGGTTAGAGTTCCTACCAGTATCACAGAGACTAAGGTAGGAACTGATGTTTCCCCAAAAGAAAATGTAGGTTCTGTTGCCAGTAGAAAGTGGAATAGATTCCACATAGGCAAGAGAAACAGATTTCATCAACTACTCCCCAGTGATAGCCATCTGTGTGCTTTCAACACCCCCCCCATTATTATAGGTTATCTGTGTATATGTCTTGATCTTTAAAGAATCTGATTCTGGGGGTGCTTGGTGGCTCAGTCGTTAAGCATCTGCCTTCGGCTCAGGTCATGATCCCAGGGTCCTGGGATCGAGCCCTCCATCAGGCTCCCTGCTCTGCTGGAAGCCTGCTTCTCCCTCTCCCAATCCCCCTGCTAGTGTTCCCTCTCTCTGTGTGTCTCTCTCTGTCAAATAAATAAATAAAATCTTTTTTAAAAATCTGATTCTGAAGAAATTTTTTTTTGCACTAGAAAAATGATGCTAACTTCTGTCAAAAGCAGGAAGAAAGTGTGGAGTTTCCTTAGAGAAAGAAATTGTCCTAGAAAATAGGTGTAACCAAATTTGCATTTCTCTAATATTGCAACAATTGATGTTATCACCCCTGGCTAAGACTACACACAGAAGTATTACTGTGGTCATTGGAAACTAAGATCTGATTAATAAATAAGAATGATCTTTCATTATGCCACCACCCCTCATTACCACAGCAAGTCAGAGAAGCCCTGGAATCCTACCATCCTGTTACATAATATACGTATGAGCCTGGGAGTTTGAGTACCACTGACTCTGCACCTGATTCACGTCATACTGTAGGTTCTGTGGAGGTAATTTGGTGAACTTTGGGTCTTACTGAGGTAACTAAAAGGTCTGGGATCAAGAACAGTCTATTTTCTTGTCAGAATTCAAATTCTCTTTTTCCCTTTTAGTAGCACAGGGTTCTCACCGGCGTTGTGTAACAAAGAAAAATGTTACCCAGAATATTTGTAGATCCTTCATCTTGGATTGGATATGGGATACACTAACTTTAAGAAACAAAAATGGCAGGGCACCTGGGTGGCTCAGTTTGTTGAGCATCTGACTCTTGAGTTCGGCTCAGGTCATGATCTTAGGGTTATGCGATCGAACCCTGTGTCAGGCTCTGCACTCAGCGGTGCATCTGCTTCTCTCCCTCTCCCTCTGTGCTTGCCTCACTCACATGCTCACTCTCTAGCTAAAATAAATAAATACATCTTTAAAAAGAAACAAAAATGGCATCACTCCATTCAAGTGGGAAGATAGGACTTTTATCCTCTATATTACCTGGGAGTCTTTTGGCTTCTAGTGAAAGAAATTGAACTCAAAATGTCATAAGCATAATAGCAAATTTACGAGCCCAAATAACTAAAAAGTTTGGGACGTGGACCCAGCTTAAGGTAGTTCTGGGTCCAGAGACAGTTTATCATTAGGGCTGGAATCCTTTCCATCTCTCAGCTCTGTTTTCCTCTGTGTTGGTTTCACTCCCAAGCCCCATGTGATACTCCCTGCAGCTCTTGGATCACACAGTTCTTTCTGCTAGTAGCCCCCCTGCCAAAAGAGAAGTTCTCTTCGCTGTCTTCCAGAACACATCCTGGGTGGATGTGGAAAGATCATACTTTCATTTGATTTAATTGGGGCCCATGCTTATTCCTGAACAAAACACTAAGACCTGAGTGATGAGATAAGCTGATTGGCTAGACTTAGAGCCAGAAGTGGGATCACCCCAACTCAAACTACATGGACTGAGGAAGGTGAATGAATTGTTCTCCAAAGGAAACTCAGAGATGTCTCCAGAAAAAGAGGGAATAGACGTTGCTAGAAGAAAAGAGAACGTGACTACCACACCACTGCTTTTGGCAAAAAGTCTGTGTACTTAGGGGACAGTGTAAGTCTCATCTCACATTGATTTTTCCTAAGTGACCTAGAAGTGGTACTATGGAGAACAAAGGGATGTGCTGGTTCCTTTTAAGGTTCCTTTCTCACTCAGTCTCACCACATTCTTAAAGAAATGCCCATCCATATTTGTTTATGTGTTTCTATCCTGAATGGACCAGGGATGAGGACACCTGACCCATAGAAGCTAGTTACTCCCAATCTGGTGCCCAAAAAAATTCTTCCTGGGGATCCACTGAGACTGAGAGAGGTTTTGATTTTGCTTACATTAATTTGACTTGGTTTCTGTTACTTGAAACCAAATGACTTCACCAAGACTAATTCTAGTCACAGGATTCCAGTAGCACTGAGGAAAGAGCAGCTGATATTAAATATAAGTGATTTTAATGTTCTCTGAACTTGGCCCCTGGTGGTTGCATTTCCTAAGCTCTGAGCTCTTCTGTCAGTGACTTGCTGCTGAGCCTCTCACTAGCCCCAATAGCCTTGAAATGCAGGGTCTTTCAAGGCTTCTTTTTGAGTGAAGCGGTATCTGTTTCAATTGCCACAGCAATTGCATGACTGGGGTTCCTGGAATCAACTGGGGGGCTGGCTAGGCAATTCTGCTTATCTTGATTGGTCTTGCTATACAGAAAATGGATCATGTGGATAAGAAGTATTGGGAAGGTGGGAAACATTGAGCTTTTAGATTGGGTAGCCTGGGAATTCTAACTGATAGAATAACAATAAAGCAAAGACTAGAAGGAGGCAAGGGGATGATCCCCATGATGATCTGGGTGCAGGAGTGTGTGTCTCTGTGTGCGTGTGCGTGTGTGTGTGTGTGTATGTGTGTGTGAGAGTGGTGCTGGTAGAGTGAACAGTAGTTACAAACCCTGAGGCAGGAGTGTGTCATCACATCCAAGGAACAACACAGAGACCAAAGAGAAAGAAGCAGAATGCGTCAGAGTGGTGGGAGATAAGGAAGGGTGATAACAGGGTCAGACACAGAAGACCTTGTAGGTGACCATAGAGCTTGGGCTTTTGCTAAGGATGAAGCAAAAAAAGCCACCGAATAGGTTGAAACAGAGCGACATGATCTGACTCTAATTTAAGAGTATCCTTTTGGCTGGTATATTGACCATAGGCGGTAGAGGGGCTAGTTAGGGGAACATGGAAATGATCCAGGTGGGACATGGTGACAGACCAGCAACAAAGTGTCACCAGGAAAGTTAGAAATGCAGATTCTCAAGCCCCACCCCATGCCTATAGCAGTAGAATTTGCATTTTAACACGATCCACAGTGATGGTAGGCATGTTAGAGTCTGAGAAGTTCTGCATGAGAACAGAACCCTTCTTTCTCTGGGCCTGTTTCTTTCCTACTCTAAAGGGCTGTGACCGAGGGGTCCCTATGATCCCTTCTAGTTGCAATTTTCTTTTCTTTCTTTCTTCTTCTTCTTTTTAAAAGATTTTATTTATTTATTTGGGGGGGGCGGAAAGAAAGAGAGAAGGAGAAGCAGACTCCCCAGTGACCAGGGAGCCTGACGCAGGGCTTGATCCCAGGACCCTGAGATCATTACCTGAGATCATGACCAGACGCCCAACTGACTGAGCCACCCAGGAGCTCCCCAGCTGCAATTTTCTAAGCTCCTTTCTTAGAGCTGTGTGAGTCGTTATGAAAAGGCAGCTGAAGAGACCAAAGGATAAGCGACCTGTCTGCAAAGCCCCTGCTGCCCACAGCCAGACGCAGGTGGGCACTGAAGCAGCTTCATGATCCAGGTCAGCAGGGAGCCCCGGGGTAAGAGGCCGCCTGGGATTTCTCCCGGTGCTGGGGTGGAAGGATGCCCAACTGGACCAGAGTGGAAGGTGTCGGGCAGTAACAGGGCGGCAGGAGGCGCTGTGAAGTGCTGGTGGGAGGTGGGGCCCCGACCCAGAGGAAATGCAGGCTGCTCTGCGGCCTCAGGGAGGCAGCAGGCACTACGCGGAGCCACCGCAAGACACCCGGCCGGCCGAAGCCCCGCGCAGAGCGGCCTCAGAGCAGCAGGGGGCGCTGCGGAGTCGCGGCTGGCAGATCCCGGGCCTCCTGGGGAATACACCTGGGCAGGTGGGGGCGGCCCCAGGGGGGCGGGGCTCCAGGGGCGGGGCCCGGGTCCGGCCCACAAGAGCCAAAGGCTGTGGCGGTGGCGGGATGCTCTCGCTGTCCGCGGAGCAGAACAGAGCGCACAGGGATCGCGCGCACGCGAGCCCCAGACTCTTCGGAACCGAGCGAGGTGAGCCTAGAGGCAGGTCGGGTCGCACGAGTTTGGGGCTTCCAGGCACCGGAGCGGCCGCGGGGCTGGGTGGCTTCTCGGAACGTTCCTCGCCGTCCGCGAGGAGCTGGCATCAGCCCGGGGCTGCCTCCCGGTGGCTGGGATGCTGGGACACCTTCCCAGGTCGATCCAGGTCCAGCCAGCTCTCTGGCGTCGCCCACGCCCGGGACACAAAGCTGGGGCGATAGGCATTTCTGGGGTACTCAGGAACAAGGTCCGGGACTCCCGGGGTCCGGGGCTGCGCCTTGCCTCGTCTCTCTGCCCAGCCCCTGTTGAGCACCCTTTCTTGGCTTTGGTGATACTAGACCGCGATTGTTCCCTTTACCTTCTGGAATGTTTTCTCTGGGGTGACTGTGGTTGCAGAAAAGAAGCAAACACTTCAATCGGGTTGGATTTTTTCCAGCAGCTTCAGCAGACTGACTTCTGCCACAGCACAGCGTGGGGTTGCTCTGTGCGGGGCAGACAAGGGCTCCGGAGTCGCTGGGGAGGAGCTCGATTTCCGCACCCAGAGCCTGAGGCTTGGGGTCCCTTCCTGGAGCATGGGAGATAGGCGAGGTCGGGGTGAGCCAGCGGAGCTGGTAGAGAATTGCAGTCATGAGCAGCCCTGGAATTTGAAAAAAAAAAAAAATCCTTTGAATTTTGCTATCTGTGTGGCTTTGGGCAAGTTATCTAATCACTCTGCACCTCAGTTTTCTCCCTCTGTGAAGTGGGCACAGTGCTAGTATTTCATATAACTGTGAG
The DNA here is from genome assembly GCA_002007465.1 of Ailurus styani. Classification (NCBI taxonomy): domain Eukaryota; kingdom Metazoa; phylum Chordata; class Mammalia; order Carnivora; family Ailuridae; genus Ailurus; species Ailurus styani. The sequence goes on along the minus strand of LNAC01000228.1, from coordinate 1,005,919 downwards.
CATTAAATAGTATTTCATATAACTGTGTAAAAAGAGCTGCATAGGATCACTGAGAGTAGGAAGGGATCAATGACTCATAGCTGCTATTCTCGCTGTTGTTGCTATTGCTGTCATTATTATCACTGTTTGAGGAGCAACACAGCTAGAAGTAGAGTGTGGGCTCCTGAGTTCGAATCCCAGCTCAGCCACTTTCTAGGGTGACCTTGGACCAAACTTCTCAGGGTCTCCATTTCATTTGTATAATGGGGAGAATGAGGATGTCTACCTCAGAAATCTATTGTGGAAATGAACTGAGTTAATACCTGTAAAGTACTTTATTTTTTATTTTTTTTTAAAGATTTTATTTATTTATTTGACACAGAGAGAGAGACTACAAGTAGGCAGAGAGGCAGGCAGAGAGACAAGGAGAGGAGGAAGCAGGCTCCCTGCTGAGCAAGAAGCCCAATGTAGGGCTCGATCCCAGGACCCTGAGATCATGACCTGAGCCGAAAGCAGAGGCTTTAACCCACTGAGCCACCCAGGTGCCCCTGTAAAGTACTTTAAAGAGTGAATGCTTGGTGTCAGCTATGGGTTCTCCCAAAAGGCATCATGTAAAATCAAGCAGCACAACCTAATAGTAACCACAACTTTGCCTTGCTTTGAAGTTGAAACACTGTTTGTGTGAACATTTATCTGTTTTGTGATGAGCCAGATGGGTTCCCTTCTTTTGCTTGTGGCTTCACTGACATGGATGGCTGATCTAGTGGGGTCAAGGTCAGTCCTGAAAAAGGAACTGATGGGGCAGAGGGACCCCAGCGGTTATCTTCAGTGAGGAAAGTTAGAGAAAGGAGCACCCAGAATCTCTGATTCTAAACATTCCTGGAGAAGAAAACCTTCCCTGGGTTGCAGTTTTATTTGACAGGAAATTGAACCTGGACCCAGGTTTTAATTTTTAACTTTTTAAAAGATTTTATTTATTTGGGGCGCCTGGGTGGCTCAGTCATTGGGCGTCTGCTTTCAGCTCGGGTCATGATCCCGGGGTCCTGGGGTTGAGCCCCGCATCATGCTCCCTGCTCAGCTGGAAGCCTGCTTCTCTTCTCCTTCTCCCACTCCCCCTGCTTGTGTTCCTTCTCTCTCTGTCAAATAAATAAATAAAATCTTTTTTAAAAAGAATTATTTAGGGCGCCTGGGTGGCTCAGTGGGTTAAAGCCGCTGCCTTCGGCTCAGGTCATGATCCCAGGGTCCTGGGATCGAGGCCCATATCGGGCTTCCTGCTCAGCGGGGAGCCTGCTTCCTCCTCTCTCTCTGCCTGCCTCTGCCTACTTGTAATCTCTCTCTGTGTCAAATGAATAAATAAAATCTTTAAAAAAAAATAAAAATAAAAATAAAAAGAATTATTTATTTGAGATAGAGTACAAATGAGGGGAGGGATGGAGGGACACGCAGACTCCCTGCTGAGCATGAAGCCCAAGGCAGGGCTTGATCCCAGGACCCCGAGATCATCACAGGAGCCAAAGTCAGATGTTTAACCAATTGAGCCACCCAGGCACCACTGGACCCAGGTTTTTAAAACTAACTAACTAACTTGTTAACTTATTTGCTTTTGGATTGTAGAGAGAGAAGAGGTGGGGATGAGAAACATTTTCAATGATAAAATAAGTTACATTCCTCTTGTCAAGAGGCTAAGAGCATAATTTTGAGGTTCAAGAAGGTTTTCTCCATCCCAGTAAGGTCATATGCGTCTGGGAGGGGGCGTTATTCAAGGGAGGTGGCTGCCTCTGGACATCTCCCTTGTCCCCCTTATTTCCTTTACATCATAAACCTGACCCACTAACATCATAAACTTGAAAGCCTCCCAGCTTTGTCCCAGTTCCCAAATTTGGACAATATCCCATGGGGTCGGGGTGGAGAAAAAGCAACTCCTGAAGTCCAGAATCCTGCCTGAAGAACTTGATGGAGCAAACTGAAGTCCTTGTCCCAGACACAGGCCCTCTGGGGGCTTGGAGACCACCCTGTATATCCTACTCCAAAGTAAGGTCTCTGCTACTTTGCCTCTGTCACCAATGGCAGCCATAGGAGACAGAGTTTCCGTGTCACCTTCCCTCCCCCTTTACCAGTGCTCATAACTGTCAGGAGGCGGTTACCTTGACTATCCAGAGTTTGGAAATTAAATAGCTCAGGACCCTCTCTTTCCCCCTCTTTCTTGGTGAGGGGGCAGCGCCCCGCACACCACCAGGCCCCTCAGAAGCATATATCATGGTGGAGAAGGCTGGAAGGTTCTAATCCAGTTCCTCCCCTTACTAGCGGTGTGGTCTTGCATGAACTACACCTCTCCGAGCTTGTTGAAACACAAAATGAAATCTATGTAGATTATATGCATATTTATGTAGAAAGGCTGTATATATTTATGAGACCGATGAGAGTTTATGTATTATAGCCATGAGATGACTCTCCCTATATAGACAATATATATATAACATATGATACATGCATTAGTTCATTTCTTTTTTAAATTTTTTTATATTAGCTCATTTCAAAAAAGAACGTTGTTCCACATTGTAAAGTTTCTATAACTGCAATGCATCGTGTACATTGATGAGTGTGGTAATTTGCTCTCCAACACTTTCCCCCAAACAAAGCTGTTATTGAATCAAAGTGTATTCCCCTAATTAGTGGTATCTCAGAATCAAGGAAATATGGCACAATGCCTGGCAAATATGAAGTGGCCAAGAGTTGTGGGCTATTGTTTTTTTAGAAGGTGTTCTAGAAACACCAAAGGCTTGACTGTAAAGACGTTAAACAGAAATGAAACAGAAACTCCACTCACAGGGAAAGCAGAGGGGAAAAGCCTGGAAAACACGGCTGGGAGCGGACCGAACAGGATCTAAGTTGGCTGCCGAGCAATTGTCTTGGCAGGTTGCATCGTCAGAAGAGACGTGCAGGGCGCTTGCTCGGGGAGACACTGAGCTCGGCACCAGTCGGGGGTGGGCAAGTGAGGTAGGAATGCTGCCCTGCAGGGGGCAGGTCGAGGGAAGAGATAAGGTGCCGGCGGCCGTGCTCTAAATACGGCAGAGCGCGGTCAGAGTGGTACAGAGGCCAGTGTGCAGATGGCTCCTGCTCCAGGCACCCACGGGGAGAGGTTCTTCAAACCTGCCCTGTGATTCTCCGGGTAAACCCCACCCCGCCGGGCCTGGGGGCTGCAAGAGGAGGTGCAGCCCTTTGGCAGTGGCCAACAAACCAAACACCCCGGAAAAGGGGCCAGGACCTCAGAATGCAGACTTGTCTGGCCCCCAGAGGGAAAAAGGAGGGAGGCCTCCGTGGGCACGAGGGCATGTGTTTCCCAGAGTCCGGCCTCCAGGCACCGGCCAGCCAGCGCGTGGCGGGTAGGGGCTTGGGAACTCGTGGGGAGCTGTGAGCTCACCTGCTTTTTTCCCCGCCTGTCCAGCGTGCCCCCTCCACCTCCCATCCTCGCCATGGCTCCTGGAGAGAAGATCAAAGCCAAAATCAAGAAGAATCTGCCAGTAAGGGGACCCCAGGCGCCTACGATCAAGGAGCTCATGCGGTGGTACTGTCTGAACACCAACACGCACGGCTGTCGGCGCATCGTGGTGTCCCGCGGCCGCCTGCGGCGCCTGCTCTGGATTCTGTTCACGCTCACCGCCGTGGCCCTTATCTTCTGGCAGTGCGCGCTCCTCGTGGCCTCCTTCTACACCGTCTCTGTCTCCATCAAAGTCCACTTCCAGAAGCTGGATTTTCCTGCTGTCACCATCTGCAACACCAACCCTTACAAGTAAGGGGCAGGCGCAGGGCTATGGGGGTGGGGGCCATGCCCCCTCCGGAGGCCGCAGCCCCTCTCCAAGGTACACGCACCAGCCCGCAGACACGGTGTTTAGAAATCTGAATTCGTTGCCAAACTTGGTGAACTCCCTCTCCCAGGTTCTAAATCTGTACCAGGTTTTCTATCAGCGGCTCCTGAGGATGGACTAGCTCAGGATGTGCAGGAGGGGGAGGCGGCAGGGGTCAGTTTCACTTGGAGGTTGGGCCTGGAATGAGCCAAGCACCCGAGCCCCCTAGCAGACAGGGGCACACACAGCCCAGCTTGGCCATTTCACGGAGCCCTTTAAGCTGACACCTCACTCTCCCCAAAATGTGAGCGGGAGGCTGACTCAGAAGTGACACCCAGGTGACTTCCGGAAGCATCTCAGCTGCCCCAAACCCTCAGCTGAGTGAACCCAGCCCCACTAATTGAGATCACCGGGCTCTGGGCAGGAGCAACCCTTCATCCTGCCCTATTGTCTGCCACGGGGCCTGTTCTAAATGGGTCACTGGAGTCCTGCTCAGGATTATTGAAAACTGATCTGTGAGGCAGGTCAGAATCTGGCAGAATTTGTCTGAGCAGGTGTGGGTGTGGAGAGAAGGGAGGAGCAGGGGAGGAAGAGTATCAAAGGAAACCAACTGGGCAAAATCTCCACCTCAGAGTCTTTTTGTCCCTCCCTCTCTTCCATCCACCGCTAATTCCATAATCAGACAAGTGGTCATGCAGTGTGCTAGAGTCTGGGCCACAGAACTGAACAACCCAACAGTCTTTGTCCCAGTGGAGCTGAGTTGTAGTGGAAGAGTGAAATATTAACAAATATAATTCCACTAATAAAATTAATAATGTTTACACACACACACACACAGGATAAACTCATAGAATCTCTGCAATACCCCCATTTCACAGATGAGAAAACTGAGACACAAAAAGGCTAAAATAACTGGTCCAAGGTCACAAATCCAGGACCAGGATGGGGAACTGGACCCCAGATAGTTTGACTCTGGAGTTCATACACTCAGTCACCATGCTGTGTCTCCAAGTCACAGAGCAAGGGGGGGGAGAGAGGAGAGATGGGGGCAGTTAGGAGGGAGACCAAGACTATTTGTATTATGAAAATTTAAAGATGATGTGCTTCACACAGTCACATCGTGTATCATTCTTCTGTGTTCTTGGGGGTTGTCAAGGTGACGGTTTTACCTCTTCCCCCCACCACCCCAGCACTGATTCAAGGGGAATCCGTGGGCAGGGCCAAGTGAGCTCGGTGGAGACAGAGCCTGTCCCCTGGACAGACTTCTAGTTAGCAGGTATTGTCTGCACTGTAATTGTCTTCCCCGTGGCGGGTTTATGGGAGGCACCTGATAGTCACCGCTCCAGAAATGCTGGTTGGGGCAAACTCACCAACACACCCCGAGAGCAAGCAGATGGTAGTGGCAGAAATGCAGCCATGAGAAGTCACGCAAGGGTCACCCGGGAGCCTGTCACCATTTACTTAAGCCAGCAGTCACTTCGGATGGGGCAAATCGTAAAAAGTTTGGTTTCCTTGGCCAAGGAGGCAGGAGGGAAGTGGGCCCAGGGCTGACACGCAGGGCTGGAAAGCAGAGGGAAGGGCCAGCGCTCTGTCAGGGGAGCTTGCCCTTTCCCTGACTCCCCCTTCGCACTGTGGCAGGTACAGTGTGGTGCGGGACCTTCTAGCTGACTTGGAGCAGGAGACCAGAGTGGCCTTGAAGACCCTGTATGGCTTTCCAGAGAATACGTCTCGAAGACGCCGAGAGGCAGAGTCCTGGAATTCGGGTTGGGAGGGCACACGGCCCAAATTCCTCAAACTGGTCCCACTGATGGCTTTCAGTCAGGATGAGACCGGCGAGGCCAGGGACTTCCTCACAGGGCGGAAGCGGAAATTCAGCGGGCGCATCATTCACAAGGCGTCGGATGCCGTGCATGTCCACGCGTCTAAGGAGGTGGTGGGCTTCCAACTGGTGAGATGCCGTCCTCACAGCGGGGGCATGGGCTGCGCCGGAGACGGTGGGTCAGGAAGGTTTCTCCTTTGCCACTGTCTCTGTGGTCCTGTCCAAAGAAATACACCCAGTTCAGGGTGAATTTTCTGTAAGCAACGAACTCAGGCAGTATTAAGCAGGAAAAAAAAAAGTCTTAGAAAGGGACCGGTAGCTCATGGAGGGCTCTCTCAAAGGATAGAAATTAGTGAAGATCCAGGGATCTAGGTGGCAAGAAATCCTAGAGTCATTTCACATATGGCTGCCGGATTAAATAAACTTCAAACTTTTCAGGCTTTTTGCTAATCCACCCATAAAGACAATTTAAATCCCATCTTGGGACTATCTGGCCAGGTTTGGGTCACGTAATGGCTAAGAGAGGGTGAAGCATCATGGTGACAGCCTCACCAGACTGTCTCCAAGTGGGGAAATGACATTCCACCAAAGCAAAATTAGGGTGCATACCCCCGAAGGAATAAAATAGATAATAAATAGCAGAGATACCCGATTTTCCCTACAATGCTTGCCTTTGTGAGGGGCTCTGAAGAAGCAGCCATTCACCAAAATTGAATTCCATTAGTGTCCCGGGCAAAGTCAATCCATCACCCTCTCTTTCCATGCCCCAGTCTCCTCTGTAGGCTGAGACACCTCTTCTATACCTTATACCTGGCTTGCCAATTGTGAGACCCCAGAGGACCCTAAGAATCCTGAAAAAATGGCCCTTTCTCTTAATCACTGAGGCTTTTCAAAGTCTTCCCATTTTCATGAGATACCCACTCTGTCATCTTCGAGAGCAAAATCAGTCATTTGAGAGTTTCCAGACTCTGTGTGATGAGAACATCTGAAACATACTATAGTCTCCCTATAAGGGTCTCATTATTAGATATTTCAAATGCTGGTCCTCCCCACTACTCTGAGGTTGGGAAGGATGACGTTTTAGCCAACATTTGGCAGGTGAAATAATGGAGCTGTAATGCCTTGCCCAAGATCCTGCAGAGAAATCCTGCTGGAGTCTGGGCAAGCCTCCAGATTTCTAGACTGCTGACCCAATAGGAAATGACTAGAGGTGTGTGGGAAGTCAGTAGCAATAATCGGCCATAGCCTGGCTATCTGGAGATGCTAAAGAAACTGGTTTTTCTTATCTGGTAAGCAGTCACAGGAAGTCGTGACAGTGAGACTCTCTCCTCCTCTCCTCTCTCCTCTCTCCCCTTCCTGGTCCTTGAGGCCGATCTCTCTCAGTCCCTGGAGCCCCTGGAAGTAAGAGGAAGCCCATCCTTGCTTTGGGTGCCCTTTCTGCTCCCCCGGAGTGTCTGGCCTGGGGTCCCAGTTCCTCATCCTCAGCGTCCTTCGGAAGGCCTGTGCTGGTGCCGCTGGCTTCAGCCTACTCTCTCTTCTTCTTCTCAGTGCTCGAATGACACGTCCCACTGCGCCCTCTACACCTTCAGCTCGGGGGTCAATGCCATCCAGGAGTGGTACAAGCTGCACTACATGAACATCATGGCGCAGGTCCCTCTGGAGAAGAAGATCAACATGAGCTACTCTGCTGAGGAGCTGCTGGTTACCTGCCTCTTTGACGGGGTGTCCTGCGACGCCAGGTCAGGAGAGGAGTCTGCTCCCTTAGCTCTGAGCTCCTTGCCTGCACCTGCAGCTCAGCTGGGGAGGGCTTGGGGGCGAAAGATGCTCCTCTCACTGACGCTGCCCGTTGGAAAACAGCTTACGTGGGAGCCAGGCTCTAGAGTCCATGAGGAAGATAGAGATGGCGTAGAGTCAAAATATCCTTGAACTCATTAAATTACTCATAAAAACAGACTGGTCGATGGTATACGTATAACGTTGGATGCTACCATCATGCCCACCAATGATGGAGAAGCGCTGACCTAGCGCAGAGGAAGACACAAAGGAAGGAAGGGAAGGTGGCAAAGAGAGAGCAAGAGGGGTCTATGTACAGACGGGTGAGCTCTCCAAACTTTCTGTCTTTAACACTCAGACCCCTGGTGGTGACTGAGCAGGGATGGGACATTCTAGAGTGTTCCTGCCTATCCAGAGGCTTACTTCATTCTGTTTAAACACTAAGCCTTTCTATATATAAGTAGATATACTGGTCCTTTTGAAGCTGAGTGATTGGAATCATGTGCGCCTGAGGGCTGGGCTTAGGCCAGTGTAAGGATACATGTGATGCGGCTCCTTCTCTGGAGATCATTTCCTGGTATTGGAATCGGAAAAAAATGTCAAGTGTTGGCTGAGAAATTCACAAGCAGAGGAATCCGGGAGCAGACATACGGCACAAGGAGTGCCATCTCGGGATGGAGACAGGGATGAGAAGATGAAGAGGGGGAACAAAGCAGACAATAGTCCTACATCAATGTGCGTCAGCCGGGGCGAGGGGCTTTGTGGCTTATCAGACGAAAGGTGGGGAAAGTAAGTCATGTCTCTATCCACCGTCCATGAAAGAGAGGTGGCCCCATAAGCACGGCCCATCCCACCTGCAGCTCCGATGCACGAGGGGAGGTCCCACCACGGCTCCTTCTGACCCATATTCTTCCTCACAGAAACTTCACGCTTTTCCACCACCCAATGTATGGGAATTGCTACACGTTCAACAACAGAGAGAACGAGACTATCCTCAGCACGTCCATGGGAGGCAGCGAATACGGTAAGGAAATCTGTGCCAACAGCGAGCACACTGGCAGCAGGACAGTTGGGGTGCCCGAGCCTTCCAGAAAGGCGGGATCTCTCCATCTGGCCAGAAACCAGGGACATCACTTCCCCTTTTGCTGCAGTGTTTCCGTCAGCATCCGTGCTGGCTCCTTCTTTTTCTGTGTCTACTTTCCTTCCTGACGTCTCCTCTTTACTTTCGAGAGAGAGAGAGCAGCAGTGACATCACTGGGGTTTCTTCTCCGGGGGAAACCCCTCTGGTGTGAGCTGGGAGCTGGGATGAGTAACGCAGCACAGGCAGTTTTCAGGCGGACTTGAACCCAGATATGCGAAACAGGAGATTAGGGAGGCAAACACACCTTTATCTTGGTTGAGATAACGCAGCTCTGCCCCTCACCGTGTGGCCCCCTGTGAGTGATTGCACATGGGAATCAACAACACGTCTGCTCCAAGGTTACCAAGAGGACTTCCTGTGTGCAGAGCGCTTCGAGGAAGTCCTGGCACACACTGGATGAGTCTGCCCAGGCTGCGTAACAACACACCACAGGCCGAGCGGCCTCAAAAGCAGGCGTTCGTGTTCTCTCAGGTCTGGAGGGGAGGGGCCCAGGGTCAAGATGCTGGTGAATCTGGTTTCTGGTGAGACCTCTCTTCCTGGCTCGCAGATGGCTGCCCTCCTTCTCTGTCCTCACCTGGCCTTTCCTCTCTGGCAGAGAGACAGAGAGAGAGAGAGAGAGAGAGAGAGAGAGAGAGAGAGAGAGAGAGAGCGCACTGGTGTCTCCTCCTATTCCCATAAGGACACCAGTCCTATGGGGTCCTGGCTCGCCTTAGGACTCCATTTATCCTTAATCACCTCCCTAAAGGCCCTACCCCCCAGTACTGTCTCACTATGGGGAAGGATTTCAACATATGAATTTAGAGGGAGGGGAACACAATTCAGTCCTCAACACACATGAAACACACAATAAATGCTGGCTGTGACGGTCATTCCTGCTGTTAGTAGCCTTACCGTGACTACCAGCAGCTCCAGTAATACCATGACGACCTCTAGCCCTGCTACCTCCCCCGCTCCGCTGTGACTTCTGTAGGGCAGGCAGGGACAGATGGGCCTGGCTTACCCACAAGAGGAATTTGTGCAAAGTCCTAAGCAAATCTAACATGATTTGATATACAGATAATACTTTCCCACAAGGAACAGCAAATCGAACACGATTTGATATATAGATATACTTTCCCACAAGGAACGGCAAGACTTGTCATAAGAGGAAAACAGCGCGTGGACGCCTAGCCTTTGCTGCTGTGTGGTCTGTATTCTTACCAAGTCTGCAAGAAACTGTAATTCAGGGCACATACACTGGTGGGAAGAAGGAGTCTGGGAGTCCTGGAGCTAAGAGTTGCAGAGTCCTGACTTGGCTACCTCTGTGCTGTGTGACCTTGAGCAAATCACTTGCCTGCTCTGGGCTTTGGTTCCTTTATTTGCATATGGAAGAAGTCAGAATGAACTCTCAAAGTTTTCCTTTTCCTTTCTTTTCTTTTCTTCCTTTCTTTCTCTCTTTCTTTCTTTTTTTAAGATTTTGTTTATTCATTTGAGGGGGAGAGAGCACAAGCAGGGGGTGCAGCAGAGGGAGAGGGAGAAGCAGGCTTCCCGCTGAGCAGGGAGCCCGATTCAGGGATCAATCCCAGGACCCTGAGATCCCTATCTCAGCCCAAGGCAGATGCTTAATGACAGCCACCCAGGCGTCCCTGAACTCTCCAAGTTTTCTTCTTTCAATCCATATAGGCCCTGCTCATTTGCTCGGCCATTCACCAAACATTTATTGAGTACCTGCTGTATGCCAGGTCCTCTTCCAGGCGTCAGAGACACTGCAGTAAACAGATGCTATCTCTGCTTCCAGGGAGCTTGAATTACAGTGGGGAGAGACAAATAACGAATGAACAAACACATAGACATTTACTGCTTATAAATCCTAATGAAGGCGATGAGGAAAATTAAGTTATGAAAGGGAAAGGGGTGCTGGGGTCAGGATGCAGGTTTTATTTCAAATAAGGAGGCACCTGTGACAAGAGTTAATTAGGAGTGAGAAGACCCACGGGAGAGCACTGGGGGCACTAACAAGTACAAAAAGCCTGAGAAGGAAATAAATTCGATGTGCTCTAGAAACAGAAGTCCAGTGTGCCTGGAGCTTCCTGAGAGAGCTGGGAGGGGACGAGGAGGGACACGGAGGCAGGGCTGCATCACTGTGGGTGGGACAGCCACAGTCAGGTTTGCAGATTTCATTCCGTGGGATTCCCATGTAGCCAGCGAGATGCCACTGAAGGGTTTCAGGCAAGGGAGTGACCTGATCTGATACCCAATTTTATTTTTTCAAAAATTTGAAGAGATTTATTTATTTGTCTGAGAGAGAGAGATAGACAGAGAGACAGAGAGACAGAGGGGCAGAGGAAGGGAAAGTCTTAAACAGACTGCATGTTGAGCTCAGAGCCCGACCGTGGGCTCGATCTCCTGACCCTGAGATCATGACCCAAGCCGAAACCAAGAGTTGGATGCCCAACCAACTGTGCCACCCAAGTGCCCCTGATTTCCAATTTTCCAAGGTCCCTCTGGCTGCTGGGTGCAGAATACCCTGCAAGGGTAGGAGCTGGCATAGGGAGAGAAGTTAGACCAGTGATCAGAGAGCCCATTGGTGCCTTTCTATCAGGGTTTAAGCAGCCACAGCCCTGCACGTCCCTTTGGATACCCTGCAGAATGCCCCATCTCAAAGGACCATGTGGAGATGCACGTCTCAGGCAGGGACGCGGTTCCTTTATTGCTCAGCAGAAGTGTGGCAGTGACACTGTTTTGGGGGACACAGCAGCGAGCAAGTCGGGTACCATCTCTCCACCCCCTCTTCTCCACGAAGCTTCCAGTCCAGCCCTATCCACCTTCCGCGTGTTGAAAATGCCTGCATCTTGGTTTGGTCCAAAGTGGTGGGAGAGGGAGGCTCCCGTCAGGGAATGTATAATGAGCTTATATGTGTGTGTGTGTGTGTGTGTGTGTGTGTGCNAGAGGGAGGCTCCCGTCAGGGAATGTATAATGAGCTTATATGTGTGTGTGTGTGTGTGTGTGCGTGTGTGTGCATGGATGGATATGTATAATGTATAATGACCACAGTGGGCTTTTATCTTCCCAGGGCTGCAGGTCATAGTGTACATAAATGAAGAGGAGTACAACCCCTTCCTGGTGTCCTCCAGTGGGGCGAAGGTGATTGTCCACCGGCAGGACGAATACCCCTTCATCGAGGACGTGGGGACAGAGATTGAGCCTGCCATGGCCACCTCCATAGGGATGCACCTGGTAAGAGAATGATGTTCTGATTTCTGTAGCGGTGGCAACGAGAACAGATTTTTTTTCTCCCCAAGGATAACCAATAAGGTGCAGCTTATGGAAAAGTGTGTTGGTTTCAAAAGGAAGCATAGTCCTGGATTTGCCAATAGGTCCTGCAGTGGTCATTGCAGCAGTTCTACTAAAGGCTGTCTTTGTATCTTCTGTATGGATGAATGAGGACACAGGATGCCACTCTGGGAAAGAATGGAAGGAGCCTTGCTTGTTGCAAAGACAGACACTAGCAGTTATGGAACCTGTGCGGGGAGCAAAGCATCAGACACTAACTATATTTGTCACTAATATAAATAGAGCAGATTAACACCTTTCTTTCTGAGCCACCTAAACGTCTATGAGGCATGTAAACCACTCCTTAATGGCTAGTGGGAAGTCACTGGGCCATCAGAGCTCTATTTAGGTAATCATACTTCATCAATTTCACCTCATTCATCAAGACCCTCCTTCTTCCTCAACTCTTCCACCTTCTCTGACCTCAGCGGGTGCTAAAAACACTCATAACCTGTCAACAGAAGCACATCTGGGCTGCAGATTCCAATCCCTGAGTCAACTATGCCCAATAGGAGCGGAAGGGCAAGGCGAGGGGCGTGCCCCAGACACACCACTACTTAATGCAATCTTCTTGTTTGACGGACTGAGGTCTTTTTATGCTAGTAACTCTCCACCTTTTGTATTCTGTCCTTGCAAATCNGTAACTCTCCACCTTTTGTCTTCTGTCCTTGCAAATCTGTCCTCTAGAGCAGTGGTTTCCAAACCTGACTGATCATCGGACTCAGATCCACTGAATCAGAATCTCTGAGAGATGAGCCCAAGATCTGTGTTTTTACCAACTCTGGTGATTATTCAAGAGGCAGAAAACCCAGGAACTTCAGCTTTAGAAAGCTGAGTAGTTCAACATGAGAGAAGAAGCAAAGTGTGTCTTCCTAAGTGACAGTAAAGCTAGAATGAGAAAAGTTTCAGCACAGTCATAAATGGTGGCTTCGTATTGGGTTATAAAATGATGTAGTGAGCACTGGGGTTTGCATATCTATCCATTACCTATCCATTCAACAAGCATTTTCTGAGAGTCTTTATGTGCTGGACACGGGGACCATACCAGAGCATAAGACACTGTGGCTATCTTGTCAGAGCTTAGAGTCTGGCAGAGAGGATCAATCACAAACAAAAAATTGCACAAATGATTAATTATAATCATCATCTGTGTTACCAAGGAGAAATGCAGGATGCACAAGAATCTATCGTGGGGCTGGCTGACCTAGGGCTTTAAATGGCGGGAAATGGCAAGTTCAAGGGGTGCTTTCCTAAGGAAGCAATACTTAAGTTGAGACAGCTGAGATGATGAACTGAGTACATGGTGCCAGTCCAAGGAAATCTGTGGCTTCTGTGTCCCCATCATATGGACAATCCTGGACAAAAGTACCCCAAGCTATGAAACTGTAGCTTGGAAAAACTTTAGGGTACCACTTAAGGATCTGGGTCATTGATTCTTCTCTTCGCCAGGACTGCAAAACTCCCAAATCGGAATAGTGAACATTTTCACCCAACATTGCCAATGTAGTTTTACCTGCACCCTGAATAAGGACTTGGGATTTGCAGTATATCCTATCCTTTAAGAAATTTTTATTACCTTTTGCCCTCTTGTTCCCTTCCAACCCTCGCAGTGTCTGCAGGCTGGGGGAGAGAATCAAGAGCTTGGAGAAGTGCAAGAACTAAGGAGTTCTGCCCTCTGATTTCCTTCTCTGAGCTTAGAAACACCCACTACTTTGTTAAGCAAACGTTTTCTTAAACAATGGTGGGTAAACAGAGACATGGGTGGGTTTTCTGCTATACCTAATTTGAGATGTAGAAAACCAAAGTGACAGAGCAGGGTCAGTCAGCTCTCTTTCTGATTTATGAGCATTTGAAACAACAAAAAGTAATCTAAGGGATTATTAAGAGGTCAACATGAGGTTACCAAGTCCAAACAAACTAGACTTCCTTCCTTTCTTATTTATTTTCTGTTTACTTATTTTTCTCGATAGGCATGTTAAGCTGGTAGACGCAGTCAGTTGGTTAAAAAATTTTCCTTCATTTAGTGAAGGACTGTGTGTCCAAAGCACTGGAAATTCAGAGATGACTACAACAGAACACCTACCTTTAAAGATCTTATCTTTAAGATCACATGGCTTTCCAATACAGTTCCCAGCTCCGTGGGAACAGAGACATTCTGTCTTGTTACCAGGCTCAGTTCTTAGAACATAGTAGATGCTCAGCAAATACTGTTGGATGGGTAGATGGATGTATGAATGGATGTACAGATGGCAGGGAGCTGCTGAAGCTGAAGGCTTCCTACCTGATAGCTTCTTGAAGGACAAGTGTCAGGCAAATAGTTTCAGGAAGGGCTAGTCCAAACAAAGGGCAAAGCAATTACAAAGGGGTCACAGGAAGTATTGTAAGCGGAGTAGTGAAACTTTCCGAGAAATCTCTTTGACTGAAGTGTAGTCGAGATGAAGTAATTAAGATAAGGCAATTGAGATACTGGAGGCAGTGTCTTTACATAATTCCAGAAAGAAATGGTAAGGCCCTTAGCTGAGGCGATGGCTGTAGGGATGAGTGTAAGTGAATGGATTTGAGAGATGCTGACAGCATAGAGGCAACAGGGCTTGACAACCAAGGGCAGTGAGGAAAGGCCTCACTGAAAGGGAAGTTACATTGATATTTAGGTTTTGGCTTAGGCAGTGGGGTGGATGGAGGTGCCAGGCTCAGAATTAGGGAATGCAAGAGGAGGGATAAGTTTGTGGGGGATGATGACCACTTCCGTTTGGGACATACCCAAGTTGCTGTGACTTTGGGGAATCAAGGTGAAAATGTCCAGAAATGCTATGAACCTGGAGTTCAGGAGAAAAATGGAGGTGGGGGTTGGGGGGGCATCCAGCATAATTCTAGACTTGGAAATAAAAGCCATCACCCAAGACCTGAGACAATGCAAATGTGTAAGGGCTGAGCAGAAACAAAATGGAGAAATAGAAGCAGAGAATGAGGAGCAGTAACCAGAAAGAATTGGTGTCAGATAAATCAAAGAAGAGAGTTTTAATGAAAGTGTGAACCAAAGTACCAAATGCAGCTGAGAGGTCAGTCAAGAGAAAGGGCAAAAGGTGCTTTCTGGGTTTGGCAACCAAGAGATCACTGGTGGTTTTTGCCAGAGCAGTTTTCAGCAGAAGGAGTGGAACAGAAACCAAAGTACAATAAGCTGGATCATGAATAGGAGATGAGGAAATGGGCAAGGGTAGACAACTCACCCAGGGTGGTGTGGAGCCAGGTCTTGGAGAGGGGGGAGATTTCACTGTCATTGCAAACCCTACTGTTCATTTTTATCTTCTAACACATGCACACCTCTTTTCACAAATGTGTGCATAACAGGGCTCAAGTGTCCAGCTTTGTACTTTGGTTGTGTAATCTCAATGTCTTAGTACCTCATCTGTGAAATGGAGATGATAATAATGATATGACTTTATAGGCTCATGAAAATTCAATGAGTTGACTCATGTGAAGCACTTAGAACAGTGCTTCATATGTAGTAAGCGTTCCAAAAATATTGGCTGTTACTGTACTTATTATTTTTGAGAAAAGAGATGTGACGGAAAGGAAAAATAAGTTTGAAGCTAAAATAGTGGTTAGCAAAGTTTTTCTTATCCTTGGTGACACTTTCCTCCTTTATGAGACGTTGCTTTCTTCCACATATATAGAAAAAGTACTAGTTATTTGCCATATGTGTTGCAAATATCTTTCCCAGTTTGTGCTTTCCTTTCGGTTTTCTTTATGCTACTATTTCACATGCAAACATTGCAGATGTTTACATAGTCAAAATCTTTGTCTTCCTCTTTAGTCTTTATGCTAATTGAGGTTTTTCCTTCCTTGAGATCAGATACTGAGCTGAGTTACCTTCCATTTATTTTATTTTTCAATTAATACTTTAACTCACTAGAATGTTTTTTCTGCAGGATGTAAAGTAGAGATCAAATTCACTACTTCCTCCAGAGTCAACAGTTGTACTAACTTCATATATTGAGTCATTATTTTTCTTTTCTCCATTGATTAAAAGTATAAACTTTGCCATACACAAATAAATTTTATAATTTATTACAATATAAAAGAAGAACAAAAGCAAAAAGAGTTAAACCACCCATAATTCCATCCAGGGCATCATGCTGCTGCTTGGGTTTTTCCCTGGCACAGTTTATACCTTTAAAGAGGTGAGTGGAGGGGCACCTGGTTGGCCCAGTCAGTTAAGCATCAGACTTTGGCTCAGGTCATGATCTCAGGGTCCTGGAATCGACTCCACTGAGCGGGGGAGTCTGCTTGTCCCTCTGCCACCACCCCCATGCTCTCCTTCTTTCTCTCTCTCAAATAAATTAATGAAATTTAAGAAGCTAAGGATTCCTGTGCAAATGCTGGCCTCCCCCAGGATTCTAAGAAGGAAGCAGATAAGATCTGGTTTGATAAAATGGGCCCTGTTGCCCACACATATACTCACAGAGACTTAATCACACCTCCATATACCCATGCGTGCACGTACACACACACACACCTCACACATACCCATGTATGCACCAACGCACAGGCCTACTCACACATATATACACAAAACTTGCATCCATTCACATACATATATACCCGTTCTCATTTTTGTGTCCCTAGGGGTTGGGGACAGATCAGCAGTTCTGAAAAACTGATGTTGGAGGGGAGAGAGAAAGGGAAAGAGGGAGGGAGAGAGAGAAAGAGAGAGGGAGCCAGAGAGGGAGCGCCAGAGAGCCCCCTCCCATCTGCCTTACATCCCCACCCCAACCCCACCCCACTCTCCTTGCTTTAGGAAGCAACCTGAATAACCCAGGGGCTCTCCATTCAAGAAGCATTGTTACAGAGGACTCAAAAACATAAAAGTCAAAGGATGATTTCTCATGATCAGTTTTCTGGAAGTGGACCATGGGCTGGTCCTCAAAGTAGAACGAGCTCCAGCCACCTTCACCGGCTGCAAGCGGCTTATCCAAGTAGATAGACCCTGCCGCCTACATGCCAGGGGCTTGTACCCCTGCTCCCCACCCCCACCCCAGGCAGCTAGAGCCTGCAGCCGCCACACGCTGGGCTCTGTGGGCAGCTCAGCAGGACTCAGGGGCTTGAAGGAACATCTGCCCAGGGAGCCTGCAGCTTGGGGAAAGCTTAGAGGGTGGCATTGAGTTGAAGTGTCCTCCAGGGAAGCCACAGTCAGCCTCTTTGTACCCTGGTGCCGCGCCAGCCCTAGCATTGTTCTAGAGACTCTAAATCTGTTAGCCATCCAGCTATTGGAGGAATGAAGTGAGTCTGTTTTGTACTGACACAGAAGATGCTCACTGTATTGTTAGTGGGAATGGGAGACTGCAGGGCAAAGGGAATGTGTATGTCTCTGCCTGTCCGCTTGTCTGTGTGTCTGACATCAGATCTGTTCCTCTCCTAGGAAACAGAAGAGACCACACGGTTACTTTCCCCTCTGCTTCTGTTGTTTAAATGTTTTAAAATGGGCACTGGTAATTGCCCTTGAGGTCCCTGCAGTTAATTGAGGGAGACTAATGGTCAGCAGATGGATTACAATACAAACAGAAGGAGATTACAGCTACTTGAAATGTCTCCATTTTCCACCTAGCTCAAACTCCTTGATTCCACCTTCTTCCCCCCTCCCCCCACCCCCCTTATCTTTCTGCCTATCTGGCCACTCTTCGGGGAAACAAAGATATTCTTCCCTCCCACAAATCTGCCATCAATTTCCCCTTTTCTCCCATTCTCAGAAAACAAAACAAAACAAATCAAAAAAACAAGGAACCTGGCTATAAGCTGGCCAATTAATACTCAATTA
Source organism: Ailurus styani (assembly GCA_002007465.1). Classification (NCBI taxonomy): domain Eukaryota; kingdom Metazoa; phylum Chordata; class Mammalia; order Carnivora; family Ailuridae; genus Ailurus; species Ailurus styani. Next base: position 988,235 of record LNAC01000228.1, on the reverse strand, counting down.
GCATTGCCCCTTAGGAGACATTATTCTTTTCTGTTTTTTTTTAATTGGTTTGTCTAGATTGTTTATGCGCAGTGACAAATATTAAGCTAGAGCCAAACTTGGTAAACCCCAGTAAAAAAAAATTTTTCATAAGGTTTTTGAACTGTGAGCTACGATTCTCTCACCTCCTCTGATCAGGGTATCATTCCACTCTCTGGGGCATTCCTTGGTCCTCTCTAAGACAGTCAATTTTTCCAAGTCGTCTTCTAGGACCAGAAGACAAGAGGGTGGGAAATGGGTCCTTCCCTAGGAGGAGAATCTCACAAAGCAGACACCCACTGCTTGTCTCTTTTCCCCCTCCTGAGCCCTCCCGTGGATTCTCTAATGGCTTACTACCACTTGGAAATCCAAATCCAGATCCAGACTTCTCAGCCTGGCATAGGACACTGCCATGACTTGGCTTTGGCCTCCCTCTCTGGCTTCATCTTCCTGGTGCTGCCTCCCAGCCACCCTGGTCCTCCGTCAGCCTTTGCTGCTGCTTCTGCCTTATCCCCTTTCTCCACTTCTTAGCAGATCCAGCTCCTTCTTACCATTCCTTGTTGAGCCAGCATGTCCCTTTCTCAAAGGCATCTTCCTCAGTCACTCTTGGAAAGACTTTGCTCCTCCTCCCAAGCCCTCCAGTCCCTCTTTCCAGTTTCACTGATCACTGGTCATAATTATCCAAAATTATTTGCCTTTTGGCTGTCTACCCCACTGGAAAGTAAGCTCCACGAGAGCAGGGAGCTTGTCTCTACTGATCATTTTTGAGTCCACAGTGCCTGGACTAGCCCCAGGTACCTAGTAGGTGCTCAAGAAATATGTGTTAATGACTAAATGCTGAACTCCCAGGGGTGACCCCGTCTGGGTCCTGGGGCAGGGTAGGACTGAATGTGTGCTGCTGTGATTACAGACAGAGTCCTTCAAGCTGAGTGAACCCTACAGCCAGTGCACAGAGGACGGGAGCGATGTGCCGATCAGTAATATCTACAATGCTGCATATTCCCTCCAGGTATGGGCGGGAGGCGGCACGGAGCCCTGGGTTGTGGCCTGGTCACAGGAGACAGTTATCTATAGGCTGGGGTGTGTCTGGGACCAGGAACTCTGGTGATAATTCTGGGGTTCATCCAAAGACCTCAAGAACAAACAACACCAGTTGGTTCCAGTCCTCTTCAATCCGTCTGCAACCAGAGCTGAATGGATTGATTGAGGTTTGCATGGAACACAATGTACAGTCGAGACAGGTCTGCTTCCTAGAGAGACCTTGGCAAGTCAGGGACAGGAGAGAAGCAGTCTGGGAGGGTGTTGGCTGAGAGGTCAGAAGCCTGGCTTCTGGGCCCCCTCATGCCCCTGGCTTGCTGATGACCTTGGAAAAGTGATGTCATCCTCAGCAATCACAGGGGCAGGTAGCTTTGGATCAGGGGCTGCGAACTGGCAGCTCCCAGGTCCCTTCCAGGCCACACGCCTAGTTTTTTTCTGGCCTGGATGGTGTTTAAAATTTCATAAGAAAACCCAGATTTCCAGCTTCTCTTGAAAAACAAGATCTGGCAACATCGGGCCCATAGCCCTGCAGTGTAAACAGTGGGCGGGGCTGGCCCGTTCAAGGAGGCATTCCCCCTAGTCCCCACCAGCCCCTAGTGTACTACCTCTATCACGGGCCCCTGAAGCATTTGGGTTTGCAACCCTTGAGTGTGATCATCCATTATGCCTTCTCTTACAATTCTGGGAGTCTGCAGTTCCCCTCCTCCTGGGATGCTCAGAGTTAATGAAAATCATCCCAGTAGAATAAAAAAAGGATTCAGGTGTTCCTACCCACTGAGTCCTCTGGCTTACATTGGAGCTGAGCTGAGAGCTGGTAGGAATGCTAAGTGAAGAGACTGTTAGACAAAGAATGTCTACTTATAATAGAAATACAATCAAACTGGCTTCAAGACCAAAAGGAAAGGTCAGCTCATTGGAAAGACACTCCTAGATAAAATTTAGTGAGAGGCTACCATGTACAAACACCTTGCGTAGAGCAATTCATTTCCTGCTCACAACTACCTCGTGAAGTCGGTACTGTTATACTTATTTCAACAGTGAAGAAACCAGAGCATCTGAGAAGTTAAGGAACTTGCCTGGGTCACACAGCAGGGGTGTGGCAAACCTGGGATTTGAACTGGAGTAGCCTGCCTTCAGAGCCCTTGCCATGACCTTGGATGCTATAAGCTTTGTGGCTACAGCGGTAGCTTATGATCCCCAAGGATCCAGGGTGGAGGGACTGGACTTGAGGACAGAAAAGTAAGGGACTATGTTTCTCTCTGTTTCTTGGCATCTGCTCCGATGTCCCCCACTCCCTTGTGTCAGCACTCAAGTGACTGAGAAAGGACCACCCCAGGTCCAGCCCTGGCTCAGCCTGTTCTCCACCTCTCAGTTCATCTCAACTCTCAATCACTTTACTACCTTGGTCCTTTGGTGCCAGGGCCACTGCTGGCCCAGTCCGTTGTGCCATGAGGGGCACAGTTAGGTGGTCTGCCAAGGCTGTGGAAGCGGGCTCCCAGATTCGGGATGTGTAGGGAGGGAGCTCTCTGGCGTCCATGTGCAGGGAGGTTGAGGGAACCCCTGGGTTTCGTCTTTCAGATCTGCCTTCACTCATGCTTCCAGACAAAGATGGTGGAGAAGTGTGGGTGTGCACAGTATAACCAGCCTCTACCTCCAGCAGCCAACTACTGCAACTACCAGCAGCACCCCAACTGGAGTAAGTGAGACCCGCCCCAGGAGCAGGGTCCGCCCAGCCTCAGCACCAGGCTGTGCTAGGGCCTTCTGCAGGAGGGAGGTATTGATAGAGAGATCAGAAGCAGAGTTTCACTCCTGTCCTCAAGCCTGGCTTGAATTCCACTTTTTGATTAAGGACCAAAGGTTGAACCCCAGTCTGTGCTGAGAGGTTGACCACCTCTGTCAGCTCCAGGAGGCAGGAACCACGGAACAGATAACTGAGGCTCAGGATGGTTAAGCAACTTGTCCAAGGTCACACAGCCAGGGAGTAACAGAGCTAGACTCAAAGCCAGTGCTGCCGACCCTGCAACGTATGTCCTTACTGTCTCTCAACATGAAAGAGCAGCATTTGTTTCCAGAGAACCAGTGTTTGTAGAAAAGGGGAGGAGAAATCATTACAAGGAGGCTCTGGGGGCCCCATGGGTGACCCCCTGGAAAAGCCTGGTGGCCCCGAGGCTCACACTGCTCTCTGCCTTGTCCCCCAGTGTACTGCTATTACGAGCTGTACCAGGCCTTTGTCCGGGAGGAGCTGGGCTGCCAGGCGGTGTGCCGGGAAGCCTGCAGGTGAGTGGGCCCGGCTCATGGAGCACCCAGGGCCGGGCCGGGCCGGGCTGGGCTGCCCGCACTCATTCTGTGCCCCTCTCCCTTAGCTTTAAGGAGTGGACACTGACCACCAGTCAGGCACAGTGGCCATCCGTGGTTTCCGAGGTAAGTTACCTGCCCCTTCTCTCCCCTTACATCCTCAGCCTGGAGCCTGATGTCCCGCCTGGGTCCTCTGGCCCCGTGTGTGTGGAATGCACAGGGGCGGCCAGGTGACGGGGGGGGAGGGGTGAGAGGGGAGGCACACAGGCTGGTCCTGGGCTCCCTAGACATCCTAGGTCATTCCTTCTTTCTCTATCACAGAAATGGTTGCTGCCCATTCTCACTTGGGACCAAGGCCAGCAAATAAAGAAAAAACTCAACAAGTAAGCAGACCCCTACCCTGTTTCTTCTGCCTCCACTGGCCCTGGTCCCCAGCCTCCTCACCTGCTTCCTCACTGCCAAACCCTCTGTTATCCGTTCACTCGTTCCTTTATTCAAAAACTATAGATTGAGCTTGTGTCTGGAGTAAGGCCCTGCACTAGGTCTGGGGCTCGCAAAAGCTTTGACCAGAACCCACAGTATGAAATTGGTTTTCCACTGAATATGTCCATGAGATAAAAGTCTCATGGAACAGCACTTCCTTATGATGTGCAAAGCACTCAGGCTGATCTTCAGATACTACAAGCCGGTAGATCCAACCCAGCTGTTCATATCCATTCCCATGACCATGGCACCATTCAGTATGATTGCTGCTCCTACCAGTTGACAAAGAATTTAAACATCTCCGTGGCTGTGATCTGATATTTCCTATCCTGTTTTGCTTTGTTAAAGGTACTGGTCATGGCCTAGGAAATTGATTTCATGGCTTCCTGACATATCTTGATCCAGTTGGAAATATGCTTCTCAGAGTCATGTAGCTTTTGATTCCACTTACATTTTCCATGTTGAAATTCACTTCCATGAGAGCTTTAGCAAAAATCTGCCAGACCAGAGTTCAGGGAGCTCAGGGGATGGAGGACAAAGGTGTGAGAAAGGGTATGCGTGACCCCGAATCTCTCTGGGCCCTTCCCATCTCCACAGGGCCCAGCCCCGGGCCTGGCCCCCATGGAGGTCAGGCTAAGGCTCCAACACTTATTGAGTATCCACTAGGTGCCAGGTGCTGTGTGCGATGTTGGGGGCACCATGATGACCGAGCAGACATGATCCCTGCCCCCAGGGTGCTTATGGTCTAGCCATAAAGATGGCCTTGACCAAGCCATTGCAGACTACTAAACCAAGCATTGCAAGCTAGTGACCCCTAGACCAAATCCAGCTCCAGACTTTTTCCTTGAAAGATCAGAAGTTCTAGAAATAGCAAACCTCTGTTCTTCCTAGCACTAAAGAGCTGAGTAACAGCTGCCCCTTTGGAATAAGCATGGGCTTTCCAGTTTGCCACAGTCCCAGCAGGAAGCCATTTAGTATAGCCGCTAACAGCATGGACTTTGAAGCCAGATTCATCCAGCCAATTATCAGCAGTGCATTCTTGGCCATGTTACTTAACCAAACCAGGTCTTGGTTTCCACATCTATAAAACAGGGACGATGAAAACAGAGCTACATGGGGTTGTTGTGAGCATCCAACAAATGAATTCACATAAGATGCTTGGAGTGGTGGGTGGCAACACAGAAAGTGTCCAATAAACGCTGTCTGTTGTTATGGTCATTATTATTTCCTTATACCCAGCCTACCTCTCTTGTGTACCTTACCTGTGTGTCTCCTGTACATATTTGAGATTGCAATCAAACAATCACAACGTCAAGGTTTAATGAAGGACAGGGTGCTAGGGGAGTGTAGCAGGGTGGACTGACTTACTCTGGAGGGCAGGAAATGGTTTTGGAGGGAACAAATGACTTGAACAACCAGGCCCAGGCTGCAGATGTGCTCTAGGGTACGGAAAGAGCCCTGGGGGGCCAGGTTCTAGAACTCCGGGGAGCTCAGGGCCTGGGCCGTGCTGGGGTCTGGACAGGAGGGAGACAGTCATGCTAAAGGGTTGGTCATCTGGTAGAATGCAAAGGCACCTAATTCACCTTGGCTTTGCCTGTTGGAATTTCTGCAGGACAGACTTGGCCAAACTCTTGATATTCTACAAAGACCTGAACCAGAAATCCATCATGGAGAGCCCTGCCAACAGCGTGAGTAGCTTCCTTCTGGAACCTGTCCGGGGTCTGCAAATGTGCCCACCTGCCCAGCCTCAGGGAGCAGAGTCAGATGCCGGCGATCCAGTCTGAGCTGGTAGGGCCGCCATAGGCCAGCCAGGCCTGGGATCAGCGTAGGCAGAGGAAGAGGGGACAGGAAGCCCTCCAAATCCATTCGGGGCCGGGACTCGCCAGGGGTTCCCTTGGGAATCAGGGGTCCCTGCATGAGACCAACTTGGGAGGAGGGACCCTCTTCACGGTGTGGCTTGGTCTCCCTTGCAGATTGAGATGCTTCTGTCCAACTTCGGGGGCCAGCTGGGCCTGTGGATGAGCTGCTCTGTCGTCTGTGTCATTGAGATCATTGAGGTCTTCTTCATTGACTCCTTCTCTATCATTGTCCGCCACCAGTGGCAGAAGGCCAAGGAGTGGTGGGCCCGGAGGCACGCTCCCCCCAGCCCGCAGGGCCAGGACAACCCAGGCCTCGATATAGACGATGACCTGCCCACTTTCACCTCCGCTTTGCGCCTGCCTCCAGCCCCAGGGACCCAGGTGCCGGGCACACCCCCTCCCAGATACAATACCTTGCGTTTGGAGAAGGCCTTCTCCAACCAGCTCACAGACACCCAGGTACCAGCTGAGTCCTGAGGCAGGGAGGTGAGGAGAGATGTAGCTAGGACCCCAGCCACTCCTGCACGTGGAGGGGACTCTTGGCACCCCCTCTGGGCTTTTCAGAGACACGGACTCAAAGTCTGCTTTGACCAACAACATGGGGCCTGGGGGTGTGCAGGGGACCCACTGGACCCTGCCCAGCCACCCTCACAGCCGCCCAGGGCGAGAAAGATCAGGCCGCCCAAACCCCTCACACATCTGCTCCAGAGAGAGATGGAGGTCGAGGAAATGGTGCCTGGCCGGCCGAAGGCCAGAAGGGAAGCCTGACAGAGCTTTCACCAGATCTCGAGAGAGAGAGACTCCTCCAAAGCCCCAAGCCGGGAGTTTCACCCACTCCTCCCGCCTGGGCTGGGGCCCAAGGGTATGACCTGAAGTATCGAGGGCAGACAACCACTGCCTAATGCCAAAGCCAGGAAGAAGCACCAGCCCCGGAGCTGGGGCTGTTTGTGAATAAACTGTTCTTAGTTTCTCATATTGGGGCAAGGTCTCTCCTCTGTGCCCTCAGGCAGGGAGCTGGCCCGAGGTCCTTGGAGTGTGCGGGGGTGGGGGCGAGTGCAATGGGGGGACGTCTGGACGTCCTCACCCTGGGCGCAGGGCTGGGGCCCTATTCTGGGCAGCTAAGCCAGTGCCCTGGGCCCATCACCCAAGCGCAGAAAGGCCCGTGAAAGGGCCTTGCTGGAGATGACTCACCTCAGCCTCTCTTCCTCCCAGGCAGGCCCCCCTCCTCCACCCATGACCTGCCCCTCCCCAGCAAGCCAACCACTGCAGACAGCCGTTTCTGGACTCAAACTTTCCAACATGATAATACCTAACATGTATTAAGCACATAGTAGGTGTTCAATGTTAGCTCAGCAACAGTGTGCTGGGTGCTGTTCTAAACACCTACAGAGATGACTGTCGGGGACAGCAAACTGCAACCTGTAGGCCAGATCCTGGTTTTGCTCATGACCTAGGAAGATTTTTTATTTCACTTCCTCAATGGTTAAAAAGATCAGAAGAAGTCTCTTTTGTGACTCACAGAAATTATACAAGATTTCATTTTCAATGTCCATCAATAAACTTTTATTGGCACACAGCCATGCCCACTCATTTACGTACCACCAGCACCTGCGTTTGCGCTACGTTGGCCACCATCCGAGTAGTTGCCACAGAGACCCTCGGTTCACAAAACCTAATGTACGTATTCTCTGGCCCTTGACAGGGAAAAATCTTCCAATCCCTGGATTGGCACATTAAGCGGGTCTGCTTATCCCATTGTACGGATGAAGAAACTGAGGCACAGAAAGGCTAAGTTACTCATCCCAGGTGCCACAGCTAGGGAATTACAGAGCTGGGATTTGGACCCAGAGCCTGTGCCCTTTATCACTCCATCACTTCGCATCCAAGGAGTGTCTGTGCCTTTTAGAGGTGAGGCTCTGGTCAGTCCAGGAGGGAAGAGGGAAGGCTCAGCATCTGGGGATAGGGCAGAAGGAAATCTTTCATCCATGGGTGCCAGAAGGCCTGCATTTCAGGCCTGTTTCCAGCACGAGGATGCTCGCTAGTGGAGGCAGGAGTCTTGGTGAGAGAGCAGGGGCTGTGGGCCCCTCCCTGGGCCCAGGGACACCTGGTCTAACCTGACTCCAGGCCAGGGGCTGCAAGAGCCATCTCTGCCCCATGCAGTGGCTCCACTGGCCCTCACTGGGTGGGGCGCTGTGAGCAGGCCTGGCAGCCGGCAGGGAGGAGGTCACCGTGACCTCGGGCTGGCTGGGGCACCCCTGAGGAGTGGGCTCAGAAGCCAGGGCTGAGGCAGGCGAGCATCAGGTTACAGAGGGTGTGCGCTCCTGTCCTTACTGGGCTGGGGTGGCTCCAGCCAGCGCGGCTGGGAACTGGCAGTGTGCGCCTGCCCGGCATGGCCCGAGAGCAAGCTGCTTCTTCCTCCCTGGCCCCAGGCAAGGCGGGGGGGGGGGGGCTGTGTCCTCCCATTCATGGAATTGACTGGCCTTGGCGGGATGTCACAGGCAAGAACACTTCCAGGGAGTCTGGGGTTGCTGCTGGCTTTGTCAAAGGTGAGGCCAGGAGCATCTGGAGTCAAGAGTCCCCCACTCCCCCCACCCCCTGGGGAGAACATGCTCACAGCCTAGGGTTCCCGCCAGCTCCTCCCTGCCTGGCACCCAACCCCAGGGCCCGTGTTCCTGCAGTGCCAGATGCGGCCCTCTCTCTTCCTCCACGTGTCGTCCCAGGCCCAGCACCAATGTCACCATCTCCGTCAAGCCTTCCTATACCCTCCCTTGCCCCAGGAAGTTGGAGCTCCCTCTATTCTAGAATTTTCATCCCCTGATAGAACTTTTATCCATTTGTCAGTCTCTCTCACCAAACAGTGAACACTCTGAGGGCGGGACGTCTTATCTCTTTGTCCTTAGATGGGGACAGGACTGAGGACCGGGATGCCGTTTAGGAAAAGTTTACAGAGCTAATAAAAACAACAACAATCATAATAATGGCTAACATTTGTCTAGCACTTACTGCTTGGGAGGGATTCTGCGAAGCACCTCACAAACAGGGAAACTGAGGCACAGAGTTCTCCTCCTCCACTAGTAACTGATAGGCCCAGGGCTGCCCCCAGAGCTTATGTGCATACCCGCCAGGCTCACTGTCTTTCAGAGGGAAGCTCTTCCTCAGAGGCCAAGTCCACTTGCCCCGGAAGAAGCTCCCCCACCGTCCTCTCTGGCATCCTTCCCATCCAGCCTGCTCAGCTGAAGGGCCCTCTCGTGCCAGGACAGATGTGATGGTGGGGGAGAACCACCTCACGCCCACACCCCTTGCATAAGCAGCCACTGGGGCCACGAGTTCTCCACTCCAAGGGACAAGGACTCCATTTGGCGATCACAGGAATATTTGTTCTTGATGGGCCATTGTTCTCAAACTGTCACCTCACTGCTCTTCTGACCTCCCTTCCGGGCCCCTGAGTTTCAACCTCAAGTGTGCCACAGCCCCCAGAACATCTTCCTAAAGACAGAGACACCTCACACTCAACAACCTGTACCCCAAGGGGAGAGCAGAAGGAGACCCCAACCTCTGCTGGGGGTTGCAAACTCGGGAGAGACCCACACCAGACAGAGATGTGTGTGGTCCTTGTTCAGGATCTGGATTAGGTCACCGTGGGGGAGAAATAGGTCAAAAATGGGAGCAGCCAGAGCATGAGAAGGAGCCTGGGAAAAGACGGGGCAGCATGCGCCCCCCCCCCCACCTCCCTGTCCCTCAGCCCTCCTTCCTCCCATCCCTACTCCAGGCTATGTCAGGAGGATGTCTCCAAAGGGGAGGCCAGACCGTGGCATTTCCTGCTTAGAAGCCTCTGGAAGCTGCCCATCACCTTTGCTACACTTCTCAAGTCACGGGACTTAGACTGCGGTGCCAACTTTAGGCGACACCCACTTACCGGCCATGCCACGTGCTGTCCCCTCTCTTTCTCCACTCATCCTCCCAGACCAGGTACAAATACCATCATCTATGTAAAGTCTGCGCTGACCTCCTCCCCGAGCCCTGCAGACTGAAGCCTTAAGTATCCTTGACTGACGGAATAGAAAACCAGTCCATTTTCCATGGCGCAGAGACATCAAGTCCCCGGTGGGTGCTCGGGGCGTCTCGTGCTCTCCTGTCTAAGGCGAGCTGCGTGGGAGCCCGCAGCCCCGACTGGCCCGGCGCCGCTCTGTCTGCGCTGCCCGGGTTTCTGCTTCTCTTACCTCCTGATTACAAGCCAGAATGGTGTCTCCTCCAGTTACTGGTTCAACACGCGCTTATTCATTCAACAGCCTTACTTTCCGACAAACTGCCACAAAGTCAGTGGCTTAAAACCACAGAATGTCCTGCCCTTACGCTTCGGGAAGCCAGAACCTTGAAAAGAGTGTTACAGGGCTACAGTGAAGGTGTTGGCGGGGCTGGCGCTCCCCCCGGATGCTCCGGAGAAGAACCCGTTTCCTTGCCTTTTCCGGCACCCCAAACTGCAATCCTTGGCTCCTGGCCCCTTCCTCCACCTTCAAAGCCAGCAGACTAGCCTTGCTTCAGCTGTCGCATTGACTTCTTCGGAGGCACCCAAATCTCCTCTGCCTCCTTTTTATAAGGACACCTATGATTACATGCACCCGGGGAACCCAGGATAATCTCCCCTTCTCCAGACTCTTAACTTAATCCCGTCTGCAAAGCCTCGATTCGTGCCCTAGAAGGGAGCTTTCACAGATTCCAGAGATCAGGACGCGGATGTTTTGGGGACAAGCCCTGATGGATGTAAGGTCTGGGCGTGCATCTCGGGGTTCAGCAGACAAAACTCCCAGACTCGGGGAACCTACACACGCCTGGGTGGATAGAAACACACACGAACGATTGATAAAAGACGTAAATAGACGACACAACTTGTCGGAAAGCGAGAAGTGCTCTAGAAGAAAGAAAAGGTGGGGCAGGATAAGGGGGGACTGGGAATTTACAGGGGGCCATTTGCAGTGCTATGAGTCAGGGGAGACCTCCTTGCAAATGCGTCATCTGAACAGCTTGAGGCAGAACAATGGTGCAGGCAGAGGGAAAAGGGTAATAAAAGAGTTTCCTCTTAAAATGATTAAGTAATTATTTTATTAATTATACTACTTATTGATATGTATTTATAGAATATATATTTATAGAATTTATATATTTTCTACATTTGTTTCTATATTATTTATAATTATTATATTGATGTAATGACTAGTCATTAGGAAAGTATCATTCAGCCTTGAAAAGAAATGAAGTACTAATATTTACTATAATATGGATGAAACTCGAAACCATGACGCTAAGTGAAAGAAGCCAAAGGCAAAAGACTACAGACTATATGATTCCATTCCTATGAAATACTCCCAATAAGTGCCTGCACAGAGAAAAAGTGGGTTCGAGGTTGGTCAGGGGAAGGGAAGAAAGGGCGTGGCTGTTTCGGGTATGGGGCCGCCCCCGGGGACGAAATACCACAGAACTGCACCCTTGAATTGGGTTAACTTCATGTTATATGAATTTTGCCTCAATAAAAGAGTCAAAAAATAAATCTACTTAAAGAAAAATGGTGACGTGAAACTGTGAAGAAAAAAGCCAGAGGCACTGAGCACAGGAGACCAGAAACGTGTTGGGGTGGAAGTGGAGGTGGGCAGAGGTGCCCAAGCAGGTGAAGAACTGGCTGGCAATTATCTATTTCGCATCTTCAATGGCAGTGCAAACATAGGTGTTTGCTTTGCTCTTTGTTGTCTGGGTTTTGTTTTGTTTTGGTTTGGTTTGGTTTTTTGACCAAACATGGTGTTTTACACTCTTCTCTATGATGCATGATTTTGCTCAATTCTTAAAAAATATCAGAAAAGGGAGAAAACGATGAGTGGGTAGTGAGACAGGTACGGCGTGGACATTACCAGCACCCGAAAAGCTACATTTTTGTTGCGGGAAACGGTCCGAAGCGTCCAATATCACTGTGGCTCCGTCCCTTCCCTCCTCCACCGAGGCAGCCCCAGGCGATGGCCGGCCAGGCAGCCCCGGGGTGGGCGCCCCGGGAAGCTCCCCGGCCAGGCCTCGTCTCCCCACGCAGCTGCTGCCACCTCGCAGCCAGCTCGGGAATCCCTTCAGCTTCCCCTCTCCCAGGGCAGGACCAGCCCAGGGTGGAGAAGGGGCCTGGATCAGCAGGATTCCTGAGACATGTGCTTTAATTGCAGGCTACGGACTGAAGGAGTCTCATTGTGCCCAGCTGGAAACTGGACAGAGCAGGAGGAGAAGGTGAAACAGAGCCGATTGTTCAAATGTTCCTCACCCACCTCCAGGAACACTCCTGGAGGAATCTTCCCAGCAGCCTGCTCCCGTCTCCCTGACAAACGGTCGTGTGACAGCGCAGTTTGTGGACCGAAGGCTGTACTCAGGAATCCGGTGGTTGTCTTGTGTTCTTTTTAAGTAACATTATTCAAAATACAAATTCGCATTTGTGTTTGTACAAGAGGGATGCATGTTGTGTTAGAGAACCTTGTCTGCAAGTGCCAAAAACCTAACTCGGGTTGGACTGAGAAAAAAGAAATAAATTTCAGCTCCAATAACCAGAAATGCGTCTCTAGCTTCAGGGACGGCTGGATCCAGAGACTGAAAGAGTAAGATCAGAACTCTCACCTCCCGCCTCTCCCTGTGCTGTCCTCTGGGTTAACTCTATTCTCGGACACAACCTCTGACACAGGGCTAATGGATGCTGAAGCCCCACGCAGGTATCCCATCTCTCGGCAACCCCCCAAAGAAAGAGAGCTTCTCTCTTACAACTATTAAAAAAGAAAAAAAGTTAACTCATGTGCTCGCATTGGACATACTTGGGTAAGTGTCTTTTCTTGAACCAATCGCTGTAGCCAAAGGGATGAAACACTGTGATTGGTCAGATCTGGACCACGTGCTTATTTCTGCATTGGGGGAGTCACCTCCCCCTCCCCCCCAAAACTACACTGACAGAGAGCGGGATAAGGAGTGATTGCCCACGAGCCACCAGGGGATTGCTATCACAAGAAGGAAGAATGTACGCTGGTTCAGCACAAACAACAGAACCTGCTACACGTTGCAGAAAATTGGAAAGATCTCAGAGAAGCACACAGAAGAAAATAAAGACCAGCCGTTATACCACACACACTGACAGGCGGCCCTGATAGACCTTCTGGGTTTTCTTTTCATCCATGAGGGAACTCAGTCAAGCTCAGATCGTGCTCCAAACCAGCAGCATGACCGTGACTCAAGCAAGAATGTGAGGGAGAGAAGAAAAGCAAAGGGATCTTTGGTGAGACGGTGGGACTAGATACACATGGTTCCCTGCCAGCCTCCCACAGGCAGGCAGTCCCCAGATCCCCCACCAACCTCAGAACAAATTTCTGCCTCCTAGAATACCTCTGGTCACCCATCCATCCGTTGCCAATTCATTCGTCCACTTGTCTACCCATCCATCCTACCACCCGGTCCTGGGACCTAGTTCAAATCCAGATCCCAGCAATTCCCAGCTGGATGACTTTGGGCAAGTACGCCACCAATCCATGCCCTAGTGTGCTCATCTGTACGGAGGGGCTACTAACAGTTTCTACTGTCTAACATTATTCTGAGGATAAAACGAGATAAGGCAGATACTATGTGCTTAGCTGAGGGTCTGGCTCACAAAAGATTCCCAGTAGGGCTTTCTAGGGTTGGGTTACTGTTGTTTTCACAACATTAGGTATTTACCATGATCAGACATTCTCCAGGCTGCCTACAGGTAGCTGAAGGGGTTAAGGTCGACCAAGCACTGCCAACTATGACTTTCCCTCTTCGCTGCCCCAGGGGCAGGTTCTGGCTACAGAGAACTGTGACGACCACAGGAAAATGTCCTCCGGGACTTACTGATAAAAGAAGCTCTGTATCTTCTTTCTTTCTTCTTTTTTTCTTTCTTTCTCTTTCTTTTCTTTCTTTTTCTTTCTTTCTTTTCTTTCTTTCTCTTTCTCTCTTCCTCTCTCTCTCTTTCTTTCTCTCTTTCTTTCTTGAGACAGAGAGGGAGCGTGCGCATGAGGGCGAGGGGGCGTCAGGAAGGGCAAAGGGAGAGAGAATCCCTAGCAGGTTCCATGCCCAGCACTGAGCCTGACATAGGGCTCAGTCTCAGGACCCTGAGATCATGACCCAAGCCAAAATCAAGAGTTGGATGCTTAACTGACTGAGCCACCCAGGTACCTCAGCAACTGTTGTATCTTTAATTAAAAAAAAAAAAAAAAGGGCAGCTCAGGCTTTCTGAGAAACCACCACACTGGACCACTGGAGAACCCCATTTTAATGCAGATCTGGGGAGAGGGACAGACAAGTGCCAATCCCCCCCTCATATCTTTGGTGGACAGTTGATGGAAATGGACGGACTTACAGAACACCTCGGGAACCGAGAGAGTGTCCTCGTCACTTCTTCCCCCTGGGGCAGAGATGTGCAGAGAGGGGGTAGATTTGAGAGGTCACTAGCTGGTTCTCCAGATGGAAAACTGCATTGGATTTCTGGGCCAAGGCTTGAGATCTTGAAATAAGGCCCTGGGCCCTCTCGAGTGATGGCTGCAGCTCAGGAAGTCGGGGGGGGGAGGGGAGGCTGTGGATGCCCTGAGCCAGCCACCCGGCTCTGGAGACTTTACACTGAGCCTGAAAAGAGGGGGAAAGAATCAGGGCTTGGCAAGGGCCCTGAGTCAAGGGTCATCTCATGGCCAGAAGAGGGCCCAGCCCATAGTCGGGGTCAGGAGTCAACCTGTGGACAGGATCAGGATCAGGGTTCAACCCACATTAGGGCCCGGCCCAGTTAGTGACCAGGCTTTGCTTTTCAGGCTTTCGGTGGAGGCGGCTCCCTTGCTGGCAGGCATTGCTGGAAGTGTTCTTCACGTTTTCCTGCACCCTGTCTGCTATTCCCATGCCCTTCCTTATTGCCTTCCTTCTCTGAGGCTCCAGGCACCTGACTCACCACCCTCATTCATCCTTGTCCACGTCACCCACGATCACCCAGGACCCTGTTGCCTTCCCCTGCCCTTGTCAGCGCCTGCTGCCTTGTTTTCTTCTTGTAGTTATGCTTTCGCAGTTGTGACAGACACTCCAGCTCGCACTGGCGTCAGCAAAGGAGCTGAATATTCACACTCACTGAAATGAGATGTGTGAATGCGTCTGCTGTAGGCACGGATGCACCCAGGTGTTCCGTCTGTCACGGGCTTCCTCGGTCCCTCTCCCCCATTGCCCTGATCTCCTCGTGTCACCTCAAGACCTCTTCTGCCCATACGCAGGAAGAGGGACTCTGACATCCGTTCCCCCACACCCCCGCAAGCCTATATTGCTTTGACTTATTCACACCTAAAGAAACGAGATTCTCCTTGCCCAGCTTACATAGATCGAACTCACCAAGAGATTCTGATTGGACCTGCTTGGGCAACATGGTGGCTTCTGAGCCATTCGCTGTGGCCAGAAGATGAAGCGCTCTCGCTGGTGGTGTCTGGCTCCCTGATTAGGGTGAGTTCCACGGAAATCATAGGGGTTCCCAAAGAATGGTGGCTGAACAGACAAGGATAGATCCTCACCTTGAGCAACTGGAACTTGAACTAGGAATGACCCACTCAATCGGGAGAGCCCCTGACTCCTCTCCGATTGCTTCCATCTCCATTCCTCTATGGCCACCCACCCTCAAGAAAACACCTTGGGCATGAGCTTTCCTCCCATCCATCCACCCTTCCTACTCTGTACTCCTTCCATCCCAGCTTCCTGACCCAATCCAAACCTCCAGACCCCTTCAGCCTTCCTGAGACTCCCAGCTCATCAGTCCTCCTCCTGACCTTCTTTCCATCCTAGACTCCATGCTCACACCTTTCAACTACTATCATCTTACTCTTTCCACCCTCCCAACCCTGTTCAGTCCAAATGGGAGTTCCTCCTTCAGGCTAATGAGCTCGCCACCGAGGACAGGCATGTGATTGCCATCCACTGTACATATGATGGCAATGGGGATTACTTAGCGTAGAGCTTCTCAAACTTTGATGTGCCCGTGGTTCACTTGGGGATCACATTTAAAATGCAGCTGCTGATTTCTTAGGTCTGGAGGGTGCAGTTCCAAGCAGCTCCCAGATGAGGCCTCTGCTGCTGGTCTTCAAAGCACACTTTGAGCAGACAGCTTTTAGCAATTCATTTTTACTTTGGTGTTCCTCCTACTTCCCTCTGGGGAAGAACGTCCCGGGGCACTTGTTAAATATAAGGATTATCGGGTCTCTCCACAGGAATTTCTGATTAAGTAAGTATGAACTGAAGGCCTAGGGACTTCACGATTTTAACACATTCCAAGTGACTCTTATCTCCTTGGGTGATTGGGAAAGACTGCTGTCTCATGGTCATTTGGGTTGAATGACTCATTTTGGCTTCCATGACTTCTCTGTCCTCCACAAGCTCCACACCTTCCCCGCCCCCCTCACTTTCAGCAGGTGAGCTGGCTCCTACCTCCCAGCGACAACCCAGGTGCAGTGGCATAACCTCTTCTACCAATAAGCTTGGGTTACACCCCCTCTTCTCTTTGTTCTTTTCACTCCAGTCTTGGGGAAAGAGGCACCCGTGTCCACCTCAGCCCATCCCGCCTGCCCGCCTCAGCCACCTTGTCTGCCCACAGCTCCCCTTCTTGCTTCTCTGCAGTTCTCCTGACCCCTTCTCTGCTTGTGAAAATGCTCTTCTCATAAAAATCCCCCTCTATTCATACCCTATCTTCCTTCTCCTTTTACCACCAAGCTCTTTGTGTTGGGGGGGGTATCACATCTATCTATCCTACAGCGCTATCACTTAAAAAGTGACATTTTTGTCAGTAAATTATTTTTTAACACATTTTAAAGAGAATTTTTATTTCAAAATCATTTTAGATTTATAGGTGAGTCACAAAAATAGTGGAGTTCCTGCATACCCTTCATCCAGCTCCTCCTAAAGTTAGTGTCTTACAGAACCATGGCACATTTTGTCAAAACAAATCAACATTGATACCATGCTATGACCTAAACTACAAAGTGTATCCTATTTTGCCAGTTTTTCTGCTAGTGTCCAAAACTAGTATATTTTTAGTCAGACAAGGCCTATCATTCCTTTAAAAATTAGGCGGTGCAAATATAAAAAGAGAAAAAAAATCATGGTCACCAAAGCCACTGCCTGGACACACTACAGCTAACATTATGTTCTTCCCCTGCCGTGTTTTGTCCACATAAATCTTTTTTTTTAAGATTTTATTTATTTAGCTAGTTAGTTAGTGAGCAGAGAGAGGAGCAAACGGAGAGGGAAAGAGGGACTCTCAAGCAGACTCCTTGCTGAGTGTGGAGCCTGACATGGGGCTCAATCCCCTGACCCTGAGTTCATCACCTGAGCTGAAATCAAGAGTCAGACACTTAACTGACTGAGCCACTCAGGCACCCCAAATCTTTTTTTTTTTTAATAAAAATACACTCGCCCTCCCCTTCAATGTACTTTTCCCACTAAATACTATATTATAAATGGCCCTCTGTGTTTGTAACTGCAGCTCCGAATCATAATTTTTGTCTTATTGAAGTTTTTCTTTTAACATTTTGATAGGTAATTAATTCTCGTGGTTCAAAATTCAGAAGGTAGAAAAGAGTATTTAGCAAAAATAAAGATCTCCCATTTCCCATTCACCCAATCTTTTCCTCTCCCAGATCATTACATAGATCACAAAATGTTGGAGGATGGAAGCCAACTCTGGGATGAATACAGTGTTATTTTACTTAGTCCTTTCTGGCTTGTTACATAAGCTGTTTCTACCAGTTTATATTATAAATGACACTTTGATTTAACAACTCCACCTTTGCCCAGTTGTCCAATTATTTCCTTAGGATAAATTCCTAGTGGGGTGCCCAGGTCAAAAAGTTGACATTTGGGGGTGGGAGGTCTTTTGATTTCAATTTGCCTTCTACAAAGATTACCCACCACTTCCCTACACCAGAGCCCACCCAGGCCATCAGATGGGCCCCAGCAGTGTTGTTTTAATCTGTATTTCTTTTGTAACCAGACAGGTTGGGTTGTGTCTGTTGGGTATCTAGGTACAGATAAATTTCTTGGAAGATGACCTCAGATAGCTGCCTCCCCTCTTCACTCCCTGGTGACTCTCAGACTCCTGATAACCTGGGATCCAACTTCATCCCTCCTGCACCAAGACGCAAAGGCTGCCACAGGAGCACCCAACCAAATGGGCCCTTCTCAGCCTCATCCTGCTTAATTCCCCTTCGGCACCGAATAGAATAGACTCGGCCATCCTTTAAAAAAAAATTGTGGTTGGTAGACTGAGCTTGTTTTCTTTTTTTTTTTTTTTTTAAATCCGGCTTTGCTTATAGAATGTACAATTCTAGGTATCTAATTCAAGTTTTGACAAACATATGGTCATGCCATCACCACCACGATCATAATACAGAATACATCCATCACTTCAAAAAGTTCCCTTGTGCTTCTTTCTAGTCAACTCCTCCCCATCCCCAGTCCCTGGCAACCAAAAATTTATTTTTTACTATGTAGTTTTGCCTTTTCTTGAATTTATATATAGTTGGAACCAAATACTATTTGGGTTTTTGTTTCTGGATTTTTTTTCACTTAGTGTAATGCTTTTAAGATTCATTAATGTTGTGGTAAACATCAGTATTCATTCCTTTTAACGTCACCATATGCATACACCACCCTTGTTTATCCATTCCCAGCTTGATGAGCTTTTGGATTGCTTCCAATTTGGGGCGATTTTTTTTAAGTTTGTTTCTTTTTTTTAGTAATCTCTACACCTAGTGTGGGGCTCAAACCCACCACCCCAAGATCAAGAACTGAAATCAAGAGTCAGGCGTTCAACTGACTGAGCCATTCAGGCACCTCTCAAAATTCTTCTTAAAACACTTGCTTGGGGGCGCCTGGGTGCCTTAGTTGGTTAAGCATCTGCCTTCAGCTCAGGTCATGATCCCAGGGTGCTGGGATCAAGGCCCACATAGGACTGGTCCAGTGCACTGGACCATAGGACTGGACCGCAAGGAGCCTGCTTCTCCCTCTGCCGCTACCTCTGCTTGTGCGCGGCACTCTATCTCTCTCTCTCAAATGAGTAAATAAATAAATAAAATCTTTAAAAAAAAAAAAAAGCCTGGTGGTATCCTATCTAGTTTCTGGTTTTGCTCTTATTTCTCCAATCTTTCCTTCTTCCCCATCTTCTTTGCTGCTTCCCTGCCACCATTTTCCCTCTCCAAATGGCACTTCTCCATGGTTTTCTCTTTGCTTCTCTTCTCATTTTACTTCATGCTTCCGGACTGTCTTGTTCTTGCTCCACTGCAGCAGCCGTCATCCCCTCCTTATTTGCAGTTTTAATTCTATATCTTTACATAATTATCTGGGAGCTCCAGATCACATATTTGGTTGCCCTCTAGCCATTTCTACATCAACACCTTTCAAACACCTCAAAAGTCTCTATGTTCAGGGGTGCCTGGGTGGCTCAGTCGGTTGAGTGCCCAACTCTTGATTTCAGCTCAGGTCAGGATCTCAGGGTCATGGGACATCGGGCTCAGCGCTCAGTGGGGAGTCTGCTTGGGATTCTCTCTCTCTCCCTCTCCCTCTGCCCCTCTTCCCCACCCCCTTCCCTACACTCACACATGCATACTCTCTACCTCTCTCTAAAAAAAAGTCTCTATGTTCAGAATTGAACTCGGTCCCCTCCCCCGCCCCCAAATATGTCCATCTTCCCAAAACGTCAGCTGGCAACACTTCCATCTACCCAGTTAGTCAGGCAATAGCACCTGGAAGTCACTCTGTCCCACCCTCACCCCCGATCCAATTGGTCACCAAGCCCTAACTGACAGGCAGGCTCCAAAAGACAGCTGCCTCAGTGCACTGGACCAGAGCCATAACTTACATTTCGAAACCCGGGGACAGAGGTCTTCATCGGAGGCTCTTTCAAACCTCCTATGGTCTACATTCCCCTAAGCTTGGTTCTGGGATAGCCCTGTTAATTACCTTTTTCCTCAGTATCTGGTAATACCTTTTATTTTGGATGTTTTACTGTGTAAACATCTAGGTAGAGTTGGTGAGTTCTCTGAATTTTACCTTCTCACCGCAGCCTTAGGCCAGGCCTTCCCTACAGAGGCAGCACACCACAGAAAACCCAGTTATTCTGTGCCACAACTCAGCCACAGAGAAGTCTGGAAAGGCCCAGGCCCAGGAGGGGGGACTTCGCTTGCTCCAGGCTGGGGCACAGCCAGGGCTCTGATAGCGGAAGCTATATCTCCAGACTAGGGCCAGAAGTTCCGCTCCTGCTATCTTCCCCAAATGCTCCAGATAATAAAAGCAAGCCTAGATAGGAATCGTTAACGTCGATAAGACTTTTACTATATGCCAGACGCCAGGGCTGATGTGCTACACTCATAATAACCTCCTTTAATCCCCACAGGGGCCTATGAAACCAATCTTATGCCCATTTTACAGAAAAGGAAACTGAGGCTCTGAGATCTTAAGTAAGTTTCTTTGACTCCAAAGTCCATAGGCTTATACACTTCCTACATTCTAGGGTAGTGGTTCATGGGCGCTGAACCCCAGCCATGGAAGACTCAGCCACAGACATGCTGCTTTCCTTTGGCCTAAAGTTTCTTTGTATAATATCAGAGGGTCTGCCCAGGTTTCAGCCCCTGAGCACTCCTTGCCCCCATCAGGCAATTCCCCCTGCAGGCCTCCAGACCTCAGGGCACCAGCCCAGCTAGGAGAACTCAGTTCTCTCTACGCTAGGAGTTACTTTGCTCCCTGGAGCTGCAGGGAAACCCCACCCCCCCAGTGTTCCAACATTCTTGCTAATCACCGGCCACCATCTTTGGCCTGCCTGGTTCACTGAAGCTGGCCTTTCATTCTTTCAGTGGATTTTTACTAAACAATCTGTCACAGGCACTGGGCTGGAGACAAAAACTGTGCTTAACACTGTGCTCATGTATACTTGGCTCCCCATAAAATTTTTTTGAATGAATGAAGAGGCACCGCCATGCTCTGTAGATGACAGTCTACAGGAGAAGACAGATCAGTGAACAGAGTGAGAACCCCAGGTGGGGAGGTCTATGGCAGGCAGAATTCAAGAAGTTCTAAGACCACAGCATAGGGTAGCTACTTGGGAGGGCTTCCCGGAACATTTCCTGGAGGAAGCAGGGTTTAAGTGGAGGCCTGGGGCATGGCTTCATGAGCCAAGTGCAGGAGGATGAGGCAAAGGGAGCACGAGGTTTATTATGAGGAAAAAATCCACCCCGCAGATGGAGAATAGGGAGGGGTGCCACTTATGGCAGGTCGGAAGCATTAAAGAATTTCTGTAAGATACATTGAGCTTCAACCAGATGGAGGGTAGGGACTGTCCAGCCACAGTTCATTCCAGGCAACTGAAAAGCCCATTCAAGGAGCAGATGGAAGGGGCCAAAAATCCCCACGATCTCTGCTAGCTCCAAGCACACCAGCTAGGACAGCAGTGGATGCAGTCTGGAGTGATGGGCGGCGGGGAGGGGAACAGAATGTGATTCTGCTAACCTGTCCAGCAATGCCCAAGAGATGTGCTAGAATAAACAGGGTGACCCCTGTATGTGGCCCCCAGTAAGGCCAGCTGGGCTTATTTAAGAAGTTGTCATTGTTCCAGCTAAATCTGAAGTTAAAAGGGGCCACTTGGCACAACAGTGAAATCCGCAGGGCATCTATCCTGGGCTGAAGCTCCCTCCCTATCTCCACAGGTTGCTGACGCTTTACCAGGGCAGTGTAAAGCTACAGTAAATATAAACTTTTCCCTCCTCTCTTTGTCCAGGCCCAAAATAGTCAAACGGAACGTGTAACCCATCTTGACGCCCAGTGTTGAACAAACATAGGCCTCCTTGCATAAGAATGAGCAAATAGGGGATCATGACTGTCCATCTACAGAGATCAAGCAGGTCAAAAGGATGCTGATATGAGCAAATGTCCCAGGATAAGTCACCCTGATGGCCCAGAGGACAGAAATGGAAGGGAGAAAACATGCTAATTTGTAGTCTTAAGATGATAAGCTATTAAATCTCTCAACTAATTTTTTTTTTAAAGTAGACTCCACACCCAATGCAGGGCTTGAACTCACGACCCTGAGATCAAGAGCTGAGCTGAGATAGAGTCAGATGCTTAACTGACTGAGTCACCTAGGCGCCCCTCAATTCTTAATAAGAAAATAACCTTAGGGTGTAAAACTACTCTGGAGATGAAAAATATACCTATTGCATTTTAAAAGACCTAAGGGGAGTTAACAGAAGATTGGACATTGCGCAAAATCAAGTCAATGAATCTGAAGAATGATTAGAGGGTTCTAAAACTCAGAGAGAAAGAAAAAATAAGGAAAAACAGAAGATAAACAGATAGGAGAAGAGATTCAAGTGATAAATGTACATATAATAAATCACCAGAAGAACAGAACAGAGGAAAAGATTCAAGGGAGTAACAGAAATTGTCACTGAACAGAGGAAATACTTGAATCCAGGGAGTAAAATGATTCCTTGACTATTCATTAAAACTAGTGAAAAAATTAATGAAAAATCTCCAAAATCTATATATTTAAAAAAATTTTTGGTGAAACTTTTTAAATTTCAAACATACAGAGAAATTCTTATAAGATCCCAGGCAGAAAAAACAAGTTACATATGAGTAAGTTTGTCACAGACTTATAAGATTTAGATACCACAGTAATGCTAGAGAAACATACAAGATTTGTAGTAGATAAGATTGTGATCCATTTATATACTCGTGAAACATAGGGGAAAAGAAATCTGGGGGTGCCTGGGTGGCTCAGTCAATTAAACCTCCAATTCTTGGTTTCAGCTCAGGTCATAATCTTGGGGTCCTGGGATCGAGGCCCATGTCAGGTTCCACACTGTGTGGGAATCTGCTGAGGTTTCTCTCTCCCTCTCCTTCCGCCCCTCCCCTCATTCACTCTCTCTCTCTTTTTCTCAAATAAATAAACCTAAAAAGAAAAAAAGACCAAAAAAGTCTGGCATGCAAAAGTTCACAAAAGATACCGCTTGTATATACCTTTCCAAAACAAGTTTCATTAACGAATTTCTCCTGCCAGAAAAACAATACCAAATAAAACTCCCAGGAACAGGAATGGCAACAAACAAGCACATTAGGAAAACAGAGATAAGCCATGTGGATGTAAGAAAAGGTCAGAGAATTTTAACAACACTGATCGTGATTCAAAACCTTTACTTGTTATCTATTGTCACATAACAGATTACCTAAAACTTAGCGACTTAGCAGCATTTGAATTGGTAGATGGCCCTTCCCAAATACAAGCGGACATCATCCAAGCCACCGAAGGCCAGGACAGAACAAGAAGGCAGAGGAAGGAGAATCCAATCTCTCTGCTTGACTCTGTTGATTAGAACACTGGACATTGATCTTCTCCTGGGTTGGACTGGGCCTGACACCATGTGAAATATCTCTCTCTCTCAGAGAGAGAGAAAGAGCAGACATAAGCAGGGGGGAGGGGCAGAGGCGGAGGGAGAAGCAGACTCCCTGCTGAGCAGGGAGCCCGAAGCGGGGTTCCATCCCAGGACTGCAAGACAATGACCTGAGCCAAAGGCAGACGCTTAACCGACTGAGCCACCCATGCCCCATAACTTATTCCTAATGAATAGAAAGTGGCAGAAGTGATGGCATATGACCCCCAAAGTTAAATGATAAAAGACATTGCTGCTTCTGCCTTGTACTTTCATAGATGGCTTGCTCTGGGGTCGCTGCTGTGTTCCAAGGAGACTCAAGCAGCCCCG
The DNA here is from genome assembly GCA_002007465.1 of Ailurus styani. Classification (NCBI taxonomy): domain Eukaryota; kingdom Metazoa; phylum Chordata; class Mammalia; order Carnivora; family Ailuridae; genus Ailurus; species Ailurus styani. Next base: position 964,750 of record LNAC01000228.1, on the reverse strand, counting down.
TGGAGAGGTCTACGTGGGGTGGAACTCAGGCCCCTCACAAGCAATCAGCATGAAGGTGACAGCCATATGAATAAACCACCCCAGAAATGGATCCTCCAGCCCCAACCAAGTCTTCAGATGACTGCAGCCCCAGCTGACATCTTGACTTGAACTTCATAAAAAACCCCACCCTGGCACCTCCCACTTAAATTCACAATTCCCGCAAACTAGGAATATGATAAATGGTGGTGGTGGTTTAAAGCCACTGAGCTCGGGGATAATCTGTCACATGACAATAGCTAGCTAATACTCTTACCATCCTGCCACAGGCTCCTCCCCCTCCACACTGTGTTTCTGGCGCTGCCCATATTGGTGCGCATAGTACAGGTGAGTTATCGTGACGGCTGCAACCACGTCTTAATCACCCCTTCTCCTGCTGCTGGGGCTCTTGGTTGTTTCCAGTATTTTTTTTTTTTTTTTTTTTTTTGCCATGACAAGCCATGCCTCTGTGAACAAACCTGTACGTGCCTCCTTGTGCACGTGTGGAAAAATTTTTAGGCAACAGGCACTAAAAGTTTTCTGGAGGGTGCGCAACTGTTCCCCAAAGTCAGCATCCCCAAACAGTCTCCCACTTGCAGTCCGTGAGAGCTCCATTCCCCCCCACATCGCCAATAGCACTGAACCGTCAGACTTCTGAACCTGGCCTTGTCACTCTGAAGAGGGAAGATAATCCTGTAGTTTGAATCTGCATTTCCCTCATTCGCAGTGAGCATGCCCGCTCAGAGCCTCACGCTATCTGGCCATCTTCTCCCGGCATTTGGGAAGCACCCTTGGGACCAGAGTCCTCACCAACGCTGGGCACAGAGCTCATCAAATCACCTTCAGGGACCTTCGGCTCTCAAGAGATTTCCCAGGAGCCTCTGTTTCCTGGGCAAAGTCTCTTCTATGTCACTGGCCTGATGGAATACCTAGAAATGCCTCAGTTAACCAGCCCTTTCCAGGAAAGATGCGGGCTTCAGACGGTGCTCTGGACTCACCCAGTTCCTGGACTGGGGGCCGGCACCACCCCCTCCCTTCCTCTCAGGAAGTGTGGCAGCCTACGCAAGGGGCATTGCCAGCCAGGCACCAAGCCAGAGTACAGAGTCTTCCACAAAAAACACCCAAGAATTCTGCCCTCTGGAGGGTGGCCCAGTAGTGCAAAGGGGACCGGGGCTGGGGGTGGGGGAGCATGGGAGGACATATCAGCAAGCTTCCCAGGGCAAGCATCAGGCACCTGCCAGGGCCCACGTGCCCCTGCTTATACCCTGAGGACCCGGCCAGTGGGAAGAGAGGAACAGGGACCTGGCCTCAGTTTTCCCTCAGAGCTGGGCTGTTCTCACGGGGCTCCAGAACCCTGTCTGCTCTCAGCCTGGTTCACGTGACCCTACTTACCCACAATGGCCCCCCACCATGCTAGTTCTTTCCAGTTTCAGGAACACTGTCCAGCGTCTGCAGGAGGATACACTCTTTATCAGCATAAGGCCATCTGCAAGCACCTTTGCAATTCTCCCATCCACCTGCCCCTGCACAATTATTTACCAACCACTGACCATTTCCAATTTAAACACATTAGTTGTAGAAGGAAGGTTTATATCCCTACCCAGGATCTGTTGCCAAAAAGAAAGGCAACTGTAGAATATAACAATAATAAACAGTGTTAGTAAGCGCTCTTAAACACTGTCATCTGCTCTCTTTGTTACCAAAGAGGCTGGCAAAGCCAGAGAAACGTTACAGACCCACTGGCACCAAATTGAGACCTTTCTCGGTGATTCCATGTTGTTTGATATCTCCGAGCCACTCCGTGAAAGAGACTGGTATCTTCTCATCAAACTTTATTTCTATCTTCTACAGCAATAGGGGAGTGGCTGTCCTGCCTCCCTTATGGTTTAGGGTGGCCTGGGCTCTTCTGAGTAGAATGTGAGTGGATGCCACTTTCTACCGAAGATTTCTGAGTCTAGAGGTCCCTCTTTCTTGCTCCTTCCCCCTTCCAGCTCACCAGGCAGGCGAAGTCACATGTGGAAGATGACAGTCACTGCTCTGAAGGACCACATGAAAGATGTGCCCCCACCAAGACAATCAATTGAGCAAGAAATGCATTTTTATTTCATTGGTGCATCTACATCTGTGGATCTGTGTGTTAGGCATTGAGCCCACCACAATACGGAAACCAACAACCTCTGCTCTCCAGCTTACCCATTCCACAGAGAAAAGGAACATATTACAATGATTAAGCATGTGGCATTGGATGGGGCGCCTGGGGAGCTCAGTCGGTTAGGTGTCTGCCTTCAGCTCAGGTCATGATTCCAGGGTCCTGAGATCGAGCCCTACATTGGGCTCCTTGCTCAGTGGGGAGCCTGTTTCTCTCTCTGCCTGCCGCTCCCCCTGCTGTGCTCACTCTCTCTCTCTCTGACAAATACCTAAATAAAATCTTAACCAGAAATAAGTAAATAAAATGGATCTAGCAATCATGACTATCACATAAAGTTTTGGTAAGAATTAAATGGGAAAGTGTCTCTTGTATTTTACTTCTTCGGCATACCTTCATTCTATTCTATTTGTTTTACATTTTAAGGTTTCTAGGCGTGTCTTTTAATGGATGAATACATTTAGTATGGTAATGTTTTCCTTTTCCTTTTTTTGCCTCTTCTTTTCCTAGAAAGCAGGTGTCATATAAACAGTGTGGGTGGCATCTTGAAGCAAGGAAATATGGTAAATAAAGGTCCCAGTAAGTGTCCAATAAAGCTATTGTTTTCTATTATTACAGCTCCAGTAGACAGTTTCCAGAATGATTCATTCTACCATCAACCCAGAGGTTGCAAACAGGAGGCCTGTCCGCCAAATCTGGCCTAAGGGCGTGTTTTGATTGGCCCATTTCATTTTGAAAAAACTGCCAGACCATGAAAACAGAAAGGCTTCATAGAGCAAACTGGATTTCTGAATTCTTTTTTTTTTTTTCTTTTTAAATCTGGAAAACCTGACTTCACTAGGCCACATTCTGGAATGCATAATCAGCCAGAGCTCCAGGCACCTGCCCCTCGAGCAGCCAGTTCCCCACAAGCCCCACCACATCTTACTGTGATAACTGGCCATCTCATTTATTTAGGTGCCCCGCTTGGCTCCTGCCGGCATTCGACAGTGAGACCCCTGCGATAAATAGTAATCACCGAGTGACTGATCTGTTCCCTGGCCAGCTTGGTTGACTTGGGGTGGGGGTGGCGTTGGCACAGCCAACTGACCTGGGTCAGTGCAGTAGATTTGAAGAGTCCAGGTACAGCCGGCAGAGCCTTCCACTTTTAGGGGGGACAACGAGGAGGACCTGTTTTCTTAGTCTCACACATAGTGTGGCAGTCAGTTTTAAAAAATCTTAGTTTTCAGGGTACCTGGGTGGCTCAGTCGGTTAAGCGTCTGACTCTTGATTTCAGCTCAGCTCATGATCTCAGGGTCATGAGATCGAGCCCCACAATGGGCTCCACGCTGGGTATGGATTCTCTCTCTCCCTTTGCCCCTCCCCAGCCCAAAAGAAATTTAAAATAATAAAAAATTTAAAAACCTTCGTTTTTTTTTCATTGAAGTGTAACCTATACACAGAAAAAGAAAAGCATGCATAGGATGACTATGCAACATGAGTCACAGATGGAACACAACTGCATGAATAGCACCCAGCTCAAGGACGAGAACGTCACCAGTACCCACCAGAGGTCTGCCTTTCTGTCCCCTTTCAGTCACTAACACCCACTCCGCCCCGCCCTTACCCCACTAAGAGTAACTACTACCTTGACTTTTAGCAGCATAGACTGCTTTCTCCTGTTTCTGTATTTTACATACGTGTAAAGACACAGTATATACTGTATGACCTCTTTGCTCAACATCACGTTTAAGGTCATACAAGTTGGTGCACACATTTGTAGGGGGTTCATTAGCGTTGTTGATAGTATTCCCATGGAGGAATATACTGCAATTTTTTTTTTAATGTGTTCTGCTCCTAGGCATTTGGTAACCTCCACTTTGGAGTAATTACAAATGGTGCTGCTATGAATATTCTAGCACATGGCACTCGTTAAATAAATAAGTAAATACACACACCTATATTTATATGTCTATTTTTTCCCTTGATGGGTGTTTCTGCTGAAAGTGGAATTTCTGGGTTGTGGAGTGTGCATCAGTCTAGTAGACTAATGTGATTTTCCAAGTGACTGCACCAGTTTTCACTCCTGCCAGCAGGGTACGAGAGCCCTCGCTGCTTCACATCCTCACCCACAATACATAATTTGTATCTTTCATTTAAGCCATGCTGAAGGCTGTCTAATGATAACTCACTGTGGTTTCAATGGCTATTTCCCGGATGACTAAAGAGTGAGCACATTTTCACATGTTCATAGACCATTCAGATACTCTCTTGTGTGGAGGAACGCTTTCTATTGCCTTATTCTTCTCTATTCTTCTCTATTGGGCTGTCCATCTTTTTATGATTGATTTGTAAATCTTTGTGCATTCTGACTGCAATTCCTTTGTCAACATCCTTTTTCCCAGTACTGTTTGCCCTTTCACTCTCTTTATGATGTTATTTGATGAACAGATAAAAGGTTTAGTTTTAGTGTAGTTCAATTTATTTATTTGGCTTTTTAAATTTTGGGGTGGTGGCAGTGGTGGTATTTTTTTGTCTTCTGGCAGACCCTTTCAGTTGCCTGTAAATATCCATTTAAAAATATGTAAATATGTCACTTAAATTCATATGTCATTGAAATGTATAAACATGTCGTCTAAATATGTAGGTCTGTTTTTTAAATATGTGGGTATATGTCATTTGAAATATGTAAATGCACATAGAATCGAATGTGTCATTTAAACATGTAAATATGTCATTTAAATATGTGACTATATCATTTTCTGTTGAGATGAGCCCAGCTCCCTGCCTCCTTCACAGATAAGATGAACAAATGACACATCTCTAGCCACTGAGATATAAATATCTTCTGGGAGGGGGAGAGTTCTGGGAAGTTTATGCTCTCCTAATAAAATGAGTCAACTGGAACTATACCTCCTCTTCCCTCCATCTTGTGCCTTGAATGCAAATAGGATGTATGGAGCTGCAGCAGCCATCTTGCCACCACGAGGAAAAGGTCAAAAGAATTGCAATGACATCAGCCCAACATCAAGGAGCCACTAAACCAACACTAGTTCCTGCTTTTCTGGACCTCTTGTTATATGACATAAATAAACTTCTACTTACCACTTTCTGGGACTTGTAGTCACATTTATTCCTAAGTAACTGTCCTCTATCGTCCCCTCTAATCCTTCCCATTACCTCTGCCTGGCTAATCTTTTTAAGACCTGGCTGTGTGGGTGTTCTTCCTCCAATCAGATGCCTTTGGCACCCTCTATCCTGGTTTTTAAGGGTCTTTGAAAGCTGACTACAGCCTCTACCTTGAACTCTGTCTTCTGTTGATTTCTTCTTTTTTTTTTTAAAGATTTTATTTATTTATTTGAGAGAGAGAGAGAGAGAGTATGAGTTGGTGGGGCGGGTGGGCAGAGGGAGAGGGAGAAGCAAACTTCCCACTGAGCAGGGAGCCTAATGCAGGACTTGATGCCAGGACCCTGGGATCATGACCTGAGCTGAAGGCAGATGCTTAACTGACTCACGCATTTCTGATTCACACAACTCACTACTTATATTCTTCATTCTCCTTACTCAGTCCTACTTTTTCTCCCCTGTCTAGAATCCGAAGAACAACATCAACAGAGTGCTAAATTCTATATCCCATTGGAGTACTATTCATGTGTGAAGAGAACCAAGAGATATTTTCAAATATGGAAGAATTCAGGTATTAGAATACCGTGACTCATCCTGGAAAAATTTACTTGAGGACACACAATGCAGCCAACTGGAAGATAAACCAAAATGAAGAACAGATGCACGGGAGAAAGTCTAGTGTGAAAGGACTGGTAAAGGACTCTACTCCAATGGACATAGAACTAAGTCTAAAGAGAATTAATGGTAAGGACTTAATAATTCTAGCTACCAAAAAAAGTACAGTAATTGTTACAAATATTGAAAGAAACATCCTCATGGTAATTATTTAATTATACTCAACTGGGAATATCACTTCCAAGATACATCAAACAAAATAAATAATATTGCTTATATACAAAGAGTTCTTACAAATCATTAAGAAATATATAAACAAACAAGGACATTCCTGAAAAAATAAAAATGACTGAAAAATATACCAAAGATGTTTAATCTTATTAATGAATAAGTTTAAGTGAAAACAAGCAATAATTTTTGTTCAGTGTCACCTATTAGATTGGCAAAGAATAAAACTGAATAAACCTAGTTTTTGTGAGGATGTAGAGGAATGAGCAGCGTGATTGGCTGTTGTTGGTTCTTTAAATGGGAATGACCTTTGTGGACTGCTCTTCACATTCTCTAATAAAATATAAAACATATGCAAGGAAGAGTGCTTCAGACATCACCAGCCCATGCCTACCAAATAAAACCACATTTTAGGGCGCCTGGGTGGCTCAGTCAGTTAAGCATCTGCCTTCAGCTCAGGTCAAGATCCCAGCGTCCTGGAACGGAGTCCTGCATCAGGCTCCCTGCTCAGTGGGGAGCCTGCTTCTCTCTCTCCCTCTGCTGCTCCCCCCGCTTGTGCTCTCTTGCTCTCAATCTCTCATAAAAATAAATAAAAAAAATTTTTTAAGAAATCAAATTTTTTAAACGTTCATAATACAATGACTACGATTCCCAGCTTTCCCAGATGGCAGAAAGTACAGTCTTCCCTCACTCCCATCCTGGGCTCTCCGAGGAATGCTTAGAAGCTTCACTGCCACGTCCCCTGCCATTTCCATGAGCTCGTCTCCTGCTCTGAATTGCCTACCCAGCACTTTGCAGTTCGTTTTCAGCCGTCTGTTCTGTGATCCCCACACCATTTTAACTAGAGACACAGGCTTCACCGTAACTCTAACCTCCTTCCAAAGCATAACAAAGATGTTTGAGTCAAACTTAACTGAATGCTTGCAGAAAACCAGAAACACAGCCCAGAAGGTGCCCGACATGGCCCCTCCACGTAATTGTTCCTGGGCACCTCAAGCCCAAACCCAGCATGGGGGCTTTCTACATCCAACAAGCTTCCATGGGATGAGGCACAGCCCAACCCCCTTCAAGCAAATTTCCACTCCTCTCTCTTGAACAGAAGACCCTTCTTTTCCTACCATGCACAGTCCTTTCAAATGTTTGATTTGTTTTATGATGACAACGTTCTGCTTTATGATCAGAAAAACATGTATGCACATGATAAAATGACCTGAGAAAAAAAATCTATCCAGAAATTATAGGTGGATCCAACTAATAAATACAGTCACGATTCTGGTGGCCAGAACAGACAGTTCAGACAAAGAACACCCCTCCTAGAGTACACCTCATTCCTGTCTGGGTGTGCCGCATGTTACACTCAATAAATGTTTGTTGAATGAATAAATTAATGTTGATCCCCCCCCTTCCCAATCACCTCATGAGATAAAGTCCAGACTCATTTGAATGGATTCCAAGTCTTCACATCCTGGCTTTGTAGTCTCATCATTTTAGTCTTGCCTCTCTGCCGTGTTCACCGGGTCCGTCCTGTGCTGTCTTGGCCTTCCCTCCAGGCTCAGACTAAGTCCCACTTCTGCCTGGGAGGTCTGCCCAGCTTCAGACATCCCTCAGCCCCCCAAGCCTACAGCCGTCCCTCCTTCCTTGAGCTGTACACCTGCTTACTCTTCATCGCACTCATCTTATGTCTTGTTTCTTTCTCTATACACGTAAATCTTGTCTCCCTAAGAAGATTCATCCCAGGGGCTGGAGGGTGAGTGTGGGGAAGGGTCCTCTCCTGCTTCTGTTCCTCCCACAAGTTAGGGATCAACAAATAGTGACTGATTTCTGAATTCATTATTCGTTTCCTTCTGTTCAGTGAATCACTGACTCTGTCTTAGGCTGGGTTCCCCAGAAGCAGATCTTGGGACCGAGACCAGGATTTGTGTGAAAGTGACTTACTAGGATGTGGTGGGGTGGGGGTGGGGGAGTGGAAGAGTAGAATGGGGAAGGGAAGGGCATCAGGCAAGGGTGTGGAATCAAGTAAAGTCACATAGAGCTGAAAGGTGGCTCAACCCTCTGGGGGAGCTTTGGGGACAGTGTGGGTCTTACCTACCATTGTCACTTCAGGCCAAACGAGCTGGAGTACCCGTCCCCATAATCTCTGATTAAGGGCTGTCCCCGGGGCATGAAAACTCTGAGCATGCAGGAAAAGCCGGCTCTGGCAGCCTCAGGGCAGCCCTGCAGCGGAGCACAGGAGCCTGAAGTGCACAAAATCAACGACAGGGCGTGGACGGAGGACCACATTCACGCGTTGTGCCAATAGACATTTACAGAACAACTACTGACTCTCTAGACACTGTATGAGAATTGGCGAGGCAAAGCCTTAGCCCTCAGGAGTCCAGTCCTGAGGTCTGGAAGGGGTGACCGCCGCGCCTGACTACCTCCCGTCCGGCTTCTGGAGAAGTGTGAGCGCAGAGGCGGGCAGGAGCCCGGGAAGCAGGCGCACAGACTACCCCGTGATGCCCGGGCATGACTTAGGATCCTAAAGAATGAGTAAGGGGGGAAGAGGGGATTCCTAGCAAAAGGAACAGTGTGGCCGAAGCAGAGAGGTAAAGGGACACGTTTGTTTGGAAAGGGGGAGTAGTTTGCAGTGGCTGGAGCAAGGGCGTGGGAGAAAGGGAGCACTCTGCGAGCTGAGCTTGTTAAAGAGAGCCAGGCTGAGGGGGGGAAGCTTTTCCACCCTCCGAGGTGCACGGTAAGACTTTAAGATGTCTGGCTATGATCGGAGAGGTGATTTAGGAAGAGGGTGGGCGTAGGCGCCACACAAGGGACACCGGTCGCTCTAACAGCCCCGCATCGTGACCCACGCAGAGGATTCCGTGCGCACCAGACCAGGCAGGTGACGGAGTCGGATCCGGAGCTGCGGGTCAGGGGAAGCGGGGACTGGAACACCAGAAAGAGCCAGGATGTGAAGACACACGGAAGGGTTTCTGAGGACGTCGGCACGTCTCATCCGGCAGGACACGTAAATATGAGTATTCTGTTTACGAATATTGGTTACTTTCAGTAAATTCCCTTTTTCTGGCTTAAGCCAGTTTGAGTCAGGTTTTTGTCACATTAAGAGTCCCCACTAAGACAGAATGTATGTTTTAAAACCAAAATACAAACAATAAAACCCTTCCAGATACACAACCAAAAGAACTTCAAAGTAGCGGAGGGGGAAAAAATTCTACCATTTATGTTGAACTTAAAAAGGTCTCAATCTCATGACATAAAACTCTGAAATATATTGGACAGTTTGGACCAATATGAAAGGAATGTCACACACAACCCACCTGCCCCACTCCTGGGCTTCCTGTAAACGGATCAATGCCCAAAGGGCCTGTCACTTGCTTGTTGGGGACAGGGTAGATGCTCAAAGAGGCTTTGGGAAGGACAGGAAACGTCCCACTGGTATTTGGTCCCTGTGACACTCATCAGGCGTTTGGATTAGAAGAGGAAGTCCCCGCAAAGCCGTTCCAGGTCCCCTACCCATATCTCCCCGAAAGCGGGGCAGAACAACACTCTGGGGACTTCAGGGACATGACTCAGCCTGCGGGGCCCTAGCTGGCCCCCAGGCTCCATGTGACACACACAGTTTTCTTTTTCTTTCTTTCTGTCTTCTTCTTCTTTTTTTTTTTTTTTGGTAAAGTTGGCTCCAGGCTCCACTGAGCATGGAGCCCAACGCAGGGCTTGAACTCTTAACACTGAGATCAAGACTTGAGCATAGCTCAAGAGTTGGATTGGGGCACCTGGGTGGCCCAGTCAGTTAAGCAGCTGACTCTTGGTTTCAGTTCACATCATGAACTCAGGGTCCTGGGATGAGCCCCTTCTTGGGCTCTGCGTGCTCGAGACTTTCTCCCTCTCTCTCTGCCCCTCGTCCTCCCCAAAATAAATAAATAGAATCTAAAAAAAAAAAAAAAAAAAAAAAAANAAGCCATGCAGGTGCCCCCAGATGGTTTTTCTAAGTACAAGGGACTTTGCCCTCCAAGTGCCCATGAAGCCATCCATAGCTTTGGAGAATGTCACCAAGGTGGTGTTCAGAGGAAGCCACTTCGCCTTAAATGCTTTTATTGTTAAACAAGCAATTCTAAAATAAGTGAGCTGTGCATTCAACTCAAGACATTAGGGAAAATAATACAAAAATCAAAAGACAGCAGAAGGAGAAAATGTACAAAATTACAAACAGACGAAGAAAGGAGAGGAGAGGAGAGGAAAGGAAAGGAAAGGAAGCAGAACAGAACTGGTAAAATTGAAAGAGCTGTTTATTTGAAAGGACTAGTCAGTAAAATGATGTGAGTGTGTGTGTGCACAAACTCCTTCTTTCTTTCTGACCTATTTAAAAAGATCCTGTCTTTACGTATTTCCCATCTAGCTCCTTGCTCTCCCTATTACATTCTAGTAATATGATAGCTGATCGCATTATTATTAAAACCACCCTAACAGTGCAACATTGAAAGAAGGCAAGGTGTGGGGAGGGGAGGGGCAGGAACAAGGTGTGGGACTGGAGCATCCGCTCAGCTGGGGGGCAGATTCAGGTGGCAGTGAAGGCAAGCTAAAAGGAAGGAAATACGAACACAGCTTCTGGAAAGAGAAAAGGAACGGGCACTGTGATAGGGAGGAGATGAACACAGTTTTTTTTAATTGCTTATTTTACGCCATTAATTTGAAAATGGTGATGAAAAAGATGGAAATCTGTTAGGCTACAAAATATCTCAATTAATTTGGAGAGAGTAGATATCTTTTCAATAGTGAGCCTTTACATCCAGAAACGTGTTTTGGCATGTGTTAAAGTCTTTCCTCAGATCTGTGTGTATAGTTTTACAGTTTTCTTCAGAAGGGTCTCGCACAGCTTTCAAGTTTGTTCCTGGGATAGCTCTGTTTCCCAGTCTGGGTAATGGGATGACGGAAGGAATCACTCACCATAGCAACTCAAACCACAGAAGACCTAGGAATTAGTGCATAGAACAGCCAAGACACTTTGAGAAAACAATGTAACGAGAGCAATGTTGGTGGGTAGGTAACTTGTCAAGCACACATCAGAATCCACTCTCAAGCGACAGCCCTTAACACTGTGGTACCGCAGCTCTGTGAGGGACAGCCACCCGCCAGGACAGCCTCCACAACAGAGGGGAACGCGCTGTTGAAAAACCCGACAACTTGGATGAATTTCGAAGTCAGTATGCTGAGTGATTAAAGCCAATCTCCAGAGCTTCCTAACTGTATGATTCCCTGTATATGACGTTCTGGAAAAGACAAAACTATGTTGAAGAACAGATCGGAGGCCACCTCGTGAGTGGAGAAAAACACTAGAGAGGGGCGGTCTGAGGGAGTTTTCCAGGCTGACAGAAGATCTGTGGGCCCAAAGAAGCATTCTTTTACAATTTTTTAATAATTCTTTTAAAGATTTATTCATTCATTTTTAGAGAGAACGAGTGAGCGAGCGAGCATGGGGAGGGGCAGAGAGAGGGAGAGAGAGAATCCCAGGCAGACTCTGCACTAAGTGTGGAGCCTGGCATGGGGCTCGATCCCAGGACCCCGAGACCACAACCCGAGCCAAAACTAAGAGTCAGACGTTCAACCGACTCAGCCACTTAAGAGTCCCTTTGTATAAATTTTATAAATTTTACTTCTATGATAATTTTGAAAATAAATAAGCAAAGCCAGTACAGTGGGAAGTACAGTTCTAAATAAAGAGATGAATGAAACCAGAACCAGTCCAGATACCTAAGTCCGTTAAAATACAAAAATACAGCCTCCCAGCAGGTGGTTCACACAACAGATAAACATACTTAACACAGCTGAATCATACACTTCAGAGTGGTTAAGATGCTAGATTTTATGTTACATGTATTTTGCCACAGGTTTTTAGAAGGTGGCCACATACTGACAAGTGTTGAAGTTGGGAGAGAGGTATTTGGGGGGATGATACCACCATACTACTTTTTGTGTAATTTGACGTTTTTCACAATGAAAAGTTTTTTCTTTAAAGGCATGGCTTTTCAGATCGGTAGTGAAATGCACTAACAAAAGCCTGGAGACACCGACTTTTTGTTTAGGAAAAGTAAGATCTTACCTCAAATATTTTAAAAGATCCGTTAGCTTTTGGGGCTCCTGGGTGGTGCAGTCAGCTAAGTGTCTGACTCTTGGTTTCGGCTCAGGTCATGGTCTCAGGGTTGGTGGGCTCTGCGCTTGGCAGGGAGTCTGCTTGGGATTCTGTCTCCTTCTCCTTCTGCCCTTGTTGTTCATGCTCTCTCTCTCTCTCTCTCTCTCTCTCTCTCTCTAAAATAAATACATTTAAAAAAATTTTTTTAAAAAATCAGTTAAAAAAAAGATTGGTTAGCTTTAAAATTTTTACACAGGAAAAATAAAAACATGAAACAACGGGAGGACAGCGGGAAGGGGCAGTCTTGTGACCTGGGAGAGAAGAAGGGCTTGCAAAGCCTAGAAGGAAACCCAGAAAACATAAATAAGGAAAGAGAGTGATGGATTTGGTGACATAACAATTCAAACTTACATGTTAAAACACCGCCAACACCAACATGTTATTAAAAGCCAGCTGTAAACTGGGAAAAACTTCTTCCCGGAGGCCCTGTCACCAATTACAGATGATGCCTGGCCCCTAGAGGTCTCTGAGTTTGCTTCCTCTGGCACAAATCTCCCTTTCAAGTCTTTATCTTTGCTTTTCAAGCTCCTAATCCCAGAGATAGGAGCTCATGATAATTAGGGATGAAAACCCCCAAATGCAGCATATGAAGAACAGAGGGAGACACCCCTGGTGCTGTTAATGACATCAGGCATGGACCCAGAAGAATCAAAGTGTATATACTGGGGCTCGCCCACGGAACAACGGAACGTCCCCAGCCTCGGTTTGTCCATCTGTATATGGGGCTGATGAAGGAACCTGCTCAGCCTGGTGCCTGGAAGCAGGGTCAGACCTAGAGAAATGTCAGCTACTCATTTTGATGGGTGACAGACGGGTTTATGGATGACGGTGGTGGCCTCGGTGGGAATTTATTTTTTTCTGTGTAGATTTCTGTGATTCCGCACTAGACAAGGATGAGGATTACTATTACAATCAAGAAAACATTACTTACATTTGTCTTTTTTTTTTTTTTAAGAGGCGACTCAGAAATGAACTGAATGTCTGGAAGAGACTTCAAGGAAGGAAAGAACCAGGATGCTTGGGCTAGTCTGTAGTCTTTGGGAGTACAGTTCCTCCCTGGATTCATCATCCCAAGTGGATGCACAGATGAGTAGGGTGCCAGCCCCACCTGGGGGAGGGTCCCCACTGGGAGGTGTTGGAGACAGAGGGGCAGGCAGCCTGATGACGGCACAAGGTAGTGAGCATCAGGATACACAGCACAGAAAGTTCCTACCTGAGTCACTAGGGAAAGTCGTCTGGAGGTGACGTTTGAACTCACTCTTGAAGGGTGAGGAGGGGTTCTCAAGTGGGGGGTGGGGAGGGTCCCAGAAGAGGGAACAGTGTATGAAGGTACACACAGGCACAGAAGAGTATGGCCAAGTTGGGGAGAAGCAAGACATCCAAATGGATCCTTCCAGAAGTCAGGGGAGTCGATGGGGCTAGAATGGTGGGCTGAGGGTTGTGACGGTCTTTAAGGGGCTTTGATTCACCCTCGGGTGAAACATAGCCAGGCATTTACTGGAGCAGAGAGAACTTTCATTCATCCCATTTCACAAATATTTATTGAATGCCTCCTGTATTATCATCCCTTACCCTAAGCACTCTGTTGCTCGTGCAACAAACTACCATGAGCTTGGTGGCTTAAAGCAAGAGAGACTGGGACGCCTGGGTAGCTCAGTCAGCTAAGCGTCTGCATTCAGCTCAAGTCACAATCCCAGGGTCATGGGATCGAGTCCCACATCAGGCTCCTTGCTCAGCAGGAAGCCTGCTTCTCCCTCTGCCTGCTGCTCCCCCTGCTTGTGCTCCCTTGCTCTCTCTCTCTCTCTGACAAAAACAAACAAAACAAAACAAACAAACAAACAAACAAAAAAACCCAGAGACTTATTATCTCCCAGTTCTGGATGTCAGAAGTCTGAAATGGGTCTCAGTGGGCTAAAGCCAACCTGTGGGCAGGGCTGTGTTCATTCCAGAGGTATAGAAGAGCATTCATTTCCTTGTCTCCAGCTTCTGGAGACTGCCTGAGTTTCTTGGTTCATGCCTTCTTCCATGTTCAAAGCCAGCAATGTCCAGCAGACTCTTTCTAATGAGGTGATCTCTCTGGTTCTGACTCTTCTGTTTCCCTCTTCCCCATTCAAGGGCACTCCTAATTACACTGGACCCACCCAGGGAATCCAGGATAATCTCACCCCATCTCAGGGTCCATTGATGAGCAACTTTAATTCCATTCTCAACCTTAGTTACCCCCCCCCACATAACATAACATAATCACAGGTCCCAGGAATGAAGACATGAAATATTTGGAAGCCATAATGCTGTCTACCACAGAGACCAATCACGGAACACTGTGGAAGAGGACTACCCAAGGACGTGAATACCATGACGTGTGGATCATAGGAAACTTTCGACACACACACCCTTAGATTTCCAGCTCGAGCTCCTGGTGGTCGGAGTTGATGGGAGAAACACTACCACCTTGGCTCAGATGCCTAAGGAAAGTAAAGCTCAATTTGGTCTTCTAGTCATTTGTATGGTCTGCTCACGATGCTTTGTTCCCATCTTCTTGTTTGCCAGCTAGGCCAAGGTCCCCTCCAGAGGAAGATTCTCATGGTGCTGGGTGTAGGGGTGAGGAGGTTTTGGTTTCGGGCCACCACCATCTGGTGCTTTCCCATTACACCTGGTTTCTTAAAACCAAGGACAACTGCGAAAGTCCTAATGTGACATTGCTCTACCCATCCCCCCCCCCAACGGAGTGCATAAATCCATTCTTTGTTCTGCATAGTGGACAAAACAAAATAGGACACAGAAAACAGGTGGTTTTTAAGGAACATCCAGTGTTTGGGACAACTAATGTGAGAGGGTTAGGGGTGCTTGTTTCAAGGTGACAGGCCCTGGGTGTCTGATTTCTCATCCTCATGCCACCACTGGTCTCATTATGAGATGTGCCCTCCTGCCGAGGGACCAGAGGAATGTTTTCCACGCTTACCCTCCATTTATGCTGGCTTCCAGCTGTATTTTCAACAGGAGGTTTCTGGTTGTGCAATAACCATCTTAGGATGTAGCAACAGGTCAGGCAGCAGGTAAGGTCAGCTTAAGGTCATTTAAACTTGTTGCAGGCAAATTCTGGGCTGTTTGGTCCACACCAGAGCCCCAGCTATCAAAATAAAGAAATAAACAAGTAAAAGTTTTAAAAACTTTTATGGAAAAAAAAAAATAGAGTGGGGCTGGCTTTGATACACTCCTTTACCCCACTGTTACCTGTTGCTTCAGTTCCCCAAATGGCCCTAGCATCTGCCTTCTCTCCGTCCTCCCTGTTACCACCTCCTCGCAGATGCCGCCACCCTACCTGGACTCCAGCAAGATGCTCCCAGCCAGTGGCTCCGCATCCTCTCTGCCCCTTTCCAACCCGTTGCTTTCAGGGCAGCCTAAAGATCTTTCCAAAGCACAGAGCTGCTCGTGCCCCGCCCTCCCGACCATATAACGCCTTTCCCCCCACCGCTCTTCATCTAAGACTTCAGTCCTCACATGGCCTGCAAGACCGTTTATGGTTGAGACTCTTTCTTCTTCTCATTGCTTCATTCACGGAGGCCATCTCGTGGCACACCGTCCACCCTTCCCCTCCTCATCCCCCCACTCCAGGGGGAGTCTCTGAAACTGCTTGCCTACCTATCTCCCACCCCCAGCAGCACTCAGTCAGACAATGGCTGATGGGAGCGGGCGGTGAGGGGTGGTGAAAACGCCCAGGATCCTCAGCTGGGTGGATCATTCTGAGGTGTGTGCGCCCCCAGTGTGTCCCAGCAGGATTAAACCCCTTGCCCACAGTGATCCCCAGCCTGAGAGTTGTGATGATTAAGCTCATGTGTCTACGATGGCCAGCCGGTGGTACCCAGTTATTCAATTAACTATCAATTAACTATCAATCGAAGTGTGGCTGTGAAGGTATTTGGTAGATGTGATTCACGGTTGACTTTTTTTTTTTAAGATTTTATTTGTTTATTTATTTGAGAGACAGAGACAGAGAAAGAGAACACAAGTAGGGATAGGGACAGAGGGAGAAGCAGGCTCGCCACTGACCAGGGAGCCCAAACCGGGGCTCGATCCCAGGACCCAGAGATCATTACCTGAGTCAAAAGCAGATGCTTAACCCACTGAGCCACCCAGGTGCCCCAACAGTTGACTTTAAGTAAGGAGGTTATTCTTGATAATACGGATGGGATTCGATCAGTTGAAGGTCAAAAATGCAAAAGCTGAGGTTCCCCA
The DNA here is from genome assembly GCA_002007465.1 of Ailurus styani. Lineage (NCBI taxonomy): Eukaryota > Metazoa > Chordata > Mammalia > Carnivora > Ailuridae > Ailurus > Ailurus styani. Next base: position 948,221 of record LNAC01000228.1, on the reverse strand, counting down.
AAGAAATCCTGCCTCAAGACTTCGAGAACTGCTGCCTCAGTCTCCAGCCTCTCAGCCCACCCTACCGAGTTAGGACTCTGTAGCCCCATAGTCATGTGAGTTAATTCCTTCACAGGAATATCTTTATATCTCTATCCATCTCCTCTATCTATCACCTGTCATCGATCTCGCTCCTGCGGGTTATATTTCTCCGGAGAATATAACCGAACAAGAGTGTGCCCTTGATTGCCTGCCTTCCCTCCTCTGTCTCATTCCCCCATTCCCCTACTCTTCCATGTCCCAAATAAACTACTTGCACCTGAATCCTCTTCCCGGGGCCTGCTTCTGAGGGTAGTCACTCTAAGAGCCTTCTTCAGTTTCCTGAAGGTGCCATGCAGGGTGACCAACTCATTCCAGTTTGTCCACAGGTTTCCCAGTATTACTTATGAGAGTTCTGTGTCCGAGGAACTACCCCCCCCCCACCTGCACGCCCCATCCCTGGGAAACTAGAATGCTTTGCCCACAGTGGTCCCACTCTCCAAACAGCCACCCCCACCCACTCAGCCTCAGACCAGCGGGACGGCTGCTCACCCCATGCCCTGCCTCTTGTTGTGATGCCTTTGCACATGCTGTTCCCTCTGCCTGAAAAAACTTCCTCCACGGCTCTGGTTCATTTCTACAGATCATCCTTGCAGATCCCCCCACATATCATCTCCCCAAGGAGACCTTCTCTGATGGCCCCCCCAGCCGGATCTCCCTGTGGAGCTGCTCTGAGCACCGCGAACTCCCTCACAGGGATCCTCGTGGCCTCCTTTCACATTTGCAGATGTAGCACTATCTTATCCCTGCCGGTCTCCTGCACTAGAGCGTGCCCTCCCCGTGGAGGAAGCGCTGTGCTGTGGCCGCAAGAGGGAACACAGGCGAGTCTCGGGCAAACAGATTTTATTCTATCACGATTCTAGAAAGAGCAGGCATGCTGCACCTTGCAAAGCTAAATGGGGAAGCCTCAGTATGGTCAGGGGACCTAAGTCAGGAGCAAGGGCAAGTCTGGCCAACATTGGCTAGTGTGACTAGTTTCAGTGGGCTCTTAGCTGTAGGCTTGGTTCCTAGTAGTATGGTATCTGGCCCTGGGGTGATTAAGGCCGAGGAATACTGCTTCCTGGGTTGTGCGGGCCAGATAGAGGAAATATGGTTTTGGATTCATTAGTTTGCATCTCAAAGGCATGCTTCCGGCTGAGCCCTTTGCTATCTCTAAGAATTATCTAGCTCTGAGAAGGGCAGTTTATCCCCAGCCAGAAAGGCTTTTAAGATATCAAACCATCATAATATACAAAAAATAAAAAATAAATTGAGGGTTACTCTTCATTGATTCCTGGCCCATGGTAGGCATGCAAAAAATATGTGTTGAAGGAATGAATTTCCAGGACGGTAAAAGGTCTAATCCATATATTCCCGTGGCTCTCCTGTGGAAGATGTTGATGATCTGGGTGGAGAAACAGAATCAGAAGTAAATACATGGGAAAGGCCTCAGGAGACAGAGAAGAGAGAGTCAGGAGGACAATTTTTCAAAAATTTTTGCTGTTCTATTGGTGATATTGCAGATAAACAAAAGAGACAAATTACTCAATCTGAACAAGAGAGAGAAAACAGAAGGAAAACAAAAACAAAAACAAAAACTGGGCAGAGTTCCAGCACTTAAAGGAGAATTAACACCAATTTTACATAATCTCTTCCAAAACGTAAAAGAGGAGGGAATACCTCCCGATTATTTTATGAAGCTAGTAGTACCCTGATACCAAAACCAGAGACAGCACTATGAAAGAAAAATTCAGATTCATACCCTTCATGAATATAGATGCCAAAAGAATTCAACAAAATACTAGCAAAAAGACTTTAACAATACCTAAAAATACATATACACTATGAATAAATGGGGTTTGTTCCAGAGATGCAGTACTGGGCCAATAATCAAAAATCTATGTAATCTACCATACAAACAGGTTAAAGAAGGAAAAATCACATGATCTGCAGAATTGATGCAGAAAAAACATTTGCAAAATTCAACGCCCGTTCATGATAAAAAAAAAATCTCAGAAAACTACGAAGACAGGGGAAATTTCTTAACTTGATAAAAAAAAATCTATAAAAACCTACAGCTATCACTAAACTTAATGGTGAAAGGCTGGCTGCTTTCCCCCTGAGACCAGGCAAAGATCTCAAATCACCACTGTTGTTCAACATAATAGGGCAAGGAAAGGAAACAGATCTCTAAGGGTAACACAAGGGATTCTTGTGGTGATGGAAACGTTCTTTATCTTGACAGTATCAATGTCAATATCCTAGTTGAGATATTGTAATACGAATTTGCAAGATATTACCATCAGGGGAAACTGGGGTTTCTCTGTAGTGTTTATTATTTATTACAACTACATGTGAATCTACCATGATCCCCAGGTTAAAATTTTAATTTAACTTTTATTAAAAGTACCAGTACCTGGGTACTAGGTACTACTAGCTCAGTATTAGGTACTAGTTCAAACCAGTGGAATTAGTATCTGTGGCTATGGATCCTAGGCATTGATTTTTTTTTTAAGTTTCTCAGGTGATTCTAATATACATAAGCCAGGACTGAGAGCCACTGATTTAATGACACACGATCAATATTTTTCCAGGTCAGATACCTCTACCCCATAATTTTTACTTGAGGCGTTACATTTCAGCATGTACCAGGGTCCATTTAAACAATACTATTTGACAAATAGGTTGTTTCCAATGTATTGCTATTATAGATAAATATCCTTCTAGATTAATGTTTGGACACACCTATCATTTCTTTTACTAGAACATAAATATGTTTAAGGCTTTCTGTCTATCTTGCTAAACTGCCACCCAGAAAGGTTAAACAATCCCACTGGTTTATGTGTGTATTTTTTCCCAAATACTTGACAATAGAAGGTTAAAATCTATGCTAGATGAAAAATGTCTCTTTGATGCTTTAAATTACACTTTTGAGGTAGATTTTTTTTCATATGTTTATTGTCTATTTGTATTTACTCCTTTGTGAATTACCAGTTCACATACTTTTCCCATTTTTCTATCCGAGTATACCTCTTCTCTACTTACAAGAGCTCTTACAAAGAGTAATGGAAAGACATTAACCCTTTTTGGTCATTCATGCTGCAAGCATTTCCCCCAGTTTTTCTTTTTTTTTTCTTTTTTTTTTTTTTTAAAGATTTTATTTATTTATTTCACAGAGGGAGAGAGATCACAAGGAGGCAGAGAGGCAGGCAGAGAGAGAGGGGGAAGCAGGCTCCCTGCTGAGCAGAGAGCCCGATGCGGGCCTCGATCCCAGGACCCTGAGATCATGACCTGGGCCGAAAGCAGAGGCTTTAACCCACTGAGCCACCCAGGCGCCCTCCCCCAGTTTTTCAATGCCCGTTTAATTGTGATAGTGGTACTTTTTCCCCTGCGAGGAGGTTGGTAATTTTTATGTAAACAAATCTATCAGCATTTCCCACAAACGTCCACATGCAATTTTATGCCTTACTAGGAAAAATGTACAGGAAATCTTTTTTTAACTAAGAAATTCGATTGAGAAGGATCAAGATTTTTTTTTAAGTAGGCTCTGTGCCCAACGTGGGGCTTGAACTCACAACCGTGAAACCAAGAATAGCACGCTCTACTGACTGAGCCAGCCAAGCACCCCTGAAAAGGATCAAATAATGTTTGATGGAGAAACAGTCCATCTTGCTGAACAGGAACACAAGAATTCTCAAAACATCCACACTGTATAAACAAAGATATGCCAAACAAAACTCCAAAAGAATTCTTATTTCAGAACAGTAAGGATGTGTATTTGACCAAGAATCCAAAGTTCATCTGGAAGACCAAAAAGATAAGCATGGACTAGCACAGTCCGAAAAACAGAAGTTGTGAAAGGGGCTCACCCTTTAGTAAAAACCTAATATTAACAACAATAATTAAATGGTGCAGCATTAGTACAGAAATAAAAGTCAGCGTAACAGAGCAGATGGCTCAGAAAGGAACACAAGTAGATTTAGGAATTTATTCTACGATTAAGTTGATGTGAGGAGTCAGAGGACAAGAACATGGGGTATATAGGCAGTGGCATCTTGTTCAGCCACGAGAAAACAGGAAACCTGATCCGAGTTCCCAGGGCTGGTAACTGGGGCAATGGTCTTGCTTCAGAGTCGGTCCATCCTACCACAGAAGGTGGTATTGAGGCTGGCAGGTCTGTGGTCATAGGGGGGACACATGTGGGCCATGGCTCTTGGCTAGGCTGCGAAGCCTGGGGGAACTACGGGGCGGCCTGAGGCTTGTGGCAGGCTGGCCCTGGAAGGCTTGTGACCTCCACTTATGAAACCCTTATGGCGGGGCGCCTGGGTGGCTCAGTGGGTTAAGCCTCTGCCTTCGGCTCAGGTCATGATCTCAGGGTCCTGGGATCGAGCCCTGCATCAGGTTCCCTGCTAAGCTGGGAGCCTGCCTCCCCCTCTCCCTCTGCCTGCTTCCCCCCTCCCTCTGCCTGCTTCTCTGCCTACTTGTGATCTCTCTCTCTCTCTGTCAAATAAATAAATAAAATCTTAAAAAAAAAATGAAACCCTTATGGCATATGGGCCATGGGTGCTAGGTGCCTTCTAGACATGACCTCGTTTCGTGCTCATGCCTCACGGTGACCCTTTGAGGAAGATTCTGTTAGTACCCAGGTTTGCCAGGGGAGGAAGAAGTTGAGGTTCAGGGGATTAGGGAACTTGTCCAGAGTCTCATGGTAAGAAAGGGGGAGAACCAGGATCATCATCCAGGTGATCTGGTAAGAGCCCGAGTTTTCACACTGTTGTGATCTCCCGTGTTTTTCCTTATCTTCCACCCCTGGTAAACATTTTGTGATCATTGTGGACTTGTTGTGCTTGGTAGATTCTCTTGCCTGAACTTTCTCCCCTCCTATGTTTACCCACGTTTGCGGGCTGATCGTACATGGAGTCATCAATGGAATTATGTTGTGCATTTTTAGTGCAGCCTTTTCTGTTCTTATTTTCTTGGTTCTCCCACCGTCTCTCATTCTCCTCTGCCCTCAGGTCCCTTCCTGGGAACCTATAAAAATCAGCTGTGTGACCTTCTACACTTTTCTTCATTCTCATATAACCCTTCACTTTCCACATGTGCGCGTGCACACGCGCACACCCCTCTCTCCCTAGCACCCTGCTTCCAACGGCACCTGCACTTCCTTCAGCCGGACTCTCCCGCCTTCCACTTGTAAGGACTCGTGTGCTTACACTGAGCCCCCCAGATAATCCAAGATAATCTCTCATGTCAGGTCCTTAACTGAATTACATCTCGAAAGTCCTTTCTGCCCTGTTTGGTAACAGATTCTGGGAACTGCGGTGTGGACATCCTGGGGAGGGAGATAACGCCCTTCTCCCCAGCTCCCGGGTCTCTACTCCCTACCTCCCTACCCCTGACTTCTTTCCAGTTTTCTGATGTGTTTTGATTTTTTCCCAAATGACTGTACACTGTATACCCCTTTTCACACCCCGATTTCTTATTGCTAACAACGTATCTCGGTGATTGCCCCCATTGCTAGAGCCTCGGCATGCAACTGGGAAAGTCACAAGAGGAAATCCAGTCCAGCAGAAAGGAATGTAACATCCACAAGGCAGACAGCAGGCATGAGATAAACCAGGCGGGTCAGGGATCTGACAGGTGGGCGGAAGGCCAGGCCTGGGAACGGTGGACATATGGGGAATTCCAGGAGGCAGACCGGCTTCAGGGGCCATGTCACCTGGGAGCCCCAGCTACGGGACTGGTTCAGAGGCGGGCCTGGGGCATCAGGAGAGGAGCCTGGCAAGATGCAAGAGGAATCCCAGTCCTGGGCAAGTGACCAAAACAGGCACTCAGGAACAGAGAACTCAACAACCATAAAGCAATTCCACAAATATTTATTTAGTGGCTGCAACAAGCCAGGTGTGGTGCTCAATGGCAGCTTACACGGAGGATGAAGCAGGCATGGGCCATCATCCCTGTCTTCCCACAGCTCCTGGTCAGGTGAGGAGACAGTCAGGTGAGAGACTGTTGCTGTGCACTCTGCTAAGTGTAGTGGTGGGAGGTAAAGAATTCTATGGGAGAATGGGGGTGGGGAGGGAAGAGCGATTCATCCAACCGCATTTATCAGGATAGGCTCACTGAGATGATAAACAACCCCTAAGTCTCAGTGACTCAATTCGATCAAGTTTATTTCTCATTCACGCTACAATTTAATTGCTGGTTGGGGAGAGGGCAGGTGGGGCTCTTGTCTACACAGTCATTCAGGGATCCAGGCTCCTTTTATCTAAGGGGTCCAATGCCCTCCCGTGGGGTGTCAGAGCTCTCCATGGGGTCCCCTGCATCCACCTGGCAGAGGAGGAAAAGACAGACTGAAGGGGGGACCGTGACCTAGGAGGTTTTTATTGATTAGGATTTGAATAGGTGCTCAAGCCGTGGCCATGAGTCACACGGCCCCAGCATCCCCATGGGAGCCTGGGAGATACAGTCCATCTATGAGCCCAAGAAGTAAAAACACCCCAGCTGGGTGAACACACCACAGTCGGTGCTGCACCAGACTTGTGAAGATGGGGAAAACTTCCTGGAGGGCTGGTTTTTAAGCTGATACCTGGCGGGATGTTACATAAGAGCTACCGGAGAAAGGGAAGAATGGAGGAGATGAAGGAGAAATTGAGAAGGGCCCTGTTGCAGACAAGTATCACTGTCAGCAAGAATGCAGAGCCTGGCTGGCTCATTCAGAGGAGTATGCGACTCTTAATCTCAGGGTCGTGAGTTCGAGCCCCACATTGGGTGTAGAAATCATTAAAATAAATAAACTTTTAAAAGGAAGAAAGAAGAAAGAAAGAAAAGAAAGGCATAATTATTATCTTCCTTTAAGAATGCATAGCAATGACAATCATGGCAGGTTAAGGGAAAGAAAGTTCTGCTTGTCTAGAGAGCAGAAGGCAAGCCGCAATGGGGCTGGATTAGGCAGGTTATTGCAAGAAGGGTTAAGGAATTTATCCCAAGAGTAATCAAAGCCCCACAGAAGGTTTTTCAACTAAGGATCAAGTTGGCATTCTAGAAAAATCTCTCTGGCTTCTGTGTGAAGAGATCGGAAGGGGACCAGAAAAGATACCAGAAGAGCAGCGGTCTGAGAAAAGATGGCTCCCATGTCAGCTATGGGAGTGGCTGCAGGAAGAAGCACACAGTTCCAGGTAGGAGGAAATGGGATTTCTAGAATTCATGGATTAGATGTGCGACTAGGCAGAAGATAGGAATTGAGGACAAGGGCTAGGTTTCCATCTTGGACAAGTGAATGGTCGGTGATTCCATGATTCCATTGGCCAAGAAGGGCAACCCTGGCTGTTTGGAAGGTTTTTAAATGTTGTACTTGTTGAATTTTGGTGTCTAGGGGACATGTAGAGAGGAATCCCCTTCAGGCAATTACCATGGGGTCTTCAGACCCAGTGGAAGAAAATGAGCACACTGCATCATGAAAATCAAGAAAAGAAATAATTTCATGAAGGTGTGACTTGTCCACAGGATAAGGTAAAACAAGAGCTGAAAACAAGCCATCTTCAGGGAAGTTGGTGACATTCACGACAGCCAGACTGCAGAGGACTGATGAGCAGGAGGGGAGCCGGAGGCAGATGCCTGGGCAGCTGAAACGAGCTGTGGCTGAGGGGGAGGGAAGGGATTCGGGACAGTGTCAGAGGGGTCTCTGAGATGTCAGCAGCAGGCGTTCTTCACTTTCAGAAGGAAGAAAGGAAGACACCTTTCCTTGATTATCTTGGCACTTTGTAAGTTCTTTGAAACTTAAGCACTATCTTGGGGAAAAGAGTGGTGAAATTCATTAATTTAACAAATACTTCTTAAGCACTTACTACATGACGGGCCATCGCCTGCTGGTGTTTAAGCAAATGGGACTAGAGCAGTGTCCCCAGCATCCCCAGGCCCCCATCCTATCGAACGTGCATTCTAATGTGCCAGTATTCCTAAGAGCTGTTTCTACTCACAACACTTCTGACACCAAATGTGTGGGAGGTTTTCCCCCACATCAACCCATTTTCCGAGTGTCTGGACTCCCACTGGTTGTCCTATCATTTAATTCAACTTGGACACTGGCTACCTGGAATTAGCACAGACCCCACAGGTTAAGGACTCAACCCCACGAGACCGCCCCACTTCGGACACCAGTTGTAAATGACAGGTGCCCACGGTGCCGGCATTTCTGTCTACCTGGGGTACAAAGATGGGGATTCCCACAACCACCCGTCAGGTTTGATAATGTCCTAGAAGGGCTCATAAAACTCAGGGAAACATTTTGTTTCTATTTACTGGTTTTTTATAAAGGATACAGCTCTGAAACAGATGAATGGATGAAAAGCACAGGGCAAGGCTTTGGGGGAGAACACTCGGAGCTTCCGTGTCCTCTCAGAATGGGCCACCCCTCACCCCAGCATCTCTATGTGTTCACCAGCCCAGAAGCTCCCCAAACCCCACCGTTTGGGGGTTTTTATGGAGGTCCCATTACTTAGGCATGATTAATTAAATCATTGGCCATTGGAGATTAACTCAATCTCCAGCCCCTATCTCCTCCCAGCAGGTGGAGGGAGAGAATAGGGCATAAAGTTCCACAGGGCCACCAGCCCTGTTTGAAGCTCTCTAATAGCCCACCAAGAGTCACCTCATTGGCATAAACTCAGGTCTGCTTGGAAAAAGCTAATTACAAATAAGAAAAAACACTCTTCACCCATCAGGCTGGAAGTTCCAGTGATGGAGAAGACATAGGAGCAGGGTTGGGAAGAAAATTCTGGTGTTCAGTTTTAGGTGATTACTCATTTGGAGATGTTTATTAAGCATCTTTGCGAGATTGTCAAGAAGGCAGAGAAATGTGTGCTTAGATTTCAGGGAAGATGCTAGAGATATTTACTTGGGAATCTTCAGCATATCCTCATCTTTAGACTTGGAACTGGTTGATACTAAGTTTCTGCTTCCTGGAAGAAGCCAGAAATTACACTGTTATAGAAAGGTAAACAATCTTACCTGTTTCCCATCCAAGCTTGTGGAATGAAGTTCCTAACTTCTCCATCAGAATGGGTTGCGGCTCTTTAAACCCATCCGCGCATGACAGATCTGGAGCCAGGCAGGGTTGGTTGGGCTTGCCGGGAGAGCGGAGGAAGGCTGCAGAGCTTCCAGCTCTCTCCAGGGCCTCTGTGCAGCACCTGGAAATCAACAGCGGACTTTGTGTCTTCAATAACGATTTGTCCGTCATGCCTGCTAGCATTGCTTTCACCCTGCTGAGAATTGTTGGTTGAACAGCCAGAAGGAGGGTGCCTGGGTGGCTCAGTGGGTTAAAGCCTCTGCCTTCGGCTCAGGTCATGATCTCAGGGTCCTGGGATCGAGGCCCATATCGGGCTCTCTGCTCAGCAGGGAGCCTGCTTCCTCCTCTCTCTCTGCCTGCCTCTCTGCCTACTTGTAATCTCTCTCTGTCAAATAAATAAATAAAATCTTAAAAAAAAAAAAGAAAAGAAAAGAAAAGAAAAGCCAGAAGGAACACATCTGGCTGTTAGAGGAGCAAAACATTGCCAAACTAAGGGACACAGTATTTGGAACAAACCTTTTCCATCGTTGGGGGTCACAGTTAATCAACCATGTCATCAACAAATAACACTAACAACTAATAATTAAGCCCTTCCTGTGTGCCCAGCACTTTGCTGAGAACTTTGTATTCATCATCTCATTCTAACATTAAACCCGTGAAGTATTATCCCCAGTTTTACGTGTATAAACAAGCACAGAGAGGTTAAGTGATTTGCATGAGGTCACGCAGCAAGTAAATCAAGGAGGAGGCAAACTCAAATGTGTCTGACTCCAAAGTCCTGTACTTTGGAGGAATAAAAAACAGGAAATGTCAGAAGCCTCCCATTCTACCATCCTGCACTCAGTGGCTAGAAAAGGTGTGCAGGTCTGGGTTCCCCAAAACCAGCCTCCTTACTGGCCCTTAGCCCAGCGACTGGCATAACATTGGTGTCCAGAGCTTGCTGAAAGAATGATGGATTGAATGAACAAGCACACAAAAGAATGATTAGCATCACTACATCGGATCATGCTTAGCAATTAGCAAGCCTGTCTCTCGAGCTAGGCTGTGAGCTACTGGAGGGGAGAGACATATTTGTACATATTCTAATAAACGAAGTCAAACATACTGGGTGGAGTTGATATACAGGTTAAAGGGCCTGGGCTCTGAAGGCAGCTCGCTCAGGTTCCAACCATGCCCCCTCTTCTAGACTAACCGAGATGTTGAGCAACTTATTCAACCTCTCTGTGCTTTTACTTCCTCCTTTGGAAAACGGGGAGATCAGTAATACCTATACCTTAAAGATATTTATCAAGATTAAACAAGACCTTGGTAACAGTAAGGTGCTCAGTAAACACCAGCCGTGTGTCTGTGGGGCCAGACAGAAAGAAGTCCCTGGTTGTCCCCTGGTGGGGTACAGCTTGCACCCTGTAGCCTAGAAGAAGAATAAGTAGCATTTTTGAAGGTGTATTATGTTCCAGGGTAAGAGCTAAGCATCTTATATGCAGCACTGCGTTTAATCCTTACAACAAAAATAAGGAAGATAAGGAAGACGGAGGCTGAGAGAGATTAAGTAATTGGCCCAAGAGTCACAAAGCAAGTAAATGCAGATAAAGGAATTGGTATATGCTCTGTGAGGTCAGGAGCCAGGTCTATGGTATCAGGCAAACAGAAACGATTCTAGGGCTTTCAACCAGAGAGAAGTTCACACACAGAATGGATTATACAAATGAGCCAATAGCTGAGAAGCCCAGTAGGGGTTGGTGCGTGCCTTCCCGGCCGGGGCACAGGAAACAGGTGGCATCCCTCTCTGGGGCCATCGAGAAAGAGCGAGAACCAGAACAGGGGCTGCCAGGTGAGACGCTAAGCCATAGAGGAAACTCAACCTCTGCTGCAAATGCCCCCTGAACTTGGGAAGAGGGGAACATCCTAGCTCCTCCCTCTGCCCCACCATCCCATCTCCTGCCAGTCCCTCTTTTTGCCTCGGCTTAGCTGGAAGTCAGCTGGCCAGCTGGTGGTGGCTCTGCGGAAATGTCCTGTCATGTGCAAAAGATCGGGGAATGGACCCAAGATCAAACAGGCCAATGACCCGCATGTTGTCTTGTTTGCCTTTGGAACTGCAGGGCCTCACATGGTGGCCGGCACAAAGGAGACACTTCCTAAATATGAAGTCAAGACAGAAGTGGGGGGGCAGGTTGTTCTGAACCCGGAGGGAGCAACCTCAGATGCCGACAGACTCCAGGCAGCTTACATAAAGCCATGGCACAAACTGGTTACAGGGAGTGGTGTGGATTATGTCAAACTGGGGACCGTGCACACCCTTTCTAAATGGGGCACCCCTACGAGGCTGCAGCCAATCTCTGCCAAGCTGGAATGCAGATTCCGTGTTGCCAGATTGGCTGACTTTTCAGGAAAAACTAAAAATCCTCGCCTGCCAGTTAAATCTACCACTTTTTAAATGTTGGCAAAGAAACCAAATTCAGGTGAGCCTGGGACATCTTTTTGGGCCAGAAAGCAAAGGGGAGCTTATCAAAAACTATTTAGGGTCAAGGTCAAGTCAAGAGGACACAGGGTCAGCCTGCCAGGGGTCCCACTAGATTGAACTGGGTCATTTTTAAGCACCAAAAAGAAAGAATGAATGGGCGATCCTAGAATGGATCCCGAAACAGAAGAAGGACATTAGTGGAAAAACCAAAACCTAAATAAAACTCTGGTGTTAAGATAATAGTAACATATTGGGGCACCTGGCTGGCTTGGTCGATAGAGGATGTGACCCTTGATCTCGGGGTTGTGAGTTCGAGCCCCACGTTGCAAGTAGAAATTACTAAAAATACAAAATCTTCTTTAGAAAAAGATAATAGTAATATATCAATATTGATCTCTGTTTTTCCAAAGGAGCTACAGTAATGCAAGATGTACTGTTAGGATAACTGGATAAAAGCATATGGGAACTCTGTACTATCTCTGCAACTTTTCCATCAGTCTAAAATTATTCCAGAACTCAAAGGTTATTTTAAAAAAAATGAATGCAACTGAATGAATCACCTTAATAGTTTTTTCAAAGATCACTGAGTTCATAATGATACTCAGAGAGAGAGAACAAGAAAGAATTTGTCACCATTGGAGGCGGCTATTGGATCAAATCCTTACTCTGAAAAACAGTAATTAAAAGGAAAGAATTTTTTTTTTTTAAGTAGGCTCCACACCCAATACGGGGCTTGAACTCACAGCCCTGAGATCAAGACCTGAGATAAAGAGTCAGAAGCTCCACTGAGAGAGCCACCCAGGTGCCCCTAAAGGGAAAGGCTTTATTTATTCTGCCCTCGTCAATGAGGGGAGGAAGCTCCTCCTGACAGAACAATGTCCCCTCATAAATGAGGAATGAAGACTAGCACTAGAATTTTACAACCCTGGATGAAATAATTGACTCAGGCAACATCATCATGAGATGCTAAAACCAAGGTGAAAGGTTCAAGGAAGGCTGAATAGTCACTCATTGCCAAATCATCGGCTCACAGAGCTCTTACAGGTTACAAGTGAAGAAATAACTTTACAACGCAGGGATCCAGCTTTTCACCACCCAAACCCACTCATCAATCTTAGTTTAGCTAATAAGACAGTCAGTCTCTGAGCCTTCTGGTGTGATGCAACAGGACACTCACATCACCACCTAGGAAGAATTCTTGCCAAAAATGTCTGGCTAAAATCTGATCAGACCTTGAGATCTAGCTTCTAGTATACTGGAAATACAGGAGCAAAAGGGTCAAGTTAAGTACATCGCAAGAAATCAATCAGACAAAGCCAAGAAGGGAGGGCATTCTACCAGTAAGACAATGGACTTTGTTTCTCCAACAAGTCAATGACCTGGAAAAAAGGGAGGGGAGAGAGGAGAGGCGATTCTAGGCTTAAAGAGACTTATGAGATATGATCAAACACAATTTGTGGACCTTGATTGGGTCCTGGTTTGAATCAAGTGTAAAAGACACTTGGGGGAAATGTGGATATGGAGGGATTTGATGAGAGCACAGATTTGGGGTTCTTTTTGTTAGGTGTTACAATGGTATCGTAGCTCAGTAAAGAAGGGTCTGATTTTTTTAAAGGATGCATATTGAAACATTTAGGGATGAAATGGCATGTTGACTGTAAATACTTTAAAATACTTCAGCCAGAAAAGAAAAAGGAGATAAAGCCAACATGGCAAAATTTTCAGAATCATTTTATCTAAGTGATGTATATATGGATGTGCATTATACAACTCTCTCTACTGTATGTTTGAAATTATTCATAATAAAGAACAAAAGACAAGTGCTGGCTAGACAAGCATTCATATAGCCCACAAATAGTTATTGAGCACCTACTATATACCAGGCACTGATGTAGGCATTGGGGTTATAGTGATTGAAAAAACTTTTAAGTCCTTGCCTGCCTTCCTAGAATTACATCCAGTTGGGGCAGAAAGAGAATCTAGAAATGAAGCAGATAAACGCTAATGTATGTCAAAGTGTAATGTAGGATAAGCTGTACAGAGACAAGCAAGGGCAAGAAAATAAGGACAAGGAGAACATTGATATTGGGCAGATATTGCTATTTTATGTGGGATAATCTAGGGAGAACTCTCTGAGGGGGTGACATCTGAGCAGAGACCTAAAAGAAGCGAGAAAAACAGCCACTGGGATACGTGGTAGAGGAGTGAACTTTAAAAGCCATAGAGATAGCAAGTGGAAAGGCATGAGGTAGGAGCGTGCTCTGGGGTATTCAGGAAGCAACAGGGACAACAATGAGGGTCACATGGAATGAAAAGAGGGTGAATGGTAGGAGATGCGTTCAGAGAAGTAGTGAAGAGGAAGGAGGGTCAGAAATAATGGGGAAACATACAGGCCATTCCAGCTCTTACCCTGAGTGAGATGGAAAACATTAAAGGAGGGACATAATTGGACTTAGGGGTTTTTTGTTATTATTTTTTACAGACTATCTAAACATACGAAAGTAGAACAGTACGCAAACCCTCACATACCCATCACACAGCCTCATCTCCGATTCATGCTGAGTCATCCACATCTTCCTCACCACCAGAACAGATTATTTTGAAGTAAATCCCAAATGTCTTATCATTTCATCTATACATATATTTATATATCTCTTTGAAACATAAGGCTCTTTTTAGAAAACCCACAACAAAACCATCGTCACACCTAAAAAAAATGAACGTCCTGAATATTGTAAACTATTTAGTGTTCAACTGTCCCAACTGTATTATCAATAATTTTCATAGTTTATATGAATCAGCATCCAAATAAGAATAAAGAATCACAATTATTTAAAAAGATCTTGAATCTATTTTACTCTCTAGGATTCTCCTTATTTTTTCTTTCACTTTTATTGAGATACAACTGACATACAGCACTGTGTAAATTTAAAGTGTACAACAGGGACGCCCGGGTGGCTCAGTCAGTTAAGCATCTGCCTTCGGCTCAGGTCATGATACCAGGGTCCTGGGATTGAGTTTCGTGTGGGGGTCCCTGCTCAGGAAGCCTGCTTCTCCCTCTGCCTGATGCTCCCCCTGCTTGTGTTCTCTCTCTCTCTCTCTCTCTGACAAATAAATAAATAAAACCTTTAAAAACAAAAAATAAAAAATAAAGTGTACAACATAGTGATTTGACCTACATAAACTGTGAAATAATTATCACAATAAATTTAGTTAACATCCATCACCTCATATAGATACCCAAAAAAAAAGGAAGAACTTTTTTTTTTTTTCAAAATTGCGATAAGAACTTTTAAGATTTACTCTCTTGGCACCTTTCAAATATACCTATGGCAGTGGTAACTATAATCATCTTGTTGTACATTACATCCCCGGTATTTCTGTACCTTATAATTCGAAGTTTGTACCTCTTGCCTACCTTCTTTTATTTCCCCTACATTCCACCTCCTGCCTTGTAACCACGAATCTGATCTCTTTTTCTATGAGTTTGGTTTGGTTTTTGTTTGTTTTTAGATTGCACACGTGAAATCATTCAGTTTTTATCTTTCTCTGTCTGACTTATTTACTTAGCCTAATGCTCTCAAGGTCCATCCATGTTATTGTAAATGGTAAGATTTCCTTCTTATGGCTGAATAATATTCCATTGCATATATAAACCACAACTCCTTTATCCACTCATCTGTCAATGGACACTTCAATTGTTCTCACATCTTGGCTTTTATAAATAATGCTGTAACAAGCATAGGGGTATAAATATCCCTTTGCTATACTGATTTCATTTCCTTTGTATTTATACTCAGTGGTGAGATTTCTGGATCATGTGGTAATTCTACTTTTAATTTTTTGACGATCCAGGATTCTCCTTCAAATCTATTTTTCTTTTTTATTTTTCTATTGAAAAAACTGGGTCATTTGTCCTATAGAGTTTACAACCATCTGATTTTTGGTGCTTATATCCTCATGGTATCATTTAACATCTTCCTCTGGATTTTCTTTAATAAATTGGTAGTTATATCCAGAGACCTGATCAGATTCAAGTTTACATTGGGAGGGGGGCTGGATTATTTCATCAGTAATGTTGGGCACTTTTGTTAGAAGATGCATAATGTTTGATTACCCTTTGTGTCATTATAAAAGCAGCTACAAACGATTTTTGCCTAGAGCTGTTAATTCTTTGGAATTTTCGAAATGTGGACATTTCATTTTCTCCTTTCATTAGCTGGAATATACAGATATGAAAAGTTTCCCACATCAGCTATTGGATTACCCTGCACAGGACAGGCAGAATACATGCCTGGCTCTTTCCCTTTATAAATTTTCAAAATAATGATTTAATTCCCAAGTCCATTCCTTCTCAGTTGCCACATAACAAATTACCTATGTCGTGGCTTAAAACAATGCACATTTATTATCTCACAGTTTCTGTGGCTGAGGAATCACAGCCTGGTCAGCTGAGTCCTCTGCTGCGGTCTCTCACCAGGCTGTGATCAAGATGTTGGTGGGTCCTGTGATCCCACAGAAAGGCTTGACTGGGGAAAGACTTGGTTCTGAGCTCACTGACTTGGTTGGGGAGGGGATTACACAGGGTGTTAACACTAAAAGGCAACCTTTGGGGGCCACCTTACGGTTGTCCTGCCACACCCAGAATCCTCCAGAGGTGACTGTTGAGTTTCATTTGTTTGCTTAGTATGACCTGGATTATTTAAATCCTTTTTTTTTAAAGTAGGCTCCACACCCAACATAGGACTTGAACTCACAACCATGAGGTCAAGGGTCGCATGCTCTACTGACTGAGCCAGCCAGGCGCCCCAGTATGACCTGGATTATTAAAGCATAAAAGGATTATACCTGGCTGCTATGTGGAAACTATAGGGCAGGGGAGCATGCTGAAAGCATTCCCGCAGCCTCACCGTTTGCTACCTCAATATTAAATAACATGACATAACATCATAATGAGACAGAGGCTGTGAGAACAAGCCCCAGGTGAAAAACAGTACCCACCTGCAGCAATTTCTGTTGGCTGTTATTGTAAAACCACATCTTCTACAGAGCGGAACCAGGCTGCAGACAGGGTGCGGCCCGAGGACAAGCGGGACTTAAAACAGAGGACCCTGGCTCCAAAAAACACCAATGAGCGGCCTGACGTACCGCCAATATTGACCAATCAGAACGGGGACCCTCCAACCAATCAGGACAAGGCCCTACCAACCAATCAGAAGGAGGCGGGTTTTTTTTCTTTTTCCCTCATTAGCATACTGACGGGGGTGGGGTAGGATACCCAGTGGGAACTTTCTCTAAGTAAGTGGAGACGCGGTCCTGTTCCACCAACTACTCTGATCGTCCTGTTAGTGCTGTATCTTCTTTGAGCTGGAGCTGGAGCCTCAGGAAAGCCTCTGCCTTTGATTTTTGGGGTGTGGTCTCGTTTCTGTCATTGTGGGGCCCCAAAATCTGACTCCAGTAACAGTACTATGTGGGAGTAGACAGTTGGCTGCTGCCATTTTATTGTTGTTGAAATGGTTATTGTTCATATGTGATTAAACTCGAATGTTTGCGTGCCTGGGTGGCTCAGTGGGTTAAAGCCTCTGCCTTCGGCTCAGGTCATGATCTCAGGGTCCTGGAATCGAGGCCCATATCGGGCTCTCTGCTCAGCAGGGAGCCTGCTTCCTCCTCTCTCTCTGCCTGCCTCTCTGCCTACTTGTGATCTCTCTCTGTCAAATAAATAAATAAATAAATAATCTTAAAAAAAAAAAAAACTCGAATGTTTAAGGCCACATAATTGCTGACTTTTTAAAGGCTGCCCGGCCTGTTGCCGGCTGTGGCCCCACACTAGCCAGAAGGGTTTTGTCTCTCGGTAGACCGAGCCAAATGAAGGTCTCCTGTTTTCTTTCCCAGCATGAAACTGTGATTTCAGGCCACCTCAGTAGCAATTAAGTAGCTTCAAAAGTGAATCTGACTCACTAAACACTCAGCTATCTGAGAGGACTTGGTCCTAAATTAAATCGGCCCCTCCTGTTCTTTTTTTAAAGTATAAACAATGTTTCTTAGGGTTTTTCAAGTTTTTATTTATTTTTTAGGATTTTTCAAGTTTTTAATTTCATGAGTGGTATATGAAATACTTTTTAAAGATGTATTTGTCTATATTAGAGGGAGAAAGCACAAGCAGGAGGGGCAGAGGGAGGGGGTAGAATCTCAAGCAGACTCTGTGCGACCTACCCCACCCCACCCCCACCCCCGCAGAGCCCAACGCGGTCTTGATCTCATGACACCAGGTCCCCATCTGAGACAAAACCAAGAGCTGGATGCTCAACCTACTGAACCCCTCAGGCGCCCCTATGAAAAGACTACTTTTTAGAAAAAGTAATACAGCTAAAGATAAAATTAGCCTAGACCATCCCACATCTGTTTCTTCCCTTTTTTTCTGGTGGCAATCATGATGAACAATTTGGCATGTATTCTTGTAGAATTCTTTGTATTTACATAAACATATATATACTAGTTAAAATGAATTCTGTTGTTTTATATGGTTTCTATGTAAATAATGTTATATTTCAGGCATTGTTCTGCGACTTGCTTCAGTATCTTCAAAAGTAAGAATGACTGGGGAGGAAAGACCCAGCACAGGGAATATAATTGATGATATTGGAATAGCACTGTATGGTGACAGACGGTAGTGGTGAGCAGAGCATAATGTATAGGGTTTTCTTATCATTATATTGTACACTTGAAACTAATGTAACATTGTGTGCTAATTACACCTCAATAAAAATAATATTAATCATTAAAAAAATAAAAGGGCATATAACAAAAGGAAAAATGGCTCTGACTCATTAAACAACCAACTGTTTGGGAATACTTGGTCGTAAATTCTCTCACATCCAGCGCATTATGTCAGCTACCCCCAAAAGATACACCCAGAATCTAACTACTACTCCTACCTCCACGTCATTCACCCTGGTCCTTGCTTCAGCTCTTGCCTTCCTATGATCCACTCTCAACAATTCTTACAGAGTGAGTTTTTTCAAATTCTGGTTAGATATGTCCAAAATTACTGAAAGCAGGGACTTGAGCAGATATTTGTAAACCCACATTCATTGTAGCATTATTCACAATAACCAAAATGTGGAAACAATCCAATGTCCATTAGCAGATGAATGGATAAGCAAACTATGTCAAATATACATACAAAGGAATATTACTCAGTCTTAAAAAGGAAGAAAGTTCTGGAGCACTGGGGTGGCTCAGTTGGTTAAGTGGCCAACTCTTAATTTTGGCTCAGGTCATGATCTCAGGGTCATGGGATCGAGCCCCACATCAGGCTCTGCGCTCAGCAGCAGTCTGCTTCTCTCTCTCCCTCTGCTTCTCCCTATGCTCTCACACTCTCTCTCTAAGGTAAATAAATAAATAAAATCTTTTTTAAAAAAGGAAAAAAGTTCTGTCACATGCTACAGCATGGATGAACCTTGAAGACATCATGCTATGTGAAATAAGCCAGACATAAAAGCACAGATAGTGTATGATCCCACTCACATGAGGTACTTTGAGTACTCAAATTCATAGAGACAGTAGATTATTGGTTACCAGGGCTGGAGGGACAGGAGCCTGGCTCATTCTTATTTAATGGATACATTATTATTTAATGAGTTTCAGTTTTGGAAGATGAAAAAGTTCTGGAGGTGGGTCCTGATAACGGTAACATGAACATATTTAGTGCTGAACTGTAAACTTAAAAATGCTTGAAGTGGCAAATTTTACCTTATATATATTTTATCACAATGAAAAAAAATACATTAAAATTTTTTCGGTTAAGTTACATCACCCCAAGCCCTCCAAAGGCTCTCCACCTCAATGACTCAAGACTGAAGTCCCTATACGGACTCTCCTCTATGTTTTGTCCCCCCTCCCAGCTTCCTGAAGCCCCGTCTTCTCCTAGTTAATTTCTACTCCAAACACACTGGCCTCCTTACTGCTTCTCAAACATACCAGGGTTGCTCTCTGCTTCAGGGCCTTTGCACTTGCTGTTCTTTCTGTCTGGTACATTCTCCCAGGTATCTGCAGGGTTAGCTTTGTCACTTCCTATAGGCTGACTATCCTATTTAAAATTCAACCTCCATCCAATCTCCTTTGGCCTGCATTTTTTTTCTCCAGAGCAGTTATTACCATATAGAAAAAACTACCTTCTTTCTTGTCTGTCTTCCCTCACTACCATGTAAGAGTGTTAGAATGTTTTCAAGTTTCCAAGCCATAACCTGACTTTTCTCGGGATTCCTGGATGCAACTGAAAACCTCAATGGCAAAGTTGTGAAGTTTGTTCCCAGATCTTCTTCCCTAGGTCAAGGCCTCCTGGGAGGGGATTAAATTTTTTCTCTGGGCCAGTACAGAGAGAAAAATAGAAAGGTGTGTGCTCCGAGTGACCAGGTGAGCCCTGAGCGCCAGCCTGTCTGTGCCCCATGGGATCTGGGCTCTGTGGTTAGATTTCTGGGAACAAAGTGAAAACTGCCAGGCTTGGCAGTGGCCAGAAGCTTTTGAGGCTGATTGGAGGGCGAGGCTAAGCAGGGACAGCCGCACTCATATGCCCACAGGGCAGAGACAAGTGGGCAGGCTGGCTGTGCCAACACTGGGCACCATGGGAGTGGTCACAGGGAACCAGGGCCCACTTGGCTGCCATACAGTTCCAGGTGGCCCAGGCCAAGCAGCAATGGAAGCCCTGTGTCTTATTTTCCAGAGAATCAGGAAGTTGATTTTTATGTGCTATTTCCTGACTTTTAAACATTGACCCAAAAATTATTTTAATCCCATGTGGTCTGACAAAACATGTTTGAAAACTGGATCTCCCCCATTCCCCACACACCTCAGTCTAGGACTACCAGTTTACAACTCTGCGGTTTAGCAATAGGTATGAGAACGTGGACTTTGGTTGCAGAGAGGCCTGGTTTTTCCACAGTTTGGACAAATTCCTCAAAAGCTGCAAATCTGTTTCTTTTCTGTAAAATGGGAATGAAAATAGAACCTATCTCATAAGATCGTTTGGGAGAATGAAGGAGATTTAGCATACATATGCCTGGCAAATAGTACCACAGTTCAATAATGCTAGTTGCAGTAATTGGGGTGGTGGGACAGAGGGCCTGGGGGAATATAAGGGAGAGAAAGAATAGCAAAAAGGACAGCGTGGTGTCAGCTGTGTGTTGTGGTCAGAGGCAGGAGAGCACTGAAACATGCTATGGCTTGTGGGAATGAGACCAGAGATCCAAACACCCACCTTTGATCCATGGACTCAGATAAAGATCACCAACCAACCCGGAGCTCCCGCGCTCAGACCTCCAGACCTGAAGGTGGCGCTGCATCTCTAAGAAGCTGCCTCTCTTGGAGGGTGATACAGGTCCCAAGCCGCCACGTCCCATTCTGTACTTAAACACCACACTTGTCTGTTTGAGCCTAACTATAGGACTTTACCTCTGTACTTGTCTTAGCTTATCTTCTTAGTTTGGGCCTGGGCATTCCAGACTGTCAAGATTCTGTTTGTTGTTGTTGTTGTTTTTAAAGTATTAACTGCCCCTCCTGTTTCCCTTTGTAGTTTGGATAACATTTTCACCAGAATCAGAAGTCTTTTGGTGGTAAACAACAGAAACCCCAACCCAACATGGCTTGAGAAAAAAAGGGAAATTTAGAGCTCCAGGCACCTACGAGTTCCAAGAGTAGGGCTAGTTTCAGATTATGCTTGATGTGGGTCACATGATGCAGCTGGGACCTAGATGACCTGTCATCTTTCCAGCTGGGATTCATTCTTATTCAGCCTGTTCACAGCTGCAGCTCCACATGTGAACCACTTAGAAGCCAGTGGTACTCCAAAGGAAAAGTCCCTGTATAGACGTCCATTGGGTTAATCTGACTTGTGTCATGT
The DNA here is from genome assembly GCA_002007465.1 of Ailurus styani. Lineage (NCBI taxonomy): Eukaryota > Metazoa > Chordata > Mammalia > Carnivora > Ailuridae > Ailurus > Ailurus styani. The sequence goes on along the minus strand of LNAC01000228.1, from coordinate 926,741 downwards.
TCCCTCTCTTGAACCAATCAGCATCCCAAGAGGAATACAATGTGCTGATCACTGGGCTGGGGTTATATCAGTCCTGAATGGGTTGGTAATGAATGAAATGAACATCTCAAAATATCTCAAAATACGGATTAGGGATGAGGAAATGGCGATGACCCTAGAGCTAAATTTGGTGCAGTTGCCTGAAGGAGAATGAGTGGATGATCAGTGCCTCACTCCTTCTACAAGAAAAAAAATTACCTTATTTTTTTATGCAAAGTATTGTTTAAATAGTGGTTATAAAGCACAGAATCTAACACCCCATTGATCACCAGGGCTGGCTTGGCTGATCTTGGATCCCCTTTCCTATCTTATCATCTCCTAGAAGTGCATTAACCTGATTAAAGAAAGCAGGAAAGCTTTTCTTCTACAATAGTACATAAATATTCTATACAATTTGGGGGGTACTTCCCAAGCCAGTCATGAATCCATCCAGACACGAATTCATCTAACTGTGTCATAATTCAGCCCATAGGTCCTCAACTAGAAAAAGTTTGTGTTTTTTTTTAATTTGTCCTAATGACACATAGTTCTTTAACACCTGGTGAAAGCCCATGTGGACGTTCTCTGACATCTTTAAGACCAGAGCCCCAATCAAAAAAGCCCCAAGTTCAATCTTCACGAACTCAAGCCAACTCTGAGAGAACACAACTCTCTTTGTTCACGATCGCTTATAATATGTACCTTCAAATTGGGTAGCCTAACAGCAGCCGGTCCGCGGTTCCTAGACACCCCCAAAGCCAGCTCCTCCCACACTGGACAACACGACTCAAAGAAAGACACGTCATCTGTACAAACCTGCCCATAGCAATACGGTCCTGGAGAAGACACATCCCAATAGTGTCCTACACCAGAAACTGGCCAGGAAAACCCGGGGTGTGAACCAAAAGGAAAACCCTCTCAAATAACATGGACTGGGTTGACTCATATAAGACTGCCATTTTGTAGGTCAATGGTAGTCAAATATTAACAATTTCAAATGGTCATAACTGAATCTACTAGGGCAGTGGTTTTCAAAGTGTGGTCCACAGACTTATCGGGGTTGGGGCAAAGACCCTGTCAAGAGAAACATGAGATAGATCAAAATTATTTTCATAATAATACTAAGGTGTTATTTGCCCCTTTCTCCATGTTGACATTTGCACTGACAAAAGCAGTGGCTGACAAAAGCAAAGGTAGGTAAAATTATGTGAAACTATATTTCCTTCATTTATTTCAACTAAAAAACATAACACAACACACCGAATACAAAGGTAGATGCCAGAATCCTGCTGTCCTTTATCAAGCCAGATACTAAAAGAGATTTCTGAAACTGCTAACCGATGTCATTCTTCCCACTGATATTTTTTTGTTATGGAAAGGCATTTTAATTATGTTAACATATAGTGGGTTTATTACTTTTATATTTTAATGATTAAAATATTTTTTAAGTATCTGTTTTAATTGCTAATGAGGTAAGTATTGATAGATGTAGCCCTTGTGAGCAAAAACTCTCCAGGTAATTCAGTAATTTTTAAAAGTGCAAAGGATTCCTGAGACCGAAAACTTTGAGAATTCCTATATTAGAATAATTTACAGAAAAACATGCATGAAATGAAGTGAAAACAATTAGCACAATAAAAAATAAGAATTATTTCTTTGAATTATTATTTCTTTGAATTATTATTTGAATAAGAATTATTTCTTCAGAGTTCGTGAAGATTGAACTTGGGCTTTTTTGATTGGGGCTCTGGTCTTAAGGATGTCAGAGAACATCCACATGAGCTTTCACCAGGTGTTAGGAACTATGCATCATTAGGCCAAATTAAATATTAATACAATTAGCACAATAAGAAAATATATACAAATGAAGAGAGAGCACTGGGGTTCAGAGACCACAGTATTTGTTGAAGAGACCAATTTTTTTAAGACACCAAAGTACAGGGGCACCTGGGTGGCTCAGTTGTTAAGCGTCTGCCTTCAGCTTGGTTCACGATCCCAGGGTCCTGGGATCGAGCCCCATGTCGGGCTCCCTGCTCAGTGGGGAGTCTGCTTCTCCCTCTCCCACTCCCTCTGCTTGTGTTCCATCTCTCGCTGTGTCTTTCTCTGTCGAATAAATAAATAAAATCTTAAAACCAACAGCAAAGTACAGAGAATAATGAAACAATCACCCAAGGTCTCACGAGCCGTCACTAAAAGTTAATATTGTGTACTATATGCTTTCAGTCTTTTTAAAAAAATTAATTACTTAAACTTCCCAGCTCAAGTTAGAATTCCTTTGGTCCCCATCCCATTTCTGAACTCTGCAGGAACCACTATCATGAATTCCAGTGGTTTCCTTCCAGTATATACACGTAGTTCTAAAATTTTACTTGAAATAACTCATACTGTACACAGTGGTCTCCTGCAGCTAAGTACACAGGCTCTCTGTGGTTCAAATCCCATTAAGACTCTCTGGGCTCAAATCCCAACTCTGATACTTCCTAGTTGTGGGACCTCAAGCAATTACTCTACCTATCTACACCAGTTTCCTCATAGGTAAAAGAATGATACCTATTGAACCCCATGAGGTTTGAAGTCTATGGACATCCATATTCATAGAGAGACTATGTCCTTGTTAAGTGCTGTATAGTATTCCATCGAATAAACATGCCACATTTTATTTTATTATTTCTCTACTACAAATAATGGCAACAATAAACTTCCTTCTACTTGTAGAGGTTCACAGATTTATAGTGTCAAAAATCTTCTTGGTTGACTCATTTTCTCCAGCAGGGCTCAGGTTCTAGAAAGTTCAGTCTCTCTGGTAGACAGAACAAAACCCTCCCAAAGATGCCTATGTTCTCATTCCCAGAACCTGTAACTGTTAAATTACACAGGAAAGGGGAATTAAGATTGCAGGTAGAATTAAGTTTGGCAATCAGCTGACCTAGAAATGGAGAGAGTATTCTGGGTTATTCAGGGAGGCCAAATGTACCCACGAGGGTCTCTAGAAGTGGAAGAAGGATACAGAAAGGAGACAACGAGGGCACCTTGGTGACTCCGTTGGTTAAGCCTCTGCCTTCCACTCAGATCATGATGCCAGGGTCCTGGGATTGAGCTGAGCCTCAGGTTCTTCCCTTAGCAGGAGTCTGCCTCTTCCCTCTCACTCTCCCTCTCTCAAATAAATAAATAAATATTTTAAAGAAAAAAGAAAGAAAAGAGAGAACTAGACAGATAGTATGGGAGAAGGACTCAGCTCCACATTGCTGGTTTTTAAGATAGAGGAAGGGGTCACAAGCCAAGGAATGGAGGCAGTGTTTACAAGCTAGAAAAGGCAAGGAAATATTCTCCCCTAGAGCCTCTAGAAGGAACGCGAGTCCTCCCACTTCTTGATTTTAGGGGTGTTGGATCTCTGACCCCCAGAGATCAGAGAGAAAAGGAATCCAGTCTCTCTCTACAGTGGGATGGAGAAGACTGACTTTTGGGATTTGGCAAGGGTGTGTGAAATGAAAAACCGTGTGTTGAGGATATTGGCCAGAAAGTGGCTGAAATGATTGTCCTTGGAACCTTGACCTGCTGAAGAGAAGAGAGGAGGAAAACAAGTGAGGACTGGAGGAAAGGGGAGGGCCTGGCAGTGAGCAAAGGCTGAAGCAGGGGTGCAGGAGGAAGCCCCGAGGCCCCACCGGCTTGGTAGGTCGTTTGAATTTTTAAGGCAGAGGCGGGGCCTTCAGGGAATGACTGGGATCTAGGAGTGACCTTGGAGGGGGTGGCTGAGTCAGAGAGAAGGAGAAGGTCACTGGGAAAGAAGAGGTGAGCTAATTCCATCTCATAGGTCAGCTGAGGTTCAGAGACAGTTTGGGGGAAATCACCTGCAGGAGCCTGTCCTTGCAAAGGGCCTAAAATCCCCACCTTGCCCAGAGGGCGATCTGCGGGGGTGCGGGGTAGGAGAGGGGGTGCCGTTGGTTGCCTGCGTGTGTTGCGTCTGGGTACACCGTGGGGAAGGACCGAGTGGTTAGGGTGCAGGTGGCATGTGATGCGAACCGGGACTGGGGGGAGGACGTGGTCTGTCTGGGGGACACGCTGGGGAGCGGGTCCACTTGCACATCCTGTGGCCTGCGTGGGTGCGGAGGGAGAGTGGGGGTGCGTGCGCCGGCGGCGGGGCGCGGGCTGCTGTGGTTACCGTGGGCGTGGCAGGCGGGTACGAGTGGGTGCGCGGGACGGAGCTGGGCGGCCGGGCCCGGACGGTGCGGCGGCCTGAAGCTGGCGCCGCCAAGCTCCGCCCGCGGCCGCTCCCGGGC